>CAKLNU010000452.1:0-253457 GCA_922788865.1 Poeciliopsis turneri
AAAGCAAATAAATAATAATATTATTCAATATAATAAACAAATAAACTTAAATAGAGAAGAAAATAATGATTGTTAGTAGGAAGGACAAATCTACTCCTTCCACATACAATAAACCCAGTGCAAGACAAATATAGACACTCTGCTGGGTCAACTATATAAAATTGGTTGGTAATTTTCTACAGTCCTACAACACTCATTCTTACTGAATTGCCAGAAATAATGCAGTGACCCATGTGATTCTACCTCCTCTGTAGAAAATCACTTTGACCTACTTTGATGTAAAGTAGTCCATGTTCTTATTTTTGTCCTTTATCATACAAAAAGGAAGGAGCAGACAAGGTACTGAACTAGGTCTGGACGAAGCCTTGCATGGGATTGGATGATTTTGTCATGCAATAAAGTGGGAAATTGACCACAAATAAAAAACAATGATGCTTAAACTGTCCTGAATTGTGTTAGAGGTGAACAAAATTTTAGGGTTCTTTTGTAACTTTTAACAAAGGCTTACTTTTTGAATCTTGGGGGAAAAAAAATGTTTTTCAGCCTGTGTCCTTGTTCATAGCTTACAAGTTAATTTATTTTTATTGCTGTCAGAGTTATGATTTTTGTTTGGTTTTATTTACCCCCCAAAAATAAAGAAACGCTCATTTGTGGTGTTTGTTGTGCAGGCGAAGAGGAAAATATTGGAATGTATAATTTTTTTTGTTATTTTAACATGATTTCCTCCAGCAAAATGTTCTAGGTGTTAGATTTTTGAGCAAATATCAATTGTTTTGAAAACATCAGATTTTGTTTTGTGTATAATTTTTTATGAATTTTCAAAAGACACTTGCAGTAGCCCTCTTTGGTCTATTAAACTTTTGTAAAAATAACTTCAAATCAATAATTTTGGTTTCCCTGAATGAGACAAATCAATTATTCAAATCAATAATTTTGACAAAAAACCTGAATGAGACATTTTCTTTAGTAATTTTCTTGCACTGATTTCATGAGACTGAGAATAGTTATTTTGTTCTCCACTATTTATTCATATATAAATATATAAACATTTTCATTGGCTTCCCAATCATAATTTTGCCTGGGTAGATCTGAGAACTTAAAAGAGCAGATCTGTTGGATTGTCAATTCAGTCTTTTCCCTTCTCAGTCAATAATTATAAAACACACTATTTTTATTTTAGATTTTGTCCATCTTAGGCTCTTTTGTATTTTTAACCATCCGCAGTAATAAATAATACAGAAATAAATTAGACTGTAAAAACTGTGTTTCAATTGTGTGTATCAATCTCAGGTCTATTGCTAAGTGCATTGTTGTGAGATGATATCTTTCAGTGAAAACAAGCAAAATAGACATAAATCTGCAGTGGGAGTAAAATAAAATGTACAGTCTCATTTTTAGTTCTAAGGAGACAATTTTTCTGTCAAGACTACCCATCTCTAAACTGCACTTGATGGGCAAATTTTAATGGGTAACAGTCCGTTGGTGTGTTATTTGATGTTGGGCTAGCATTTAAAAGCAGGCCCATACCAAAGAACTCAGTTGGTCTCATCTCCTTGTCTCAGCATGGTTCCTGGCTCTGCAAGGAGAAGTAATTATTTGCACCTCAGGGTGAATAAAAATCATTCCATCGGGCGAGCCTCACATTGCTCCACCAATATTATGTGTCCAGCCTCAGCTGACCGAATGTGATTAAAATCTTTGTGGGCAATACTTGATGCTTAGAAACTGTGGGGGATAATTACAATTAATGTGCCTTGCATGTTCTGTTAGAAGACAGGAAAATTATTCTTCTCAAAGCAACCCAGAGACTTTATTATATGCATCAAATAGGACTTTTATTTAAAAGATTTAGAGAAGCACTTTTCTGTGTTCATGTCTACCCATGAAAAAAAATGAGACCAATTAATCTCATTTTTGCTGCTACAAACAACAATCCATAAACATCTAAACATCTCTCACAGCTGATAAAAGGGTTCTTTGATGAGAGGCAGAACCTGCTAAAACGCAATCACTGACTGACGTCTTGGAATGTGCAAACCATTAACATGTGGTTAAAAAAAAATATTCACAGGAAAACAGGTTCAAAGAGATTCAAATTGAGCTCGACCATTAAAGCATGTCCTTTTCCTAAACTCTCTGATAGAAGCATACATTAGCCTTTGTGAAGACAAATTAGAAATCAACATATTGACATTACACACTGTCCTGACACATACATTAGACAAAAACTGACGCAGAGTGACACATTCACAATGCACAGTACATTTGGGCAAGCATCTTGTCTGTCAAGCTATTTTAAAAAATTGTTTTCCTTGAGACTTCCTTTTGGCATGTGCAAACCCAGGACAGAATCGGTTTCTGTTGCAAACAGATACTGCACAGAAAGCATATACAGAAGTATACATTGACAGATTCCCATGGTGAAAACTGTTGTTAAATGGGTTAAAGCAGCGCTGAGAGTATTTCTGAATCGATCAGTGCATTGACATCTGGCCTGCCATCAAAACTCTCCTTCTCACCTGACTGTGAAAGAGGATAGGGCACAGCTCTTCTTTGTCGTCAGAGATGAAAAAGAAATGTTAGAAATGTAAACTTTCACATGATGTAGCTTTTGTTTTTTTCACTCTCTCAGTGGCTTTCTATGAGGACAGGCTTTCTGAATGTCCGCGCTGTTTAGCCATTTGCATATAGTATAAATTAAAAATATTTTATTGTTTTCTGGGCAGTGACTTCTACCTTAAACTACAATTAAATAGCAATGAAATCAGCAGGCAACACATCTACTTTTACTGAAATCAGATCATCTGAAAGGTAGCTGCAGCAAACACCGTCTCAGAGCAGGGAGACTGTTGCTGCTCACATATAGTAAGGGCATCTGTTACCATCTCTGGGAACATAGAAGTTTGACATTAGACAATTTTAATTTAGAAACTTCAGGAACACTGTGACATGGTTTTGTACAGGCCGAGTTCTTGTCCATTCACCAGTGGAGCTAAAAACTGAGCAACACTGAGTGGAAGTGCCAAAGAATTGTGGAAAACATTGTGTGTGACTCATCTCAAACTAGCAATCCTTTATATGAGAGTCTGCAGACTACTACTTTCCTCCTAACAAGCAATTTGCTGGAGTGAAGAGTGTCAGTCTTCACTTCATCAAGTAGCAGCACGTACCAAAAAGTTTAACTGTGCGGCATCACATAGTGAAAAGTATGCTGCGACTCATAGGGAAAGTGTATGAAGACAACTCACACACTGTATGCTTTAGTATTTATTTCAGGGGTGCCAGCTTTAGTGGGGAGCGTGGAGTGACACTAACATTCGAGCAGCATCAATATAAAAAAAGTCGGGTCAAATGTAAGTCAGTTTTGCATTAGGTGTCACACAAAAGAAAATAAAGTTAGTGGTTAAAAGTCATAAGACTTTTGGCATGACCCATGCTCTAAGAAACAAGAACAAAACTATTAGTTATACTTAAATTTCACTCAAAAAGATACATAAAAACAACAAGCAACTATTTATATAAGTATTTAGATTTTATGGTTACCATGGAATTATTACACTTAAACTCACATATTATTAAACATTGGTATATTATTTCAAGTTTGATATCCTTGATGAATTCTGCTGGTACTTTAATGAAGAAATATCAAAAACTTATAAGATTATAAAAACGTAATCTCCAAGTTGTGATAATATATTCATTGATGTTTGCAGTGGCATATCATGCTAATTTTGCACTATAAAACTTTCATATTATAAAAGTTGTATAATATGAATATTCAAATAAGTAAGTTGTAATTCGCCCTTTTTTAGTACAATAAATCACAAATAGCAACATGGGAAATAATAGTTTCAATGCATGGACTTTCCTTTGAGCGATACGTTTTCATGGCAGAACAATTCAGTACAATATAGAAAACAGATTATGACAGAGTAAGATTTAGGAACTCTGCTCTACTTTGAAATTACATATTGTTGAAATTGGGGTGATTGTAAGGTGCTTTTGCACCAAGACAGTTTGATCTGCTTTCACACCTGCCCATAAAAGCCAACTGGTTCACTTGAATTTCAAGCGAGTCTGTTTTCTCCACCACTTAGTTATCATATTTGTAAGAGGCATTATAACGGTTCACTTTGTGAGAACGCAAGCAGACTACACAGTAGACCAAATGTAGAAAGGAAAATAAAGATATGAGATTGATGCATGGTTTCCAAACATATTGTAACATATACCCCCTTTATAGATTTATTAGATTCCCTAATATGTTTCTTATTAAAACAACTGACATTACTGTTTCAGACACAGCCAGAGTCTCAACATGAATCTGTTGAAAAATTTGTGGAGGATGCTAAAGATTAGAGCATTGTGATGGAGACCTTCCAACCTCACGGGAACTTAGTGCCAAAAATAAATCCTCAAAATAGCAGTGAAAATATGGAAAAAGCTTGATAGCAATTTTAAGAAGGGTGTGTTTGCTGTAATGCAAATAAATACTTTTTTTCTGAATATGGAGAAAATTATCCAAGCTTTCTGATTAGTTGATTTATTGTTAAGGTGTCCATAGAGTCTGATTGATTACTTTTTTCAAAACTGACGTCATGGCGTATTTACATTACTTTACATTTTTTACATTTTTTTCTCTACTGCTGAATCTCAGGTTCACAGAACTAAATGTTGGGTAGCTTGGTGCCATGTATGTTTTTGTTAGTGGGTAGTGTTGAATGAAAGTGAACTAAACTGAATGAAAATTGCACATGGTTGTGCATTCTCTGTCCATTCAAACTTTGTCCTTCCCACCTTTTTGGTGTGGAACAGCCTTAAACTTTAAAACTGAAACGCAGCATTTTGGTAATTCACTCCAACAATATGCTATCTTAAGAAATATTCTTAGCACAGCCTTCTAATATGCTGATTCATCTAATACCAGAAGAAGTACTGTTAGGTACACAATGCGCCAAATATTCTCTCCATGAAACAGCAAAGAATTGAACACTGAGAAGAAAACACAGAGGACAGATTCTGATGGGAACATGACAAAAAAATGAATGTGTGACGCCAACCACTGTCAAGAAAAAAGTTACTATGAAAGAGGCAAAAGTGTGTTGCAGGAAAATTTCTCCATGTGTAAAAGTCTGCTCTCATTTCAATTTTCTTTCCTTTGGAGAAGTAGTAAAGGGGGTTAAAAAAAATCACAGCTAGTCTTCATTCTGTTGGTTCAAATTTCTATCTAGTGGAAGAGTTGGATATTGTTAAGCTGTGTGAAAAAAAGAAATCTGGATGCCAGAAAATGGGTAAGAGAAATCTAGAAATAGGTTAAATAGTGCAGGCAGGAATAGGCCTCCTCTCTCTTATTACCACCTGAAGAAAGGCCATTGCCATTAGATTGAAATTTAATTTACGAAATAGGGTTTTAATGCAGCTGTTCACCAGCAGCCCATTCCAAATACACTTTCTGTCAGTGCATTTCCTGAGGGCCATTTAATTGGGCTAATGAAGAAAGCTGCTAATGGCTGGCTTTATCTCTGGAAGCACTGGTGACATTTCATCAAAGCAGGTGATTTTCCAGGCATTGTTTTGGCTCAGTGCATTTCATAGTGAAAAAGAAAAAGAAAAAAAATGCAAGTGTGTTACTCGGGCAGATTATGGAAAATGGTGCTGGTAACAATGTGGTCCAGAGGACAATGGCTAATTCAACTTTATTTAAAAGTAGAATTATTATTATTTTTTTAATTATCCACATATTTTGTAATGTTTTACTTGTTCATCTTGAACTCCTTAACTTTGGAACCGAGGGCAAAGACATTATGAATGAGCAAAATGTGCAGCACGTAGACACACACTCGTAGTACAGATAGAGACAGTGATGTGACATTTACCTTCATCAGTTATCAACATCTTGACATTAGTACATCAAACCTGCTGTTTGATAATGAGCTTTGGTCGCCATCTGACTGAACAAATCTGACACTGTTGTCATTCGCTGCTGTCAGAGGGAAAGGTCAACACGAAAGTCAAAGAGGTTGAAACCCATGTTTATAGATGATTGTACTGAGCAATGCTGACATGCCAAAACAGAAAGCCTGAATAACAGGCTTTGTTAAATCTTGCAACAAAAAAGAGCCACAGCTCGAAAAGGAAAAGCTATCAAATTTATTTGGAAATGATCAGTTTTGAATAACTACAGTGAAAGCTATGATTAGGATTATTTTTGATTAGGGACTCATCCTTCTTCATACCTTCTTCATGTATTATAACTAAAAACATTTATATATCCTGACAGAATTAACTTTGAATGTTTCTATGTCCTTTAGAAGCTTTGTCAAACAATTTTTAAGTAATAAATTAAGTAAAAGTAGGGCTGAAACGATTTCTCAAATTATTTGAGTACCTTGATTATTAAAATTACTCATTTGACTCGAAGTTTCATTGAATTATGTTTAATTATGTAGTGCACCCTGTTCCGCCCGGATCATTATTTGTGGTGGACAGCACTTTTACTTCCGCCTCTGAGTTGTTGTGAAGAGCTAGCAGCATGGTGTTGAATTGTGCAGCGATTTGTCAGAATTTGGGGAGAAATACGAATTGTTTAAATTTGTGGCGCGATGGTTGAAGTACGATGGCATTTCTGCTGTTGGAACCACGTCGTCATGGTTTTGGAGCGAACGGTAGGAATGGGGCTGAGAGAGAGTGAGATTCTTTAATTAATCGTAAAAATATTCTATAGAGTACTCAATTATTAAAATATTCTTTTACAACAACCCTAGCAATAATCATCATTTGATTGATAACTGAATTAATATGTTGGGACTCAAATAGTCCCAACATGTCTATTGGGAATGAGAATGAAATGTACATTTCCTTCTACATTAAATGTAGAATGACTTATTTTGACTCTGCATACTGTAGTATTCAAAGAACCATCAAAGCCAATGTTAGCTCTGACTTTCACACTTGTATCAAAGTGGGTTGCATATGGGTATGTACAAGTATTCTGCAGAGATGAAATGTCATTGTTCCACCGTTTACCCAAAACTATGTTTTTTAAGTTATTGAAAAGTGTGGTCAAAATGTCCGTCACAGTTCATCAAACTATTCCTACATTCAATGCATTAATGTAGCTCCTGACACAATTAAAAATAAATCAAAGTAAAGCTTGTCTGAAAGGATCAAAAGGAGAAAATCAAAATAATAAGGCTTCACAAACCAGGTTCGTAAGAAACACGAGTCCTTCAGCAACGTATATTGAACCGGCGGGATCAAAGAAGAGATGACCTCAACATACGGCATGCTTTCTGAAAACAAATCATCCAAACTCCTAATGCCGACTATCATACATGAAGGGTGTCCCGTTACTTGTGTATGTCTCATGCAAAGGCAAGCTAACACTTTTCTCTTATTAAAACTCTGAAGACCAAAGACCGTTGTCAGCAGGTTTTTTAACAATCAAAAGGGTGAAACTGAAAACAAGACAAAAAACACGATAAATATATAAATATAATATGTACAGAATATATTGCACTTTTATACTGAGCTTCAGCCGAACATCTATGTGAATAGATCTAGGCTACCGAAGCCATATTAAATGATTTCTCAACTTGCGGTTAAATTACACAACAAAGAAAACTTATTTTGCAGTGAAATAGTACATTAGGAAGCTACATCTAGGACAGAAACAATCTCACATAATTACTTGTGCATTACATACCAGCAATGCAACCATGAACGAAAGATGTCAGCAGAATTTCGCTCGAACCAGACATCACAAAGTGGATGCGAACGTCATATCATCTCCTTGACTGCAACTTTTGATGTTTCAAAACAACTAGATTGCTTTGTTGCAGTACCTAAAAAGAACACATGAGGCAGGCTTTCCCCCGTTTTGACCAACACAAATGAACTTAATTACTGAAACCATATACAACTTCCTATCAGAACAAAAGATCATTATTTGGGCTTGTATTGCCAAGCAAAATCCCAGATCTCAATCCATGTAAATTCTTGTAGAGGAGTCTTACATTGTTCAGAATGGTAGTGTGGGCAGGTGGACTAAAATTTGTCATAACAGTGTATCAGCTTAGTAAACAAAGAAAATGATTACTTTAAATTATTGCAGCTAAAGATTGTCCAACAAGCTATTGAACAATGATGTTTGTTGGGTTTTCTTGTGCTTTCTATTTAAATACATCATGACAGTGTCGACCACATTGTATTTTTTGTCGCTTCAAGTATAATTTCAGTAATTTCAGACTCTGATAGGGATAGATATTGTGTTATATGTAAAACAGTGGAAACTGGAAGGAGAATGGACTTTTTTTTTTTTTTTAACCATTATTACATGTTGAAAATTCATGTGGGGATGATATCAGTACTCATCACAACAGAGACATGGGGAGCTGCATCTGTCATCACCAACATGCTGCAAATATACAACTGCAAAAAAAAAAAAAATTCTGCTGCACAGGTTTCTCCATCATGTTGTGCTCTCTGTGTGCTACCCCACAGCACCAGCCTGCAGAGTATTCTGTTGTGAGAACGCCTCCCCAGCGGAGAATATTCCGCTGTGAAGTGAATGTGTGAACAACACCTTTGGTGAAACTCTACCTAATTCCATGCATACATTCTCCAGGCATTCTTGAGATCATGTAGGAAAATGCCTTATATATGAGCACACTGCCAATATACCCTCCATGCAATGTACCAAACACTTTTTTTTTTTCAAACTGTTTTTTTTATTACTTTCTTTCTCACACCCTAAACGCTTCTTTTTGCAGCAGTTTCAGGAAATGTCTAAAGACTACGATGTTATCATGTGTTCTTGTGTTATATACAGAAAAAATAATGTGTGTAATGCAGGTCATTAGTTACAGTGCCTTGGAAAAGTGTTGATATCCTTTAAACCTTCCCAGATGTCATCAAAATAAACTTCTATGTATTTTTAGGATGATTTCATGGAAAGAAAGACTTATGGAAAGAAAAATACCCATGGCTTTCTGTTTTTTCTTTTTAAATAAAAATCTGAAAAGTTTGACACATATGTGTATTCAGTCTCTGCCGCTGGGAAACACTTAAGTTATATCCACCACAAACAGCTGCATTTAGAATTGAGCTACTTAATAAATAGAGTATAAATATGAAACAATAAAGGTGTTCTGTGAAGGACTTAGAGTTTTGGCTTCATGATGACAAAGAAGGGCACCAATAAAGTCACTAATAAATAAATTTAAAAAAAAGAAACTGCAGATTAAAAAAAAATATATAAATCTTACAACAGGGCAAATAATGCAAGCATTACATAAATCTGGAACAGTGGCTGGAAGAAAGACATTATTTAAAAAAGTGATAAGATATTTACATTGTGCCATAAGCCATTCAGGGGGCACAACAAACATGATTGGATGACATCATGACTTAACTTTTTGTCCTTTGGCAGAAAAGTAAATTGGCACATCACCCTGAACTAGAGATGGAAAGTCTGACTCCTTTCAGAGACCCGGTTCTTGTGACTCGACTCCCAAAGAAGAGCTGGTTCTTTCAGCTCTCAAACGCCTCCTATCATTTATTATCATCTGCCCCATGTTTTAGCAAGAATTGGAATTTATGAGTTTTTTGCATGATAAATCGTTTTGTTTTCAATGTTCCCTATAGATACTTAATTAATTTTAAGTAGTCATTCCTACTTTTGGACAATATTTAATCAGCATTTTAATTTTTAACAAAAACAAATCTACCGAACAGACCGATAATGACAATTTATTATTATATAGGATCATTCTATCCATCCATCCATCCATCTTCTGCCGCTTATCCAGGGTCGGGTCGCGGGGGTAGCAGCTTAAGAAGGGAGGCCCAGACTTCCCTCTCCCCAGCCACTTCCTCCAGCTCCTCCGGGGGAATCCCGAGGCGTTCCCAAGCCAGCTGAGAGACGTAGTCCCTCCAGCGTGTCCTGGGTCTTCCCCGGGGTCTCCTCCCGGTGGGACGTGCCCGAAACACCTCACCAGGGAGGCGTCCAGGAGGCATCCTAATCAGATGCCCGAGCCACCTCAACTGGCTCCTCTCGATGTGGAGGAGCAGCGGCTCTACTCTGAGTCCCTCCCGGATGACCGAGCTTCTCACCCTATCTCTAAGGGAGAGCCCAGCCACCCTACAGAGAAAACTCATTTCGGCCGCTTGTATTCGCGATCTCATTCTTTCGGTCATTACCCAAAGTTCATGACCATAGATGAGGGTAGGAACGTAGATCGACCGGTAAATTGAGAGCTTCGCTTTTTGACTCAGCTCTCTCTTCACCACGACGGACCGGTACAGCGCCCGTTTCACGGCGGACACTGCACCAATCCGCCTGTCGATCTCACGCTCCCTTCTTCCCTCATTCGTGAACAAGATCCCGAGATACTTGAACTCCTCCACTTGGGGCAGGACATCTCCCTCGACCCGGAGAAGGCACTCTACCCTTTTCTGGCTCAGGACCATGGAGGCACTGATCCTCATCCCGGCCGCTTCACACTCGGCTGCGAACCGCTCCAGCGAGAGCTGCAGATCACGTCCCGATGAAGCCAATAGGACCACATCATCCGCAAAAAGCAGAGATGCAATCCTAAGGCCACCAAAACGGATCCCCTCAACACCTTGGCTGCGCCTAGAAATTCTGTCCATAAAAGTAATGAACAGAATCGGTGACAAAGGGCAGCCCTGGCGGAGTCCAACCCTCACTGGGAACGAGCCCGACTTATTGCTGGCAATGCGGACCAGACTCTGACACCGGTCATGCAGGAACCTGACAGCCCGTATCAAAGGGCCCGGTACCCCATACTCCCGGAGAACCCCCCACAGGGCACCCCGAGGGACACGGTCGAACGCCTTCTCCAAGTCCACAAAGCACATGTAGATTGGTTGGGCGAACTCCCATGCACCCTCCAGGACCCTGCTGAGGGTGTAGAGCTGGTCCAGTGTTCCACGACCAGGACGAAAAACCACACTGCTCTTCCAAAATCTGAGGTTCGACTATCCGACGGACCCTCCTCTCCAGTACCCCCGAATAGACCTTGCCAGGGAGGCTTAAGAGTGTGATCCCTCTATAGTTGGAGCACACTCTCCGATCCCCCTTTTTAAACAGGGGGACCACCACCCCAGTCTGCCAATCCAGGGGAACTGCCCCCGATGTCCATGCGATACTGCAGAGTCGCGTTAACCAACACAACCCTACAACATCCAGAGCCTTGAGATACTCCGGGCGAATCTCATCCACCCCCGGGGCCCGGCCACCGAGGAGCTTTTTAACTACCTCGGCCACCTCGTCCCCAGAGATTGGAGAGCCCAACCCAGAGTCCTCAGGCTCAGCTTCCTCAATGGAAGGCATGTTGGTGGGATTGAGGAGGTCTTCGAAGTACTCCGCCCACCGACCCACAACGTCCCGAGTTGAGGTCAGCAGCACACCACCCCCACTGTAAACAGTGTTGGTGCTACACTGCTTCCCCCTCCTGAGACGCCGGATGGTGGACCAGAATCGCCTCGAAGCCATACGGAAGTCTTTCTCCATGGTCTCTCCGAACTCCTCCCATGCCCGAGTTTTTGCCTCAGCAACCACCTGAGCCGCACGCCGCTTCGCCCGCCGGTACCCATCAGCTGCTTCCGGAGTCCCACAGGCCAAAAAGGCCCGATAGGACTCCTTCTTCAGCCTGACGGCATCCCTCACCGAAGGTGTCCACCAACGGGTTCGAGGGTTGCCACCACGACAGGCACCGACAACCTTGCGACCACAGCTCCGATGAGCTGCCTCGACAGTGGAGGCACGGAACATGGTCCACTCAGACTCAATGTCCCCCGCCTCCCCTGGGACGTGTTTGAAGCTCTGCCGGAGATGGGAGTTAAAGCTCAGTCTCACAGGGGACTCCGCCAGACGTTCCCAGAAGACCCTCACAACACGTTTGGGTCTGCCAGGTCTGACCGGCATCCTCCCCCACCACCGGAGCCAACTCACCACCAGGTAGTGGTCAGTGGACAACTCCGCACCTCTCTTCACCCGAGTGTCCAAGACATACGGCCGCAGATCTGACGAAACGATGACAAAATTGATCATCGAACTGCGGCCTAGGGTGTCCTGGTGCCAAGTGCACATGTGGACACCCTTATGCCTGAACATTGTGTTCATTATGGACAATCCGTGACGAGCACAGAAGTCCAGCAACAGAACACCACTCGAGTTCAGATCGGAGGGAGCATTCCTCCCAACCACGCCTCTCCAGGTCTCACTGTCATTGCCCACGTGAGCGTTGAAGTCCCCCAGCAAAACGAGGGAGTCCCCAGGAGGGGCACTCTCCAGTACTCCCTCTAGGGACTCCAAAAAGGGTGGGTAAGCTGAACTGTCATTTGGCCCGTAAGCACAAACAACAGTCAGAACCCGTCCCCCCACCTGTAGGCGGAGGGAGGCTACCCTCTCGTTCAACGGGGTGAACCCCTACGTACAGGTGCCAAGATGGGGAGCAACAAGTATGCCCACCCCTGCTCGACGCCTCTCACCGTGGGCAACTCCAGAGTGGAAGTACATCCAGCCCCTCTCAAGGAGACTGGTTCCAGAACCAGAGCCATGCGTCGAGGTGAGACCGACTATTTCTAGCCGGAACCTCTCAGCCTCACACACCAGCTCCGGCTCCTTCCCCACCAGAGAGGTGACATTCCACGTCCCAAGAGCCATTTTCTGCAACCGAGGATCAGACCGCCAGGACCCCCTCCCTCGGCCACCACCCATCACACAATGCACCCGACCCCTGTGGCCCTTCCCATAGGTGGTAAACCCATTGGAAGAGGGACCCATGTTTCCTCTTCGGGCGGAGCCCCGCCGGGCTCCATGGGTAAAGCCCGGCCACCAGGCGCCGACAACGTGCCCCACCTCCAGGCCTGGCTCCAGAGTGGGGGCCCCGTGACCCGCGTCCGGGCGAGGGAACACTACGTCCAAAGTTTGTGGTCATCATAGGGGTCTTCGGGCTGCGCTTTGTCTGGTCCCTCCCCTAAGACCTGTCTGCCTGGGGTGACCCTACCAGGGGCATGAAGCCCCCGACAGCATAGCTCTTAGGATCATTGGGGCACTCAAACCCCTCCACCACGATAAGGTGGCAGCCCGAGGAGGAGCTGAATGAGGAGGATCATTCTAATCAAAGCAAAGTTCGGCCTTGAGCAGAGCGCTTGCAGTGAGAGTGAGAACTGAGCAGCAAAAGGGAGAAGGAAAAAAAAAGCTCTTTTGCGCTGAAGATCCAGCCCTATTTTACTCCAGCTCTGGTCATTTTGCATTGAGCAGAGTACGACTTCGAAAGTGGGCGGACCGTCGTGTCAGTCAAATTCCTGCTAAAGCTGCTGAGGCTATCTCCCAAGAGACAACTGAATAGTTATCCCGTTTTGCGCCTTCTGTATGTGCTTGTCAGCAAAGAAGCTGAGGAAACTAATTATTTCAGCATTACCTTTATCTAAAAAATTCTCACCTAAGAGTTCTCTCAGAACAGAACTCACATTTGGTACTGCTGAACTACCACTAAGGCTTGTCGGATTTCCCAGCCACATGTGGAAAATCCCCTCATTCACAATCTTGGTGACTTCTGATCAGTTCAGTTGGAGAAATGTTATTTACATTTACCATTAAAATCAGTGACTGAAGAGGTTCTTCAGTCACCAATTGAAAAACAGTTTAGCACAGAGAGCAGAGTCATCCCTCAGATCAACTTGGAAACCTTGAGATACTTGATTGTGTACAACGGATGCAGAGTGGGTCCGGGCCGGCTCTGCAATCCAAAAGGGGCGAAAGTGTGGAGACGGCTCAGTCCCTTTCACTCTGTCTCTCCCTCTTTCTCCTTCTCTTTCGTGTTTTATGATCGTTGCGCTGTTGAGTTTGTAGCCCTTCCCAATGAAAAAACTACGGTTAGCGAGGAGTCGGCGCCCGTCACTCACTTCCAAGAGCCGGCTCTAAGAGCCAAAGCATTCCCATCCGACCCATTACTACTCTGAACACAACATGGTTGGAAGGCATGTTCAGATGGACATGTAATTGGAATAACCTGCCAACTGAAATAAAAATATGATATCTAAGATCGGATTCAACACAATTTCTATGGTTCAAGTCAATTTTGCACACTCAGAAAATGCAAGACAAACACAGGTGCTTCTGCGTTTGTCTTTATGCTCTGCGCAGACATGCATGCTTCTTTCTTGAATAAATCCTGGTGCATATAAACACATCAAGATCAACTTAAATGAAATTGTGCCCACATAAATAATACATTTGCATTATTTAACCCAAATACATTCAATCTGATTAATGCATTTTGTGCACTAAAATATCACTATTGTGAAATATGGTAGTGGCAACATCATGCTGAAATTATGTTTTTTCCGGAGCAGAGAGAGGGAAACTGATCAGAATTGATTGAAAGATGGAGGGACCTAAACACAAGGCAATTCTGAAGGACAACCTGTTAGAGGCTGCAAAACACTCGAAGATGTTAACCAATCAGGAGAAAGTTACCTAAAATAAAAAGCCAGATAAAATGCTTAATGGCTTAGAAATCAAAGCAGACCCATATGTTGCAAAGGAAGTGAAAGTTCAAACGAAAATCAAATTGAAAATATTTCAAAATTTAAAAATAAATAAATAAATGGAACCCTTTCAGCCTGTTCCACAGTTGCTTTGCTAATACTAAGGGGTAAAACATTCTGCTGTATATTGAGAAGGAGAATGCAAATGCACACCACACTTTTCAGATTTCTTAAAAAAGTCAGAACTTGCATTTCACTTTACAACTATGTTCTCGTCTACATCTTTATGCTCTATTATATAAAACCCATTCATATTAAACTTTATGATTGTACAAATCACAAATGTAATAAATACTTTTGCAAGTCGTTGCATGAAAATAACCCAACGCTGTCATTTTGTTTGTACAAAAGTGTTTTTTTTTTCTTCTTTTTTAACTATGTCACTAATTTTAAAAAGGAGACGTGGATATTATTTATTCAGTTAGGGGGGAAGTGAATTAACTGGTCTGTTTCTCTCCCTCCCAGTCCAACTGAAATTTCAAACCACTTGGACTTGGCCTCAGCACATCCGTTGGTGACCGTGGTCAACGCACCGTTTCCTTTATTGTAGCCCCGCACAACAATGAAGTGTGATATTTGAAAAAAGACAGATCCGCCACCGGTGAACTGAGATCCACCAATCATTTGTAGTCCATACCCACGGGGGCTTTTGAATCCCTCCTTCTCTTCCCACCTCTTCAAATTCATTGGCTGCCACAGGAGTAGCGACAATGTTTAATGCACCATGCGGTGTCCGGAGTCCAGTCAGTGAGAGGAAGCGCTTGCTGTGCTTAGGGCTGTGTTACGTGCTGAAAATAGTAAGTGATGACTTGGCTTGAGTAGTTAAAATTTTTTATTTTTATTTTCTCTGACAGCAGCATGGAGACGTATCCTAAAATGCGGCATTGTTGCTGACCACTTCCACATCAGCTGTCCGTCTGTCTTTGCGCACTTTGACTGGGGGGCACGACGCACAAGGACAAAATGCCACGGCCGGAATCAGTAACTCTGAGCTGTCTCGGACGTGGGGAGAGAACACCGATCGCCCTTTGAATGTCCACGGTGGATATCGGCAACCTTTAAACACATCTGGATTTCTTTCACAGTAATTTTGACAACAGTTTTCCATCCTGAAGAACAGTGACTCACTGCAGGCAGAAGGCGAGCCGCTGCATCCTAATCAGACAGGAGAGAGGACTTCAGCTCATTGACATTACAGTCATACTTTGGAGCACTTTTTTTTTTTTCTACTGCGCTGTACTGTAGAGTGCGTGTGCATCGGAGGCTTGTGGCTTTCCTACTTCACGGAGGAGAAGGATACGGGTGGTACCTTTAGTGAAGTGGAAATTAAACAATCTCTTCATCGCTCTGGAATTGACTGTTTTGATGTTTTTTACGTTTACCCTTTTGAACTGGCGGAACAGTTTCTCCCGTGGTAAGATTGTGTGTTTTTTTTTAACATATATTCTTTGTGTCTTATCGGCTTCTGTGATTTTCCACCTGAAGCTCTCACTGTTGCTCATTTTCAGACCGGTGTTATTCCATAACCTTTTCCCGTACATGCGGACGCAACAGCTTCTCTCAAGGACTGTTGAGCTTTAGAGAGAAGCAGAGTTGAGGAAATGGAGAGCAGCAGCGGACAGAATTAAACGGCTGTGCCGAGATGTTGGCAGCTCATTTCTGACTTTTTATAAGGCTCATTTTAAATATCCGGATTATGCGGATTTGTTAATGCGCGTAAGAAGATCATTTTCTATTCACTCCTTCAAATAGCCCTTACAATAGGCCATCCTCAGTTTCACGCCTGCGGCGTTACCGCATTATTAAAGTTGCCCTGTTACACTTCAGTCAGCACCTTCAACAAATGTATGGGTCATTATCTCTCTGGGGTCAGATGATGCATGCACACCACATATAGATTTAAATCTGCCTGCAGAATCTTGGGTTTTGTTATGTATAGGCTGCAGGAGAATACTTGCTGCCTGTGTATTTATGGGGCTAAGCGCCTTCCAAGGTTAACCAATTAACAATCTTCTCTCATAATTGTGTGGATGAATTACACATGAGCTGTGTCTCACTTTTGGCTTGGCAGCGAATCTGATTTCATTTGATTTCTCTCTGGCAAGATGGCTTGCAGCTCATTTAGTTTTTATTCGATTTACTAATTGATTTTCACATAACATGTTTTTTTTCTCCTTTTCCTTTCTTAGGTGATATGAGTGAACACTTGCAATGACTATTCTGTTGGAGTCTGGATCTTGATTATTGTTAAGATGAGTCTGGGTGCTCAGCTGAATATAAATTAGGTGTTCGGTACCACAGATTGCTTGCTGAGGAGAGAAAGCAACAAAGCAAAGACAATCTACAGCGACAAATGTCAAGACATCACATGATGAACTGGACTCTTTTCTTTATCCGTTGTGATAGAAGTATCAAATCTGAACAGAATATCAACAGGTCACAGATAGAATAATCACTGCACGGATTTAAGCAGCTTTTATTGAGTGGAGATGCATCTTTCTATTTTCTTTTTCCTCCTGTTGTGGGCTCAAGCCTTGACATTGAAAAACTTGAATTACTCTGTCCCGGAGGAACAGGGACCAGGAACAGTGATTGGGAACATTGCCAAAGATGCCAGGCTTGGACTCGAACAGATTGGGCAGGGAGGACAGGGTAAGAAAGCCAACTTTAGGGTGTTGGAGAACTCAGCCCCACATCTTATCGACGTGGACCCCCAAAGCGGACTGCTGTACACAAAGCAGCGCATCGACAGGGAAACATTGTGTAAGAGAAACCCCAAGTGCCAGCTCTCCATGGAGGTGTTTGCCAATGACAAGGAGATATGCATGATAAAAATAGATATTCAGGACATCAATGACAACTCACCCGCTTTTCCTTCTGATCAAATTGACATCGACATTTCTGAAAATGCAGTGCCAGGGACACGCTTTCCTCTGACCAGCGCACATGACCCTGATGCAGGGGAAAATGGCCTAAAAACGTATCAAATAACTCGCGATGACTACAATCTCTTTTCATTGGAGGTAAAATCCCGAGGGGACGGGACCAAATTCCCAGAATTAGTCATTCAGCGTCCACTGGACAGAGAAGAACGAAGCCATCACACTCTCATTTTGTCAGCCACCGATGGTGGAGAATATCCTAGATCTGGTACAATGCAGATAAATGTTAAAGTTATAGATTCCAATGATAACAGTCCAGTATTTGATCAATCTTCATATGTTGTAGAAATTCCTGAAAATTCACCTCCTGGAAAAGTTTTAATTGATTTAAACGCTACAGACCCTGATGAGGGAAACAATGGTCAAGTCGTCTATTCATTTAGTGGCTATGCTCCTGAGAGAATCCGTGAGCTATTCTCAATAGACTCTAGAACAGGGGTCATAAAGATTCAGGGGGAAATTGACTATGAAGAGAGCTCAGTTATCGAGATTGACGTCCAGGCAAAAGATCTAGGTCCCAATCCAATCCCGGGCCACTGTAAAGTCACCGTTAAAGTGCTTGACAGGAATGATAACTGGCCATCTATAGGCTTTGTGTCTGTGAGACAGGGAGCTATCAGTGAAGCAGCACCCCCAGGCACTGTCATTGCTCTGGTCCGTGTCACAGACAAGGATTCTGGAAGAAATGGGCAGCTCCAGTGCAGGGTGTTGGGTAATGTCCCTTTTAAACTTGAGGAGAACTATGATAACTTCTACACAGTGGTTACAGACAGGCCCCTGGACAGAGAGGTGCAAGATGAATACAACGTTACTATTGTAGCCAAAGACAATGGCATTCCTCCTTTAAACTCCACCAAATCTTTTACGGTGAAGATTCTCGATGAGAACGATAATGTTCCTCGCTTTACCAAGTCAGTCTACCTACTTCAAATTCCTGAGAATAACATCCCTGGGGAGTACCTTGGTTCAGTTCTGGCACATGACCCAGATCTGGGCCAGAATGGCACTGTGTACTACAGTATTATCAACTCCAACGTGAGTGGGGGTGATGTCAACACCTATGTTAATGTAAATGCCGCTAATGGCGCCATCTATGCTGTAAGATCTTTTAACTATGAACAAATAAAGTATTTTGACTTCAAAGTTCTTGCTAAAGATGCAGGATCTCCACACTTAGAGAGCAATGCTACTGTGCGCATCAGTGTCTTGGACGTCAACGACAACATCCCTGTCATAGTTTTGCCGCTACTCCAGAATGACACAGCTGAAATCCATGTTCCACGAAATGTTGGCGTTGGCTACATTGTTACCACAGTGAGAGCAGTAGATAACGACTATGGTGAGAGTGGAAGACTCACCTATGAAATTTCAGATGGCAACGAAGAACACCTCTTTGAGATTGATCCTGTAACTGGGGAAGTGCGAACGGCTCACCCTTTCTGGGATGATGTAAATCCCATTGTTGAGTTGATCATTCGTGTATCAGACCATGGCAAGCCAACTCTAACTGCTGCTGCCAGACTCATCGTCAAGGCCTCCAACGGGCGTCCTCCAGATGGACTTCCACACATGAAAGACAATCAAAACTGGGACATGTCACTGCCTCTTATTGTGACTTTGAGCATCATATCTATCATGCTTCTAGCTGCCATGGTGACCATAGCAATCAAGTGCAAGCGGGAGAACAAGGAAATTCGTACTTATAATTGTCGCATTGCAGAGTACTCGCACCCACAGCTGGGTAAAGGCAAGAAGAAGAAGATCAACAAGAACGACATCATGCTGGTGCAAAGCGAAGTGGAGGAGCGGGATGCCATGAATGTGATGAATGTGGTAAGCAGCCCTTCCCTGGCCACCTCTCCCATGTACTTTGACTATCAGACACGCCTGCCACTCAGCTCACCAAGGTCAGAGGTCATGTACCTCAAACCCACTGCCAATAACCTCAGCGTGCCCCAAAGCCACGTGGGATGCCACACCAGCTTCACAGGCCCAGTCACCAGCACTACAGACACACCTACTAACCGCATGTCCATCATACAGGTAAGAGAAATTGCATTCTTCTCCTTCACTGTGGTACCATCGTTTTTACATCACAAGCTGCACAAAGCTCCCATTTCCAACATCAGCACTTACTTTTGTTTCTTTAAATGAAAAAAAAAAAAAAAAAAAGACAAGGACAGATAGTGGCAGAGCGACCCAGGAGCAGTGATAAAAAAAAAAGATGCAAGGGAGGGGTGAGCATTAGAAGGATTAAACTGCCATTCTGGTGCTCACATAGAACAGAGCAGATGACATCAACACAAATCTGTTTTGTGTGCCGGAAATATGTGAGAACAACTTTTATTTATTTTTTTAGATCAGCCTCTGTGGAGTTGTTTTTATTTCACTTTAAAGTTTCCTGTTCTTGTAGGAGAAAGCAATTTATCCCAGAAACTAAAATAAGTATATTGTTCTATAATTGTTATCTGGCTATTAAACAGGGATTACCCCTATTTCTTAATGTCAATTTAGACCTAAGCGTGCGCCAAAGAATTATCTACAAAAAACAGAACTATGTATTTAGTATGCAATGCATTTAGTTCGTTTAAACAACAGCTTATATGAAGAGGAAACTATTTCTAACCAACAATTATTTAGTATGTTATTATATTCTACAGTTTCTTTCATACTTATAGTGGTTTTAATTCCTGGCGATAAGGAGATTGTACTTATTTTCTTGACTACTTTGTACGTCTTTGTGCCAAGTAGTAGGGTACATAAGCTTCCAACGTGATAAGTTCTCAAAGTCTTTGTCCTTAAACCCATTAAAGGTCTGTCGTTGTCGACAAGGATTAAACCCAGCTTAAGCCAGTGGCATATTCCACGACATCTAATGGGCAGTGACAATGAAGTTAGTCAGTGTCTTGTTTTCTTGCTGTTGTTCCAGTTTTGATTGATATCTGTCCCTTCTAAATGTAGTTTTGATGGGTGTTGTTTCAATCATCTGGGTTAATTATTTTGCTATTTGATAAAGGCCTTAATTTATATTCTCCAAATATAGCACAAAATTATTCTCCATATTTATTATGTTCATCTACTTCTTATTCAAAACAGATGTAATCTTAGAGCACTATATATAGAAAAAAATAAATAATAATAGGTGCATTTTAAAACCAGTTATCTTTATTATCTCTACTTCTCCTCTGAGACTTCAACTATCATTGTCTAGGTTAAGCTGTTTGCTTGTTCCCTGATGGAGTTTGGGATGATGAAGTGGCATATTTCTATCAGGAAAGAAGG
Source organism: Poeciliopsis turneri (assembly GCA_922788865.1). Classification (NCBI taxonomy): domain Eukaryota; kingdom Metazoa; phylum Chordata; class Actinopteri; order Cyprinodontiformes; family Poeciliidae; genus Poeciliopsis; species Poeciliopsis turneri. Next base: position 20,805 of record CAKLNU010000452.1, read on the forward strand.
CAAATGTCGGATGTTCTGTGTCACATTCTTTGCCCTCCTTCTATTATGAACTGGCTATGAAGGCCAGAGGTCAGCACAAAGACTATTAATGCTTCCTGTTATGAGGGACAAAATAATTGCTGGTCCATTCCACAGACAGTTTTTCTGCTAATCTACTCATGATGAATTGGACTACATTAGGCTGTCTTACACTTCTTTGTGAGTGTTTTTCTCCTTAACTATTAAAGGCAAAAATTAAACAACAACATAAAAAACAAAAAAACAAGAGGGATCAACACATTCTATAACGCCTTGTTTACGGAAGGTCCCTTTAACGTATGGGTGCTTTATTGTATTATTCAATAGAAACCTGTGTTGAGGGAGATGGCCTGAGGCATTAAGTTTCCTCAGAAGCTGTTCAGAAACATATCAATTTCTTCCCTTCTTCCTCCTACCCTCACTCCATTCGCACGGACAGTAAGTAACCTGAGTCAGGAAAGTGTCTATGGTAAAAATGTCAGGAAACAAAGACAGAATTCCCCTTCTATCGATCCACGGCCTCTCGGCCCATCTGTCACTATGGTTGCCACAGTGGTGTGGCTGAGTAGGAAAAACAAATGAATAGATGAATAAACTGGATGAACATATCACCTCTTCACAAGGGCACCTTTGTGGTGCTGGCTTCATCTGTACATTGTGGAGCAACATTAACTGCCTGCAATGTGTGGTCTTCATCTGTAGAGCTGGTTTACACAAATAATATTTTATAGTGTTGCACTAGGAAAGGGGCTGAGATGGTGTTTAGCTTGAATAGAGGAATGATATAAAGAATTCAGCAAAGCTCCACTTTCCTTATTATCCTCATCATTATGCAAGGACATTACATACTGGAGAATATTGTCATTCGTAAACAGAATTCCCGAGAAGGATGGATGATATACAGCAAAGCCTAATTCCGCTTAAGGCGTAAAAGGAAATTACTCTGTATGGAATCAATAATAAAACCAGTCTGTGGCAGAATTCCTCGGGGTTCAGGATGAATGGACTGTAATATTTTTGCTTAACAGAGCCTGCGCTAAAAGTGACTGGAAATGGATTCAGATTCACCAAACTGGAAGTCACTTACTGACTTGTTTAGAGGCTCTCCTCTTTAACTCTTCATTGTGACCTCATTTTAAAACCCTGCTTTGTCAAACAGAAGATGCTGCACTGATGTAAGCGTGTGTATTAATTCTTGCTTAAAAAAAAAAAAAAGTAATGTTATGTCTGTGAGATATAACTCTTGTTAAGATGAGTGCCTCTGTAAAAAAGGCTGTAAAAGCTGCCTGAAGGTGGCGATATTCTGCCTTTTGTGGGGTAGCATTGACATGAGAGTGGCAAGAAAAACAGGGCTCCAGTATCTACTGACTTGTCACTCATCAGTTTATTAAAATAGTTCTGCTCTATCAAGAAAGGATATATGTGGAATCTTCAGCGATAGGAGGTTTTTCAAAAGCAGCCTCTCTTACAGCATTCCTCTGCTGCAGGTCTGATTGACATTCACTGAACTTGTTACAGTGAATCCATGATATCGATGGTTCATTTAGGAATACATGTTGCGAAAAGAAAAAAAAATCACCATCAGCTCTCCCTCTTTCTTTCTCTCTCTCTCTCTCTCTCTCTCTCTCTCTCTCTCTCTCTCTCTCTATATATATATATATATATATATGAACTTTTTATATTTTATTTTTAAGGCATTAAAGGAATTTACTCTGAATGGAATCAGAGTAATAAAGCCAGTATGTAGCAAAATTGCAAAATCCCTCAGGGTTCAGGAAACATGGACTGCAATATTTGCCACACATACACAAACGCGTGTATGTGTGGAAAAGGAAAAAGAACTTTTCAGTGATGTGATTGTGACCATTAAAGTTGCGTATTTACTCTGCTTGGGATTTTTCACTCTTTTGATCTGTTTAGGTTGAGAATATGCATGCCAACATTTTAACTGGAGCAGATGTTGAGAATGGATGCTTCGAGGGATGGTCTTACTCTGCATAATTTAGGGAGATTGTGTGTGTTCGTGTGTGGGTGTAGTGTCATTGTGTATTCCAGGCATGTGATTTAAGCCTTTAGCTGGCAGGCTCCGTGACAGAGTCCCTCTCTTTTATGAGCGTGACAATGTTGCGTTTGTCCGAACCTTGAAACACCCTTCCTCCAAGAGACACACACGCATACAGACGCACACATACACATAGGTCTGTTTTTAAGGATTCAACCAAAAAGTCTTATCCAAGCCTCAGTGGTATATTGTATTGAAATCCCACACTTCAATAGCCACTGAGCCAATGAATAGAAAAGCACTCTTTATTTCACTTCTTTTCTCCTTTCATCTTTCGATAACACCTTTGGTCTGGAGCTTCCTACAAAGTAAGTTTAGTAAACATGTATATATTGAAACCTGCTGTCATGTGTAGGCAGTTATGGCAATGAGAAGCAGTTTGAGAAACCTTTTGCAATTTGTGTTTATTTGTCCCCTTGTGGGTTTACTAAGTCTCTAAGTCAGATCTGTTTTATTTGAGCTCGCCTGTACATAAAGAAATATTATCTTGCCTTGGGGTTTATTTTTGTATTTCTTCAAATAAACCTGCCCCTACTGTACATAACACACCACAATTAAATATTAAATTATTAATAAACACTTTTATGTTTCTTCATGCTACCCAAAGCTGATATGATAGATACAACTGGGAGGACGTGCCGTCAAACCAAAGAGTGTTGCTCTGGGGAATAACTCAAAGTTATTTTATCTCTTTTCCCAGAACACACAAGTTTGGATAATGTGTATATTTTTATTTTATTTGCAACCATCGCTAGTGTTTAATAAGGGCTTGTTTCCATATAGATGCCTTCACAGTGGTTAGGAGTGGCAGCGGCTGTGCAAAGCAGAGCATAAAGCTATATTTGCATCCTCCTTCATTAATTAATCATGATGTTTAACAAATCAGAGCTAAAGCAGAAGATGTCATAATAAACATCAGGAGTCTCGGACTACTTGTTTATGAACCGAAGCAAATGAGGACAGCTGAACTCAGAGAAAGAGGGGAACCAGAAGATGCTCGCTGGCTGATATAGGCAGAATTTGAAGGCTTTTTGGAGACATTATGAGACAGTAAGAGAAGGAGAGAGGGAGACAGAGGGCAGTGAAGTAGCCTCTCAAATAGCCAATCAGTTTCCACTCTGCCATGTGGGAATTGTATTTAAGTTTTATGAAAGATGGAGAGCAGAAAATTAGGTCTGATTGCAATGTGCATCACCCGTGTCTTTTATCTTCCTACAGTCATTACATAAACAGATATTATAAGCACACTGAAAGTTTGTTTGAGATTTAACACAGCTTTAGAAAGGAATGTTTTATTTATTTCCCGTTTTCAAAAATCCCAGTAACCATGCTAAATAATTTATCTGTCGGGTCCATACTTCGCTTACCACTACTTATGATTTCCCCTTGTAACTAAAAACAAACTTCACATGCTGTAGACAGATATGGACTGGTTTGTTGGTGACCCACTGGATGCAGAGGAAGCACTCTCCATATGGACTCCGCACTCAGCTGTGCTGCATAATGTCATTAGTTTAACAGACCTCCCAACCTGGCAATGCAGGCCAACAAAGGAATTTTTATTTTTTTAAATTTTTTGGAAGCGTAATGAAAGACACAGGAAATGAGCACACAAGTCACCCTTCATGATAGCCAGATTGACCGGACACATTAACCAATTTTCTTGGCTCAGTAGGAAACAGCCAATTGGAGATGACATGAGCTTGATAATGAAACTGCGGCTTGTCAGTGAATGCTTGCTCTCTTATTGTGTGGTGGTGTATTGCTGGCTGTGTGAGAGAGAGAGAGGGGAAGAAGATGATGAAGATTTTTATGCCTAATTCAGCACCGCTTTCCATGACATACATTTAACTGAGAGACTGGGAAAGTTTTATGCAACTATTTACTATTCCATGATGCCTAGCACACTTCTTTCTTTATTTCTGGATGCTGTCTTGTCCAGAACGCTCTTGTTTGCCAGACCTTGTTGATACCATATTTCTGTTATGCTGCAGGTGCACTCCTACACAGGATACATCTCAGCATTTTGTACCTGAGAATACATCTACTGTAATGTTTTTATTTATTTATTTATTTGCATAATTTAAGATGTTTCCTGTGAGAAAAAAAATAAGATTCTGTCAAAAAAAGAAAAAAAAAAATCCACATGCTACCACTCAGCTTGGTGCTGCTGGCATTGTGCTGAGATGGTGTAGAGATGAAAGAACAAAACATAACCTTCACAGCAAAGGAATCTGTGACTCAACTGCCACGCGTCTACCTGTATGTGTGTGCGGACATGTGTGTGTGTGCGCACAACCTCGCACCTGTGCTACCACCAGCAGAGCTCTGAAGCACAGGTCTTGCTGGTTTGCCCAGAACGAAATGGTCTTCTCTGTTGGGGCCGCCTGTCCCCCGTAGGCTCTGGATCCCTGCCGGCGTCCTTACACTTGGCTTTTTAAGTCACAGGTGGGCCCTAGATGGAACTGAAGACAGGCTCAAATAGGAATGACCACACATTAATGTGCAACAAAATGCACGACACACAAGGGGTCGCCTAGGTGTACAGAGCATGGTGATGTATTCTTTGAACCGCCAGCAACTGGGTCTCCTTGCTGTAAATCAAACGCTCTCAAAGTCAAACAAAGTAGAGCCTGCTCTGCTGTGCCTTGGCTCCGGTCCAGCTTGAGAGAGCTTTTATTTCTGCCACATCTTCTTTCACTGTGCCCCCCAGGCATGTGCTGTAGAAACAACACGTAGCTCAAAGAATGAGTTATGTGAAACTGTTCTCACCTTCTATCTCATTAGTATAAGAGAAATGATTTATCCCCCTCCGCCTGAATCTCTCGCGCTCTCTCCTTGTCCTTGCCTTTTACAGTTCAGCTCTTCTTCAGCTTCATCAGTAATGTGATTAATTGTTTGGAGGCATATATCATGCATACCATCTCATTTGCTATAATTTAACCTAACTGCATGTCAAAACAAGCTGTTATAAAATTACTCCCTCTCCCTCATACAATCACAGGAGTATATTACTGGCCAGTTACAAATAGGAAATTACGATTTCCCTCGCAATTCGTGTGCAATCCTATCTGAGTTTGTGTGAGAGATTGTGAAAGTGAAATGAGAGAGATCCTCTTGTTCTCTTCTGTTGCTGCCTATATCTATCGCGCAGCTTGAAATCTGACCCCTGTGTCTTTAGCCTTGAGTGTGCATGAGAGAAATCGAGAAGCGGCTGTGTATTGGAGTGTTGATGGAAATAGAGGCGAATGGTCCCACACTCTTAGATGCTATTGCCTAAACAAAGAGCCACTAAGTGGTGGGAGCACAAGATTTGTTGTCAAACCTTGATGGTCTCTGTTCTTAGTGGTAGAAGTGGCGACGCTAAGTGCTGATGGCATATTGAAAATTTTTATTTCGCCAGTCTTATCTTTGTCTGTTGTACCACACAGATGCACTGAATTGGCCCCTCGCTGGGTTTATGTCTTAGCTAGAAATCTTTTTGGGTCCTTTAGCATTCAGATCAATGGCCGGTTTGCTCCGTTTCTTATTGATTTTTGCTCTGTTAGGTACTGACTTACTGTTTTTCATTATCTAGCGCTCTTAGCATTGTTAAGTAAAAAAAAAAGACCTAGAGCTCTTGGTTTTTGCCTTCAGTTTTAGGATTTCTTTTCTTTCTCTCAGCCCTTGTCATCTCAGATAAGCATAGTGATTGCTCACGTTACAGACGACCCAAGCCAAATTTATAACGATGAGATTATGTTGTCAACAGTACAGGGTGTATATGTCTGCTGTATTGATCTGTGCAAAGTCCTAATAAATGAAGTACCACAATTGAAGCGTTGGCTCAGTAATAACTCTGAACAGATCTTGCTATTTATATACTCTCAACACTGCTTAGATGATGGATGGATCTTTTTCCCTTTTCCTCTTGTCTTTTTTTTATGCCCTGTCTCAATTAATCCCTCCTCTCCCTTTTTTCTCCTCTCCTGTTTGAGGTCATAGCAACATGCCTGACCGAAATGCTTGCAGGTGGAGAGACATGGGTGCTGCCAATCAGACAGAATCCAAGGGCGGTAGAGCAGAGCAAAAACAAGTTAGCAACACCTTTGTGTGCGTGTGCGTGTGTGTCTTAAAAAGGCTGAGGTTTGAAGCAGGATCTATCTATGTATTTGAAGAGAAGGTCAGCAGGATTTAGAGGCTCTGATTATGTGTGATTGTTTCTTCAGTGGGCTAGCTGATTAACGCCAAAGCTGCTCTGCCAGATCCTTGATGCTCCATAGAGACACTTAAAAGAGACAGAGAGAAACTTGTGTCCAACACTATGACAATACAGCATTATCGTAAAGCTTGTTTTTCTGCTTTTCCCCAGGAGCAAAAACAGCTTCCACCCTGTCTTCCATTGTCTCTTATTCAGGCTCAACCTTTTACTAAAATATTACACCCACTATTGACCCTATAAGTCACCTTGTTATAAAAGTACCTCAGTGTATTTTGTGTCTGTTTGCGTATTCATTGAGAGGGAGTGAGGACGAGAGAGCCTTTATGTGTGTCCATGTGCATTGGTGTATGTATTAATGTGAGACCCATGCGTTCAGTCTGTGTCAATATTTGTGTGTTTCTTTGTGTCTGGCCTTGGTATTGGGCTTTTGGGAAGCCTCTAAAAAGCCCTTTCATCCACAGAATGGCACCCCCCCCCCTCCTCCTCCATTCAATTGGAATAATTGTATTCTTTATTGTTTTGTTCACAAGCTCTCAGCTTCTGTCTTGTTTATCAGCAGAGAAGCAAATAATTTTTGGATTATTTCTTTGCAGGAGAAAAACTAAATAAATCTGCAAAATAAGAGGACTTAATGAAATCAGTTTACAAGTGTAATTATTGTATGCTGAAGTTAAACACTGGGTCACAATATGTTTATTTAACAATTATTCCTAACACAGAATCACACAGCGGTTTATTGACTTCCTCCTAAAGATGCCTCTTTCTGCTCTGGTTTCTTTGTAGTGAAAATATATAATAATTTCTGATTACTGACACAAGCTGCCCCTTTTCTGAGAAGGGAAATAATTCATTTGATGCCAAAGAATTAGACACATTTTATTTATACTTAGCTCTAAGTAATAATTGCTGCTTTTACTGGAATAAAATTACTTCAGTACTTACTATTGTTTTGCACAAAACATGTGCTCGATCACTGAGAAGAATTCTCCATCATATTAATTCTTTTCAATGAAATTCTGTATTTTTATGAGGCCTTTTGAGAAAAAAAATCACTGCCTCTTTTCTTTAGACTGGAATTAACGACTTTTGGGAGAAATTAAGGACCATGGCATCAGTTAAATAAATATAAGTGCATCGTAGAAATATGAACCCATGCTCCTCCTTTCTGAAGCTTCATAAGACTGTTGCAAACATTTCAGAAAAAAAAAAGATCATAGTTCATGTTCAAAGGTCCAAATTTAATTTCCAGATAGATTAGTAAATCAATTTAGTAAATTTGTGTACATCTTGAAAAGAAATGAAATGTTATGCCTACGGTTGGTTGTCTGTGAGCCTAAGCCGCTTAATTTTGGACATTAAACATAATGAGCAGCCGAATTTTAGTAGAAAATATCAATTAAACTTAATTATTTCTACTACTTTCTGTGCCTCGAAGAAAAAAATGTGTTGTTTTGGATTTTGGCCTTGTTCTTGTGGATCCTTTGTTTTGAATGGCCCATTTTTTACACATGGTGTTGTGGCAGCATACTGTGGTGGGTTTAAGTCTTCTGTTGAGCTAGAGGAACATGCCAAGCAGTAAGGCGTGCACTCTGTCCAGATTGGCTTTGTATTTGATTGGAACTCTGATCAGTTTTGTTTTGAGAATAGCTGATTTTAGCCTGTCATTTTTTCTTATTGAGAAATGTACATATTTTCACCCAGTGGTATGAATTATATTAAAATATTTTATCAGTGAGAAGTGTATTTAGTGTTTCTGTATCCCTTATTCATAACTTCATTGAAAAACAACAACAGCAACAACAAAAACACAAATCACAGTCGATAAACAATGGAGAGAAACACTTATCTATGCCCATCAACTGCATAAAGTTAAATTCCAAGTCTGAATCTTAAAGCAGCAATTGTAAAACATAGTTCCATGTTAGTAAGAAAAATCCAAAGGTATCAGACGACACACCAGCACATCCTAACCTAAAAATGATTGATTTTATTAATATACATTTAAAATATAAAATGGAAACTGTAAACAAGACTCTAATGCAAAGCAAAATATGTCCTGACTGAAATAAATAAACAGGTGGTGTATCTGATTTTTTTTTGTTTTCTACAGGTTTCATTTTCTTTATGTAGATACCAAAGTGGTTTCAGCATAGCCTTGTTAGGCTATGAAGTTTCTGAAACAAAGTGAATACGCCCGTATTTACCTTGAAGAGAATTGTATAAAGGCATAACTCCCTGTTTACTTATTGCAGTAAATATACATTATCCATCTCTCTCTTTATGACTAAGTACAATGTCTTTTTGTATGAGGACAATATATTACCTCAAACTGGACCTTCTCAGCTGAGTTTGCTTTGGAATGATGAGGGTTTAGCAGGATCAGTGTGGATTCTAGGCTTTAGATAACTTCAGTTCAAACAGTTGTCACTATTAATGAGCAAGTAATAGAGGATTAGTAGCCCTGGCTCTAAAATTTCAAACTGTCCTCTCACTTTTCTGTGTTCTCTAGATAATTTTAAATGTAGCTGATGAATGTGGCATCAAGGAAAATCCTCTGTCTCTCCTTTCTGTCACGTTTTTGTCGATGTTTTATATTTTTCTTCATTAATAATCAAAAGACTGGTTCTAAGCAACTCAGACAAGCTGGTTAAATCTATCTCATGTAGTTGAGGAGAACAGCGGTACTACTTCAGAGCACAATAGTCATGTCATTTCATTTACATTTCTTGTGCAATAATGAAGAATTACCTATTTGAAAAGTCATATTTATCATTTACTCCTGGGGCCAAACAGCAAGTTATGTCTATTGTGCAGAGAGAAGTGTATGTAGGAATTGTGTCATTCTTTTTTTCTCTTGGCAGAATGTAGTTTTCTGTAAAATAGTTCAGTATATAGTTTACAGGTTCAGTCTTAACCAAAAGTTACCTCACATTTTAGGCGAGAGTTATTACCATGAAATATAATCATTTAATATTTTTGTTTACTTGCTTTTTTCCCCCTAAGGTCTGGCAGGTCCACACAATAGGATTGTGTAAACAGCTTTTTGTCCCAACATTATGACTAATAGAAGTGCACACACATAACCATGCAGTCACACAAACAGGCTAATGCAGAATCATGCACAGATTCGCTCACACATGTCTGAACGCTCACACTCCCTGGTCTGGTAGAAGAGGATTATGACTTCTCACTCAGCCCCAAAAACCCTAGGGTCAGTCATATGAATTCACTCAATTTGAATTTAGTTTGCAGCTTGTTAGGCTATGAATTGTGCCAGTGCCACCCAGATGAAATTGGAATTAATTTTTCTACTTGAATATCCCACTCACATGGCATTTCGGTGATCCCACAGTCTGCTTGCCCGAAGACAAATGTACAGCAGCTTGTGAGGCAGTGGATTTTTGCAATTTTCTACACTTATGACTTGTTTGTCATGCAAACCGCAAACTAACAGAATTAAATTGATGTTGATTTTTGGTTTACAAAACAAGAATCATTTGCTTAAATTAAATCTAAAATTAGGGGAAACATTTGGGTTTCATTTGATGCACACAGAAGAAACTATTTGCTCCTGTGAGCTGTAACACACAGTTTATTCTGATGGAGAATAAACAGCAAAATTGGATTTGGGATTTTTAAAAGCACTTATTTATACTGAAGGCAAAAATGCAAAAGGCTTAACGCATGTCTATGCCTAGCAGCATGCATGGGATACATTGCACTGTAGTCTCAATAGCACTATCTATTATGATTCTTGAATAGTAAAATAGTCTTTATTTGCTATTTTGTTCAAATGTTAATTGAAATATATCATGTCACTGACTTAAAATCTCCTCCACAACATGCCACCCTGGGCGGTTGCCTATATCACCCATATCAGAAACTACCACTGCTAGTGACAATAAAAATGATCCTGGACAGAGATCCAGGATCATTAGAGCACAAACAAAACTCTGTGTCTGACAGACATAGATATCTAAACATTTCGGTAATGTGAAAAAATATATTGTAATTTTTTTTTAAATGCCAGGTTTTCCTCTGTGGTGCATAATCCTTAAAGGAGTTTTAAGGATTATGGAAATTCTGCTAGTGCTAAATGTCCACTAGCAGCAGACATTCAGATGTTTTTTTATGTCCGGTTCAACATGTGTCTACGTGACTTGTGATTGGTAGAAATTATATGCCAGTCTTACGAAGTCAGGTAAGTTACTGAGGTGATAATTCAAACATAGAATAAGAGTCTTAAGGTTTCTCAGCTTTGAGTGGAAAGGACTGAGTTCTTAAAAGGCCTTGAGATTTTTAATAGCACAAGACTTTCTTCTAGTCTGAAGAATGATTAGAAGAATTTGGTAAGCCTTGGACAAGTATTTTTATCATCTCTTCCCTCTATTCTTGAATGTATTCATTCAATATCATAAACAATTTAATCAGATTAGCTTCACAGTGGTGTTTGGGTAAGCATCACCCCCTCAAAGCTAGAAGACCACCAGTTCAAGTGTGTACTTCCCATGTGTTCTCCTTTTGAATCCACTTTAGTCTCCTCCCACTGACTTATCTGAAGTTAACCTCAGGTTTGAGTGCAGGGTTAGTTGTGTCTTAATATGATGTACCGATGACCTCCATGGCATGAATCCTAGTTTGATGATTTTAAGGATAGATTCAGAGTTCTGCATAAAATAGGGACCAGACAAACAATCTTGCTTCAATTTTAGAAAAATAGCAACATTGTGTGTTTGTGACTCATGGTGTTTTTCCAATTTTGCAGCTTATTGTAATCTTTACCCAAGGGGATGCTGGTCCACATCATGATTTATGGGTAGTGATGTTCTTTAGAGTTATATAGGGAGAATCCTTTAATATCTGCTTAATAATCCTATTAAAAAATCAATTACATGCAAAGAAGTTAAAAGAAAAACATTTAAGTATATTTTTGTTATCCAAAGTGTATTTATTTTTTATTATAAAGAGAAAACATTGTCTTGAGGCTAGGAGAATAATTAATTCTTCATTGTAATCTGAAGTGTATTCTCATGCTGATGATAAGATCAAGTTAAAGTTTAACAGTTTCTTACCTTGCTCTTGAAAACTTTAGTTTTCAAGATTAAATGACAAACTTCATTACAAATGGATGAAGTGCTTTACAGAGAAAAGCTCTCAAAACTGATGAACCCTCATAAACTGTTACTGTCAAAGGCAAATGCAGCTATTCGGATTGTGCCTAAAACTACCTCAAATGAGACTAAAGCAGCTATTTGGAAACAGAAGTGAAAAGTATATGTGCATGTTTGCCCGGGCTCCACTTCAAATGGAATAACAGATTATCAGTAACTGCACTGACTGTCCTGTTTGTTTTTACTTGAAAGTTTAAAGGTGGAAAAAAAAAAAAAAAAACAAGCAAAAAAAAAAAAACATAAGCCAACTTTCCTCCACTGCATCTTCCACTCTATATTTGTATATATTTCAAATAAAGTTCTTTCTTAATGACAGCAGCTGTGCCACTAAGCATGCACAATGAATTCTACTTGTTTGTTGTTTACCAGGATGCCAAAAGTGAGCCCTAATTATACTTTGTGGTCATTGAAAGTGGCTCCATATTAACCAGGAATACTGAATCAAGGAATTAATCAGCAAGCAGGAAGTAATATTTTTTATATAGATTAATAAAAAAAAGTCACCCGAGTGCTTCCTAGCCCAATTTAATAAAGGAAAAGGTACCATTCCCAACACATGAAGAAAAAAAAAAGGGATACAAATCTCTTCAAATGATGAGACAATGATTTACAAGGTATGAGTGCCGAGTGAGATTGAATTTGCCAGCTTTATAATAAAGGAGCTTCTTACAAATAGCCCCGAGGTAGTTCTATAATAAACACAGACGATACTTTAACACCACAGCAGCTCTAACAGATGATTATTTGTTTGTCTTTATTTACTATGACTTGTGTTAGATTTGTTGCGATGTCAGATTCACTGCAGCTAGTGATGAGCAGCAGATAAGAGATTGTAAGAAGGATTTGTTTTAATGACTCATTTCTTTGGGTGGAACGAATAATCAATATTTTTTGTTACGGTCTCAAGTGATGTTTTATCATTACATCGGTGCTAGTTTCACATCATTTTTCTCTTGCTATACTGATGACTTCTTTTCATAATTTGCTGGTATTGCAGAAAAGAATCTGGGAAACATGAATGTAGCTGTCAAATGCCAATTGGAAAAATAAAAATTTCTATAATAGATACATACAAAGGATTCATTAATGTACATGTACCAAGTCTCCTACAATGGAGTTTACATCAAGTATTGGCTCATTTGTTTTCATTAGCGTTACAGTAACTTGCCAAATATCACAAACATTGTTGTGATAGGAAGTAAGGCTCATTAACTATTTTAAGTACTACACTACAGCATATCATTCTGCAGCTGCACGTATCTGTACATATACTTCCCTGATATCAATAATGTCAAGCTAGACCTGAAACAAATCATTTTTTTTTCAAACGTTCTAGAAACGTGCTAGATTGCTTTAAAGAACACATTTTAAGATTTTCCAGGTTTTCTGAAGGCCCCATGTGATTTAGATGAGTAAACCTACAAACTAACTGTTTTATTATAGCTGTACTCAAAAGCTTGCTGAGCATGCATACTCGATTTTAGCTCTGCCTCATGTCATTTATGTAGCCGCACTTGTTCACACTTGGGAATTACCAGTTGAAGTGCTATTTTGGACCTTTGTCAACAGCACAGCTCTCCCAGGCATCTTAGAATTATGCTTGAGGTTGTGTTTGAGGATTGCTGACATGTAATAGAATTGAAACGAGGAGAGAATATTGGAGCACATTCAGTTTTTTTCTTCATAGTAACACTTGTTACTTATTTTGCAATTGTTAAAAATAGGAATTTTAAAAATGTGGGCGAGCTAGGCCCCTCTACATTATTGATAGAATGTCTTCAAACTTTTGGTTGTTGCTATACTTGATGTTCTGTTCATACATGTTTCACTGATGTTGTGGGGTTTATTTGCTTTATCTATGTGTAACACCACATGAAATGAGGCGTTTGTTGCTTTGTTATTTACAGTGCTACAAGTATGAACTACTTTCTGCTGTAGTGGAAGTTTGTTTAGCCTCCTGTAACAAAAACCCCCAAGGCATCATATTGGCAGTGGAACATCTTCATATGCAGCCCATGAAAATTCCCCCTATCATAATCATCATCACACTGTTTTGCTTAGCCCAAAGACTCTCTCTCCTTATTCAACATAGCTGTAGGTTGTAGCAACTCATCAATTTTATCTATGGTATAGGGTTGGTGAAGTTGACTAAATGTTTGCTGTTACTTTTTCTGGGTAATTTGCTTTTAAAACGCACTCTGACATCCTAGGGCTAAACAGCATGTGAAAGACTTGTAATGATCTCCTTAGAGCTGTATCAGTGTAATAAATTTAAAGCCACTTTCAGACATTCTCTGCTTTCCATCAAATGTGACAACAAGCAAATGTGTTGGTTTTATGTCTGAGTGAGCACTCAAGTGCTTTTCCACATCAGTGTACAATGGCAACTGTATCAGTTTAAATTAAATGCAATTTATTATGTTCAATGTTTTGTAAATGTGACCTGCATGCATGGACGTTTACTGAGAGGCATGCACAATAGTTGATGTGTTTTTTTTTAAAAATATATTTTATTCACTACTGTTCTTTATTTGAGAGTGGTCAGACAGGACAGTGGGAAATGAAATATTGTATAATTCAGTCTATCAGCAGTTCTCCTATATGTTGTTCTTCTCTATCTGCTTCTTGTTCTTCCAATACTATCAACTTTTAAGGATATTTCCCACCATTGCTTTGTGGATGATGTCCAGGTCCAAATTAAGTTTTGAAACTACACATTTTAGTAAGATGTTAGGATTCTCTTAAAAGCTGGATGAATGAAAGTTTTTTTTTTTTATCGGTAAGTATCGGTAAAAACAAAGCAGAGTCTTGGGCTGTCGTGTGTTTGAAACACTGTATATTTTTTATTCTGGTTTTTAAAGCACTTTGTATTTTTTATCTTGAAAGGTTCTTTATAAATAAGGTTTTACTTACTTAATTAGTTACTCCTGTCCATCAGAACTACTTAGACCTTTTGTGTTTACTGGCATCATTAGGACACCTTTACTTGTCAAAAATTCAACTGGATCACTTCTGTTCTGAGTTATTTAGAAGATAAAACAAGATGTTTATCAGGCCTTAAGTTCACTTACAACCATCGATTTGATGGTCTCTTATCTCAAGGAAGATGTTTAAATGCTAATTAGATTTGATCACTTAAAGTTGCTCCTCAACCACTAGATACTCTATGTGATCCAATGGATTGTTTCTCCACCCGTCTGTTCTGAATTCTTTTAGCATCCACACTTTTTACTGTTTTACCCCAATTTATTCTTTTACAACCCATTTTCTGTGCCTTTCATTCCTTATTGTTTTATCCTGGTCACAGTATGTTTTTCAATTTAGCCTTTATTTCTGTCTGACTGGTGCTGATATACTCTACAACCTTTATTTTTGCACAGCTGAAATGAACTTTTTCCCCAATGTGTAACTGGTGCTTAGATTGTTTTCAATTTACTACTACAACTATGGTGCCCTCCATGTTGCTCAGATTACTTTTGTTTGGCAAAAAAATGATAATAATCAGATATACATTGACAAGATTTCTGCAGCATATTCAACAGTTATTGACAGTTATTAAAGATGAACTAAAATCCTCAGAATTAATAGAAAAATGTTATTTTCATTTGAACACATTTATGGGAAAAAAGTCCTCCTTATGGAAAAAAAAAATAGAAACAGTTGTTTTTAATTATATCACTATTGCCAAACTTTGCCTAATGATTCCTAAAATATAAATGTAACTGAACTGTCTTTGTGTTGTGTTTAAGTTCGGTCACTTTGTGGAGGAACTTTTTATCAGCATCCGTGACATCTTGTTTGTCATTATTTAAATAGGAAAGACTCAATAACATGCAATGCAGGTAAGAGACTTTGTTTTGAGTTTCAAGTCACAAAATGACTGCAAGAAAATACCTAACCGTATTAATTCGACAATGAAGTCAACAAAGAACAAGTATTGAAGGTCTCTCTGCTTGCTCTGACCTTGCGAATTGTTACAAGAGAAAACCATTTTTTCACCTCTGTATTTTACCCTCTGCTGGATCTAGGTCTTCATACTAAACACGAGATGTTTTAATATTTTTATGTGTAATTACGTTGTGCAACAAAAAATAATAAGTCCTTCCTTACGGTCTTTACTTGTTTCCATAAGGAAGGAATTGGCACCCACTTGTTTTTACAAGTGAGTGCCAATACATGTGGAGGTCACTGTATGTTTTCCAGGAAGACAGCAAAGGAGAAACGCATGAATCATACCTCTCAGAATAGGTGAAGGGGTGTACTCTTGTTCGTTTGAATAAAAGTGAGCGGTCCAATGATGTGTGAAAAAGAAGCTACAATTTGTCCTCGCTCACCATCCCTGTGTAGGATATCAAATGCACACTGAAAAGGTAGCAATACACAAATGTAACCACACAGAAGCAAACAGTAGCCGAGAATTCACCGCTATGCCTCGAGAGGAGAACAGCACTCCAATATTCTCGTCCCATTTGTCTCAATCGGCCTGCTGTCTGGGCGGTCAGTCTTAGGGGCCTCAATGGGAATACAGAATAGAGTGCAGCTTTTTACACTTACTCAGCCTGGTTGTGTTCAGTATCCCTGTGACCTTTGTGACCTTGCTCCCTGAACTAGATACAACACATCATTTACTGGACTTCAGCAGCACTTTCGGAAAATTCATCCACACCACAAAACGAGAACAGCTTTTGCTGTTACGTGAACAATGTGAGTAGAGGTGGATTTCCTGGATTCATCTTTTATTGAACAGGTTCTTCACTTCTTTAGCTCTTTTCTGTAATGACTTAGATGTTCAGTTAATAAGCAAGGGAAATCTTCAAACGAGTTTTGGCTATTCAGGTTTAGGTACATGTAGCATTGAAAGTAATGATACCTATAAAGCAAAGGGAATTTATGCAGTGTCCAATGCAGTTTATCAGGCTGCCTCAAATTATCCTGTATTTATTGTGGGCTCTGACTTTCTCAGCGGAAAGCAGTTCATGCTGCCTGTTATCGACCCATTAATTGGAAAGTGGCCCATTGTAGTGAAAGGGCTGGGTGCTATGGTCAACAGGAAGAGATGGAGGCTTAAGATCACCCAGAACTCTTAATTGGCAGGAAAGAGGTTTCCATGAAGTGGTGTAATGTGTTTTTTATTGGCTTGTGTGCATTGAACGGCATGGTACTTTAAGTAGAGGCATGTTTTTTTGTCTGTTAAGAAAAACTACAGGTGTGAATAGCATTCATTGAGACTACATGTTTGGATTCAAATCAACTGTAACTGTGGACTATTTTATTCAGTACTCAAAAAAATACAATTTTTGCCTGTTGTGATGAAGAAATCACAGCATGGCAATTGCAAAAATCATCTTTGAGTAATGCCCTTTTCTCGTGATGGCCTTTACGTAGCAGAATTATTTGAAACATATGTCCAAGGTTTGTTGTACAGTCAACATAAGTACAGATGGGACACATCAGTGGAAAAAGATTTTAATCTTCCCCTTTCTTTCTTTCCAATTTTATTTCAATTTATTTCATTTAATTTTTTTTAAAAACTCTTTTCAGCAGCTCTTATCACTTCATTGCCAAACGATTTCAAACATTCCTTCTTCTCTTGCTTTATGGTCAGATTCCAGTCTTTGATATATTCCGTGGGTGTTTTCTTTTAACATTGGCAAAGGCTGAAGTGGAATAAAATGTTGAGGAGATAAAGGTGTTTGCAAAAGCATGGAAGGTCAGAGTACTGAGGTGGCCTGTCTGACCTTCACACACCCTTTTTTCATACTGAGCCACTGCAGCGCACCGATGACATTGAAATACTCTATCGACCGTGAGTCAAGCTGTGCATGTGAAAAAGCCTGGCACAACGACGCATTACTCACCAAACATGACATTTCGCCGCTATGAATTCTAGACAGAGAGTTGTGCACAACATAGTGTAATTATTTGTGTTGCTGTGATGAATGTAGCTACAAGAGCATGAAAGCATTTTCTCTTTAAGACATTTTCTTCAATCATTCCTACCTCTACACGAGAGGAAATTGATTATTCCCTTGCAATAATCAGAGCTAAAAATATGCTGGTTAAAAAAATGTTTTCATAAAAAAAGATCCTACATCTTTTGATAATGGGCCTATATTTTTGGCAAATGCCAGTAAGCACACTGCAGTGTTTTTAACCTTTTAACTCCTTAACATGATTAAAAACTCCAATACATTGTGGCTTGCTATAATTACTAAGCCAGGGAGACACACTGGGGGTAAGATAGAGTGCTTCGTTGCCGATGATTGATCCACTCCGTAAGGCGGTGCTCGTACTGTTCCAAAGATTAGGCATTTGTGCCATTTATGCAGAGTGCCTTGTACCAGAATTACATTACAGTTCTGCACTTTGTCACATATCAAAATGCTTCCTAATGTGACTGTACAGAACATGTAAAGTCTTTTCCTCATTATCTGACATTAAAATCAGACTGAAGTTTTATTATTGTGTCAATCATTTCAATTGGCTATATACTATTGATAGCAGTGATAATCAACTGTAATATTTAAAGCTCTTACCACATTTGTTAGTTCAACCAATTATGTCCAAATATAAATAGATATTCTGCTATCATATTGTTCAAGAAGGAGATACTTTCTTTGTGTAGTAAAATGTGCATATCAACTAAAGAAAAAAGCCTGGATAAAAAATAAGCCATGACCAAGTTGGGGACAAATACCTTAATGTTCAGAGACAATGAAATCAAGAGTAAAGTGTTTGGCCAATTTTGGAAACAATAGCATGATATGTTAACATATCTTTTAAGACGTTAAAGCAAAAGTGAATTTTACAAATGGAGAATTATCCTAAATATACCAGCTTGCAAATTACTGGTCTCAGTTACAGATAGTGTGTTTCCATTGAAAGAACTTTAATTTGTTTGATTTGTTTCGATCACATGGATAGACTCTGTCAGATCTTTTGAACACAACTTGAACTATATTTCTAGGTATTCTCTTAAAGCTCTATCTGACATTCCCACCCAATTCTTCATCATCCATTTTCTTGTGATCACAACTAGTCGACATGAAATGTAAGAGAGTCATTGCAGATCTAAGAATGGACTGTCTAATAGTCAAATATTTGTTCCTACTGTACAAAGTCTTTTTATTTTCTAATATACTCGTGAGTGAAGAATGAGAAAGAATATGTTGCATTTAAGAAAGTTAGTTGTTCTCTAACAGGAACAAGGCTGAAATTACATTCTTATTCCTGTACAATTTGTACTGTAATTTAGCTAAAAGATGTCTAGCCAACGGCTCGACACCGCAATTACAAAGATTTCTATTTTCATCAAGACAATTGTCCTTGGAGTCATTGATTATCTGATGTCTGCCAGACCTGATGTTTAACTGTGTGGTTTACTCTCGAATGGCTAATTAGCCCGTTTCATACGGTTAGTGAAATGCTTAAACCTTGGCAAAGCGAAGTGCACGCTTTCATTTCCTTTCAACTAATCTGTCCTGCACCTCAAAGTTCTGCATAATTAATTGTATGTCTTTGGAATTCTTGTTTTTACAACAGAAAATGTTTCTCATACTAACACTGCATACTTTATTCTCACTTTTCCACAGACAGACAATTTCCCCACTGAACCTAATTATATGGGTAGCAGACAACAGTTTGTTCAAAGGTAAGAGCTGGAATCTATTAGGTAACTTTTTTCAAGTCATTACTAGTTCCCAAAAAGTTTTATCTAAAAGTGGTCATATTGATGCATCCAAATCTACTGTTTGTTTTTTTTTGTTTTTTTTTTGGTTTTGTTTAGTAGTTCAACATTCAAAGACCCAGAGCGAGCCAGCCTCAGAGACAGCGGCCATGGTGACAGCGACCAGGCTGACAGCGACCAGGACACCAACAAAGGCTCCTGCTGTGATATGTCTGCAAAAGAAGCTCTCAAACTGAAGGCTGCAGGTGTGAAACCACCACCTTTGGAACAAGGTGAGCCTTCCCTGGCAAATCTAAGCAGACAGGAGAAGAAACTGCCAAAATAATACAATTAAAGACATATTTCTTTTGTTCTTGCCAAAACATTCATTGTATGAAATCGCATCGGTCTCCTTTATCCACTCCCCTCTTTTTTCACTGCACTCTGCATACAGTATGCATGGACTGGAGGGTGTGACTATGTGTGCATGCTACACACGTCCTCAGTTTATCAAAGCAGACAAGCCCATTATGTTTTTATAAGCTCAACTACTTCTGCTTCTGCATTTAGTCCTCTTTCTCTGAGCTCCCATCTCTGAAACTTTGATAATGGAACATGGAAAATGACTTAGCGAGCGGCAGGCGATGTAGCCTCGTAGTTTGGTGATTAAATATGAATAATTATTCTAAGCACTGTGGGTCGGGCAGATTACATATGACATGTGTAGAACAATAACTCCCCAGATATGAGTTGTTGCAGTCACCCCCCGCAACCTCGCATGATTAGTGCATGGTCACAGAGAGGCAAGAAATTTAAGATTATGCATAGAGTAGAAAGAGAGAGGAAATGGGAAAGGAGATACAGTGAATTTCTCTTAGCAGCTTTAACCGGAGATTTGCTTTGGTGCGCACAATTACCCGCTTAACATAATGGAAATACTCCGGGAAACACAAATTTGCTAAAACATCTACACTAAAAAAGTTTTTATCTCGCTGACAGGATCCTGAAGAATGGTCTTGTGTACTGAACATGGATTCTCTGTAATGGTGCTATTAATCCTGGGAACAGAAGGGCTGCTTTACTCCGTACGGAAGGACAATGAAAATTTGAGCAACACTCTGTGCTGCAATATGCGAGTCTGACAAGATAGCATTTTTTTCCTTTTCATTGATTTTAGAATTAAAAAAAGCCACACATGTTGGCAAGAGAAATTGGCCAATTAAAAAGCTCCATATGTTTCTCATTTTGAAAATGTTCTCATTTAATTGTCCATGAGGGACCAAAGGATCATATTCATAAACACGGAAGCACGTGACTGAAGACTAAGTATGCAATTTTAGGTGTTTGGTAGCTGTTTGATCTCTGGTAGATGCAGCATGTTTATACACTTCTCTGTGTGCGGTCTTAGAGCAGTACAATTTAGTTCTTGAACAAAACAAAATGTGCTCACTCACACACATGCACTCACAGACCACAAGTCCGGAGGTGACGGTAACTTATTGAGGGTGTAATCTGTGTTTACGGTTTTATTCCCCCTCCTCCATGAGTCTCGTTCCACTTCTCCCCCTCTCCTTGTTTGGGGAAATCGACTGATGTGAGATTAGACATTTAACCGACAGCAGCCGGCTGTGTTTTGCCAATAACATAGGGGTTTAGCTAAGCTGTGGGGGAGAGAAGGGGCTGTGGGCCAACGCTGAAGTTACTCTGGTACTACACTGGCGTATCTTTAGCAACTTTCAAAACCACTAGTTGAATGCGCAATGATGTTTTTATCTTAAGGAAAAATAAATATCTTCATATGTTCTGTAATCAAGCTACATCTTGTAGAGAAAGAAAATTAGACTTTTCCATGCATCCGCAAGTAATTTGATCACTTAAAAAAAGTTCAATGCACTGGGATTTGTTTAACCCACATGAGATAAACCCACACAAATGTGGATAAAGCATATTGTTCATGAAACAACGGTCCAGTTTGTTTCCTCAGATGAAAACAGGTTAAAAAAAAACTTGACACTGGTCAGTGTCCCTGAGGTTCCTGAGGTTGTTTTCTTACAGGGTTTTTCTATACATCTATTCTCTTAGTGTATAGTCTATGGGTCTTTCTTTACAGCTGCCTCCCCCACCTTTTCCCACCCCCAACTTTCATCCTTTATCCCATCTTAAGACTAGTTTCCCTCTCAGCATAGCCCTCTCAATTACTGTGTACCTCTCTTTGCTTTTCCATCAGAACACTGTGGCCTCTTTCACTGGTTCAAGATAAACAGGACTCGCAGTGCACAGAGCATGTAGTTCAAGTCCCAATTAATCTCCACCTCAGTCTCAGTTCTTATCCTTAAAGAAACCAAGTTTTTCTTTATTTTCACCTTAATTTTGCCATCCTGTTTAGGTTTTTCTTTTAATATCTGGATTTGTGCTGCCCTCCAGTAAAAGTAGGTTGAGTTCAACAATCTCCCTCCTTTATAGAATAGGTTTCTTCTACACAACATAATCTAGATATCTTAGCACTGCAGCACAGTCTCAAATTGATTAATTAGTCTCGCAAAATTGGTTGCAATGTATTAATTAAGCTTAAGTATATCAAATGCATTTTTGCCAGTTTTAAACAGCGATTAATTGATGCTCTAGCGCGCCTGCAGCAGACATTAATACGGTCTTGTCTGGCTCGCCGGAGAGGTTGGCAGCACATCGCTCGCCTCTGTGGAGATGACTGCCACAGTCGCTATCATGAACAGACAGTCGGCACTGGTGTTGGGAGATGTTACCCACTGATAGGGCTGTCCGAGCAAATGGAGAGGGAGCAAGAAGAACAGCGGGGGATGAGGGCGGGGGGCTGGAGCACAGAGAGGAACGGACAGTGTTTGAGTGCACCACCTAACCTTTCCTAATTATCTGCAACTGGATTATGATAATCAAACAGCCTCCTGCTTTGTTTCAGAAAAGGGAGGGATGAGTGGGACAGGGAGGGCATGGGGGTGTGGGAGGATAATGTGATACTACAAGGACAGTGTGGATACTGTGAGGAGACAGCATGAGATGTGTTCCTATGACAGCACTGTGGAAGGTGATGAAATTGAGTTTCTCAGTTATTTGTGGCTTGGTAATAGAAATATCCACCTGCACATTTTCCACCAGCTTTTGAATTGATTAAGTAAGGGAAATGCCATGATTGGTCAGTTGTTCTCACACACAAATGCTCCCTTACAGTGATGTCTATGAACACACACACAGACACGCATGCACATATAATGTAATTCATAAAAATATAATGATGATGGCATTATAATCAGCTCTTCCTTGCAGAATGAACCTCTAAATTGCAGTTATATAAAAATTTACAGTTCTATTTATTTCCATGTTAACAGATCAAACACATTTTTGCAATGTGTTTTTAATGTTTTATAGAATACTTCATTGCTTTATGCGCAAACTTAAATCTATACAAAAATAAAATCAGACATTTTATCTTTGATAGATCCTATAGGCAGTGTCTTGTGCTCTCTTTTGAATCTGAGATGTAATTGCAAAGATGGATGTTAAGAAAACAACATAATACTGAGCTGGCAATATTTCATATCAACGTAGTTCTGCGGGTGATGTGTGAATTTCCATTTATCCCTTTAAACATCAGTGTTTCTAATTTTATCAGTAGCATTTTCAGCTGAATGTAGTAGCCCAAAGCAACAAGCGCAGCAAAAAAGTTAGCAGCCTATCAAAGTGGATTTTATGCAGTGGATTTTCCAGACCTTATTGTGGTATTACGATGTTTTCAAGCTAAAGAAGGACTCCACTCTGTGTTCTTCTGAAAAACTATGAATAAAATTGAGTCCACATAATTTACTGTGCTTAATTATACATTTTCTCTTTTAGTCATTGCAAAGACAAAGTAAAAGAAATATTCTGACTTAAATTCATCTAAAATATTAATTCCATCTTCCCTTGAGGCAACTTAATCTTAAGACATTAGCACAACACTACCTTTCCTGAATCCTCACAATCTCAGTCTTCCTTTTTTTTTATGTTCAAAGCAATTAATTTTGAATTATAGGTGAACCTTTGATTAAAAAAATGTGGTTGCAAGATTAATTGACTGGTCAGAAGTCAAACCCGATGCCCTTTTCAACCATGTAGCCATGACAACTCCTTTCCTACTCACCATGGCCTTCAATACACCTTTATCTGACTCTTGGAAAAGTGGATTCCATTGAATATCATTCATATTTTATGGTCAGATTGAGCATTTGTTGTACGAATGCTTTTGGATCTGTATTAAAATTATTGCCATGTGCCATTTTGACACATAAAGCCTTCCGGACAGTACACATTACAGTAGTGGGTGAAATCAATAATGCGTACTATTTTGATGTGTTTATGATGAGAACTCCTCTTAATGGGCTGATAGAAAATGCTTTTGTTTGGGCTCACCAGTCATACCAACTCAAAGAAAATTGAGTGCAAATTTTACACGGCTATATTCAGCTCTTACTTGCAGAATGAACCTCTAAATTGCAGTTATATAAAAATGTACAGTTCTGTTTATTTCTGTGTTAACAGATTAAACACACATATTGGATATTTCTATTACCATGCCTTCATTAGAGAAGTATCTGTGTTTTTGTATTTACATAAACATTGTCAGCTGCTCCATTTGAGATTTGTCAATAATGGTTTGTTTGGTAAAACAAGTTCTTATCGTTCCAATTTATTTAATCTGGGTTCCCTTTTAGGGATAAAGCGTGGTTCATAGCGAATGCTTTGTCGAGAGAGTGGAAGAGAGAGGCAAGCTGAAAAGGAACAGGGGAAAAAAACAGTTCAGACGCTGCACAAGTGAATTCTGAAAACAACAAATGAACAAAGCAACACGCAATCTGGCTGCTGAATGACAGGCTGCTTGAAGACGCACATCTTCTGAAACACTTCCAGTAAGCTTTGAATCCAAAGTGGCGTGATCGAACCATGGCGGCACCAGGATGTGACTCAGTCATATCATCTGGACAGGGAGGCTGACTTTTTGACATTTACTCATCTGATGAAAACTTGAAAGCAACAGTTGCCTCTCTTGTGAGGGTCCCTAAAGTGACGGCTCACTGACACATAATAATTCCTTTCTTATTGCAGTTATTACATCCATCATATATTTCATGATTTTATTCAATATATGTGACACTGTGATCCATCACATTCAAGTTTTTTTGTTTTTTTTTTGCATTTTGTTAAAGAAAACCCATTGATAGATATAAACTTCAGAGGGAAGATTCATGATTCACTTCTGCAGCTGTCTTGCTCCCAGTACCTACTTTTATTTCCTTACTGGATTTATGAAGCAGGTTGCATTAAATACCTGAAGATGGGTGCTGGTAATGGAAGAAATCTGCAAATATCATCAGGTCACTGCAATACTTTTTCCAGGCACAAACACAGCTGAAGCTGGAGTGATCAAAGAGATTGAAAAGATAGTTTCTCGTTTTGTTATTCAAATTTCAGCTAATAAGGAAATGATAATTGACCTGAAAAAGAAAGACTAAAATTTTAAAGACAAATTGTGCTTGAAATATTAGGGAAGAATGCCCTAAATCAACAATTGATGCTGCAATTTTGAAAAAAAAAAAAAAAAAGAAAAAAGTGGGATGATGCATTAATTTACCCAACTCAGTTGGAGATAGATAGAAAGGGAGAGGCTGTTTGCTCTGTTTGGTTATTCAGATGCCTTTGTGTCCAAGTTTATAATCAGTCACCCAGTTTAAGGTTTGATCATGTTTAGTACTTAATATAACCTTCTTGAATTTGCTCCAGAGTTGTTTGTCACTTAAAAATCGATAGCAACATCAGCAATAATTTCTCAAAGAATGGAGTTAGAAAAGGCAACTGTCAACAAAATTAACCTTCATGTTCAATGAACAGCCAGCTTTTCAATGCCGAAAGCAAAAACATTGTGTTTATTTTCTCTTTTGCAATTAGAGCAGTGTTGACGTGTGCTGGTTCCCATGCTAAAATAACTGTTCCACAGGTTAATGGACAAACAGCTGCTAAGAGATAGGCTTCATCTGAGAGCACTGTAATTAGTCAGCTTACAAATATTGCTCCAAACAGGTAGCATATGGAGGAGTCATGGTTTCATGTGATGCCATCGCATCCGTCTGTTTAAACATGATTAATTTAGGCCATCGGGGTGTGTTTACAACCGTAGTTCCAACCAGATATGAAGGTGCGTCATTCCAGTGATCCTCCTCATACCAGCGCTAGCACAATTTGGAGCGCTTCTGAGCTCCTGTTTTCCTGTTTGCACTTTTCTTCAGAAATCATTAATGTAAAAATTGCAATTGTTTTTAGCATCATCTAATGAAGTCTCCATTGTGATTTTCCCACAAAGCCACCAAAGAATGGTTGTAAACGTCTGCAGCGTGGCCTTGGGGAGTAGATTAAAAAAAACAAGCATCATCCAAAAACAGCAGCCAGCAGCTTGTGCTTCTTCTAACTGTTTGTGCGAGCCATTGGGCAGGGAGGATTTGTCTCTTAGACTTTCATGTCTTCCTGTCCCTCATCTCCTCAGCTTTCTGCGGTCTGTCCCTGGCCGGGCCGATAGCTTGATTCATTGCACCCTCACCAACTTACTTTTCCTGGTGGGGAATATAAAAGCCATCAACAGTCTGGAGTTCTCCAGGATGCATCACTCAAAGTCAAATAAGATTTGTGAGTGTTTTTGTGCCATGCACATGTGCCAGATCACCCCTATTCTTAGAGGATGTGGTGGTATCGCACAGCAGTGAGACGATTTGCGGCTAAGCTATTGGAATCCTGCGGAAAGCCTAAAATCTTATGAGGTGAAGGGAGGGGAACTATCACAGTCTGAGGATTTCTTCCCTCTCATTACGGAAGATTTAAAGGGATTAGTCTATTTTCTTTACCACACAAAGTTTTATTAAATCCTATTGTTATGATTGTGGTTTACAAAGGGTAATGTCCATTCTTGCGTCCTTCCTCTTGTGCTTTGTGGGAAGCTATTTCAGGCCGGGCCGGCTGTTGGGTGTGATATCCTCCTCTAAATCTCAGCCCGGCTGCATGGCGGATCACCCGCAATCCTCATTCAGCCACTGTAGCCTATCTCAACTCTCTAGTGCTGGAGAGGATTGATGAATATCTCTGACTCTTACCACTTAGGCTGTAAATCTGTGACATTATCCCTTTATTCTGGTAGCAGTAGCAAATAATTACACAATGTTTATGGGAGCAATGAGCGAGAACACCTCTTATTTCTTACTAAGTGCCCTCATAACCTCTCTACACAGCATGGTTGGACTTTTCACCTTTAAAAGTCTGCCTTATATCCCTCTGAGAAAGGTTTTCACCTGCATCTGAAGCTACAACTGCTTACCAACATCAGACCGTCCTCAAAAATGGCAAAGTATTTTTCTAAGAGTATCATATTACATGGAAAAAATAAAATGCAAATCCATTCGAACACAATAAAAATGTTATTCAAAGCTTACTGAAAAATTTATGTCTGCTAAGGATGAGGATTAGTCCAGAGTCCTAGAGATTTGAGGGTAATCACTCTTCACCCATATTGTTGAAGCCTTTATCCAGCATCAGGCCAATAAAGCTCCAGTGATATTGTGTAATCATTTATTTACTTGCTTTTTTTTGTCAGTCATATCTCTTACAACTTGCAGGACCATAAATATGAATCCCGGTGCTTTTCTCGAGCTACAGATTCGTCATCATTGTTCTTATCTCAGGTCCTGCGCCGTGCACAAATTTGCATGTGTTTGTTTCAATGCCTTGTCTGTGCGCAATAGAGCTCAGAAAGTGAGGCATGGTGGTTTGATTAGTTTGCATATTTTATGTTTATAGTTTATACATGCTGGCTGACTTGTTTGCTGTAAACACGCTAGTAACCCACATTATCATGCAGAGAATATGATTCAACTCCGCTGAGTTGACTGGAAAAGAAAACAACTCCACCAAACTTGTTTCTACGCAGATATAAAATCTCCCTAAAGACTTGCAAGAGAGAAAATCCAGTGTTTATCAGCTCCATCATCATGATAGACATGTTTCTGTTCCCAGTTGTTCCGTTTGTAATCACATGATCAACAGCCTCCTAGATCGGGTGTCTGTGCTATAAATGAAATTAATTAATACTATGTAGCTGAGCCCCATGCCAATGCAGCCTCCTTTTTTTTTCCCTCCAGGAATTAATTTCTGGATGCAAGGCTTTGTTAATTTTCTGAATTCAACTCAGACAATTAAAGTGTTATCATAGCTTTTAAATAGAAGTGCTTAAAAGACAGCAACTATCGCAACTCAGAATGTGTTCTATAAACAGCGAAGAAGCCCATTGAACAGGCGAAAACGGTGCTTTGCAAGGTTGAACTTGCTTTTATGTGTGTAACTGAATCAAAGCAATAGCTACTGCAAGCAAGCTGGATTTGAGAAAGCCTGAGGGTTAGAGCACACATTGTTTTATATTTTAAGAATTGTTACATGACGTCAGAAAAGTGTGATTGCAATACTTTTATTGAATATTGTAATGGCTTGTTTTTAGATATACTTTACACTGGGCTGCGGTTGCCACTAAATACTTCTTATATTGCCTCAATCTGTGTACTTTTCATGAATGCCTCCAGTATTCCTCTCACCTTCTTTCCCACCTTTCTGACTTTCTTTTCTCCTTTTTTCTGTTTGCATCCATTAAATTTCAAGTAGCTTAAACCCAAAGCAAGGTTTACATAGATTGACAGACAGATATGCTCAAGTGAATCAATCTACATTGGAGCATCACAGCAAAAGTTGTAATGCTCCACTTGTGAAAAGTAAGTCTGTTTTGTCTCACTTTAGTACTCAGACAAACCTCTGAGAGCCACACTGGAAACAAAAAAGAAGAAAAGGAAGAATCTTGTTATAGCTACATTGACTGTACCTACATTTAACTCTATTTTTTCTTTTCCTTCGTTGTAATGTCTCCACTACTATTTGTGAGCTAACATCTGGCCCACCAGACTCCATTGGTGCAAACAGTATGGGGGGACAAATACATGTAAAAATTATGTAAGGCAACATTTTGAGACAATATAAAAGATAAATTAAACTATATGTTTAATTAATTAATTTATATATATATATATATATATATATATATATATATATATATATATATATATATATATATATGTTTAAGCATTTTTAAGCAAGTATTTAACTCTATAATTTATCAAAAATACAACTAACAAGATAAATGAAATTATATGCTCATGGGTATTAATTGGAAGTAGTAAACGAGCGATGGATAGGTATAGAATGTTGGAAATGCCAAATGTAAGTTTGTTTTTGCAAGCGTCTGAGTGTACGTGTTGGAGAACAGCAGTAGAATTGTTCCAGTGTCTGCTCTCAGTGGGTGAAACATGTTGCCCTGCACAGCAGTAGGGAGGATACTACGGAGCAGATTATAATGATACAGAACATCGTCACTCCCTGGATCAGAGCCACTCTGTAGCCATCTGTCCTCTGTCCACGGACAGCCGGGCATTTCTGAATTTGTATTTGTGTGTATGGGTGTGTGTGCATATGTGCATGTGTGCGAGAAGTAATTCTAGACATTACACGTGCTGTTTTACATATGCTTTGAAAGCCTCTTTTACTTGCTCCCTATCGTTGTCCAGCCATGTGCATGATCATTACCATTTCTTCTAGTACCCAGTTTTTCAGCCAAGTTAAAATTATACAGTTTTTTTTAATTATTATTATTTTTTAAACTGACTCTCTTATGACCAGAGAAACTCTTCTTTTCATTTTCTCCACATTGCCTTACATTATACAAAAATGCTAGAAATTAATTAGGAAATTAGGACATGACAACTCTAGCACTTCATTAAAGAGCTCTAACTATATTTAGAGTACAACCTTACTCTGGTGCTGCAGCTGCTCGGTGACCTGTTAGATTATTTGACCTATAGCAGTGCCTTCAGGTAATGTTAAGTGCTTTAAGCATATATTGAATATTAAAGTGGAATTATTATGTTTTTCTGCTGTTTTACATAACCTATGAAATATTAGAGGCTAAAGTCAAACTGAAAGCTCTGCCCCACAGAGAGGAACAAGCTATTGTCCTATGAAAAAAAAAAAAAACAAAAAGCAAATGCATAATAAGGACAGAGTCATAGAACAGTGATAAATTATGTAATGAAGCCAAATTCACAATGGAGTCTTTTTAAAACACATAATAAAATATGAGAGAAAAGAGTTATGTTTATACTTTAATCTCAGAGTCATAAAACTACATGAGGGATTTAGATTTCACAGTATCTCTCTCGGTCCAAATTATTTTAATTAAATTTTTTTATGATATGGGATTGAAATGAAGATTTTGCCATTTCTACAATCTCTAGGTACTGTGTTATAACATTTTCTTGTATGCAGTAAAATTGAGAGAACTTGGACTCATACTTCGGGTTTAGAGTTTCAGAGAGGTTTAGAGAACCAGACTAATTATAGCAGTATCACAGTAGTGTGTGCTATCTTACTCCGAGTAGAACGACTTCAGAGTCTGGTTGCTAATCATAAGGTTATGGGTACGTTGAAGAACTTTCTGTGTTCTCTAGATTCATGTTTGAAGCAGAACTCAGCCGCAAAGATCTTAAAGCTTGTTAGTAGGGAAAGAAATAAGTGACAAAAATTTGGGTTAGTCAGATATTCTGATGATTGCAACGTTAGGAAAATATATTGGACTCTCAAGAACAAAACACGAAATGTAATAACACATGGAGACATCTTGAAAAGAGGGGATTTTCATTAATTGGGTAATTATGTAAAATCAACTTTTTTCCAGCTTTATATCATTTTATAATGTCATTCTCTCATCAAAGACATGCCCAGAGTGTTGCTTTGATTCTTTCATGCGTGTTTGAGAAATCCTTGAGTCTCCCTTGGCAACCATTCATGGTGCCTAAGCAATGCTCAGACAAAGTGACACCTATTTACCAAAAGCTCCGCCTTGGATCATCTGAAAGTGACAAAGACCAATTTCAAAAAGTGAGATATGGTAAAATTTCTTTGAAGTTAGTTTTGATATTTTGATAATTTGTAAGTTCCATATTTTATTGTGGTATAAAATGGAACTTTAAATACTTAACAGCCCATTTTAAATACTCTGTTTTAAAAACTTTTCAACTAGTGCCCATTATTTCAGTCCATCACTGACTAGTTCAAACATTGTTCCCTATGATGGTTGAAATCTCATCCTGGCTTTAACACAGATATCTTTTTGATACTCTGCACCAACAAAGATATTTTTCGAAGACTAGACCCACAAAGTACATGGCAATAACACTCCTCTTTGTAATGACACCATTATGTTAAAAATTAAACGATTTTGAAATGATGAAAAATATAATCAGGCCTTTCAGGTTGTAGTGAAAAGGAAACATAATCTACAAAAAAGCCCATCTCATAACTTCAGTAGTACAAATATCTTTTGCTAATGGCTAAACATCTGAGGAGGCTTTCAGATGCTCTGTGTGCAAGACTTGCAGGAGCTTTTTTTCTGGAAAAGGTGACTCAGATTACTTTTATGTGTGTGTTTATTTACTTATGCTAATTTGTGAAACTTTACCTCTAAAAGAAAATCAGTTGAAGCACCTACAGAATTACAGTGAACAAAATTACACTTGCTCCAAAATCAACTTGAAAAATAGGTTATTTATGTTATTCACAAGGTCATTTCAGTTTGCAGATTGCCACACAGAAATGTCTTTGCTTTAAAATGCATATCTAGACCCAGTTTAGAGGTCCCATCTGTTAATATCCTGCTATAATTAGACGGTTTTGTATGGATTTGCTGGAGCAGCCACATGCTGATTGCTGTAGTTCTGCTCACAATATTATGTGCTGAGTTCCCCCTATATCGAATTCCTCAACGTTATTAATTACAATAATAAAAATGACAGATTGCTTGATCAATTTTGTGCAGTCAGCTACAAAGTGGAGAAATTGTTCAGCTTTGATTATGTGAAAATGGACTGCCGTATGAAAATTTCCCGAGACAATGAATTCAGCACAACTTCAATCACTAAGATGCAATTGGAAGGCCCCTCTGTCTGCACTGTTTCCACGCCTGATGCGAGTGAATATTTGTGATGCCCTGGGGCATTGTTTCCTCGTGTTACACTGCATCAGGAACCAGAGAGACAAATGGCCCAGGCCTGTCCAAGACATCAGGACTTCTTCTCAGTTCAACCATAACTAGTAATGTCCTTTCATCCACTGCCTGCAGTGCAGTAGATAATGGAGTTTTTGAAAAAGAAGAGATGCTAAAACAAAGTGGGGTAGAGTGGACTTCATGAAATGACAGTGGATGGGGTGATCACAGATGAAACTATTTAGGTATTTCATAAATCTGAATGATTAAGACTTATATACATAAAAAGCACCCAACTCTTAATTTGGTTTTAAAATATGATATCTGAATAAGAGGGTCAGTATGGATTAGCATGACACCAGGCTAGCTTCATTGAAGATAGACTTAACTAGTCTGGCATCTGGCACCCAACTGTTATGAAGACACCAGTTCCAATCCAGATGAAAAAAGACAACACATACACTGACTGGTAAGACCTGCTTCAGTCTTGTCCCAATCAAGGGGATACCTGTATGGATTGTCAAAAAACCTGCCTTGATGTCAAAATTACACAACAGAATAAACTTGTGCTAATGCATGGTAACTTAACATAAAGCAGTCAGTGGCAACATAATAAATTTCATTAAATATATCTATTTCACTGAAGCTTTGCCACATTGATAAAGACTGAGAGCATGTACATGTGAGTATACGAGTATGGCGACAAGGAGTGTTTTTCCCCGATAACCTCAGTTTGTTACTTTTTGATCCTGCTAAATTAAGATAACGGGCTTGGTTAATTAAACTGTCACATGGCAATACCTTGAGGAATTGCAAGGCCAACACAGCTTTAATTGGGTGGCTGCTATTGTCCCTGTATTGCCTCCCTTATGCGGGAATCAACCCCACACAGGGGAAAAAAACACTTTCATTGCCTCCGGTGAAGGACAGAAGAACTTAGGAATGATTCATATGATGTAGAAACATTTTGAGACAAGTTCAGAGTAATTGCTGACTTAAGTTTGTGAAAAAAGAGCTTTGCGATTCAATCTAAATGCTTAAAAATCCCTTAACACAATTTAACGTCAAAATGTAATTCCTGCAGTTTCCCTGTGAAGCCATGAACACCAGATTAGGCCCACCACGACTTTCTATCACTTCTGAAGTTCACGTTAATGAGAGTAAGGGTAATTTTCTGTACATTGTAGTTGTTTCTGCATTGAATTAGTTGATAGTGCCTGCAAAGCCCCATGGACGATGTCAGCAAGCTTAGGATGCATCTGTAATTACTAGCAGGCAATAAACAGCTGACCTCACCATCTCACCTCAAAACACAACAAAGATCTATTATGGAGATTTAGAGGGTTTATAGTGTAAACAACTTGGAGTGATGGGTATTTCCACCCCTTACACAAACAACATTAAAGTAAATTCATGGATGTGGTGGATGTACACTTTTTTTTTTTTTTTTAACACTACCGATTTTCATCAACTTATCCTAATGACTTGCTCAAGATGTACTGATATTTTATTGCTTCTTAATTAGAATGTGAATTTTTAATCAGACCTAATTTATTAAACATTTTTATAGTATATTCTTGGAGCATTTCAGTTGAACACAAACGTCATTTATGCATTTCAGGGAATAAGTACCTCTGAGACTATGTCAGGATTTTTGCAACATTTTTACAAGATGGCTTGACCGCTTAATGTCTGTTCTGCTGTGATGTTTATGAATCTATTGTCCATCTGTCCCTGAAGGTGATCAAAATCTGCCGTGATTAGCAAGTGCGAAGTCTGGGTAATGGTCCCCCTGCCATGCTGCCTCTTATCCCCTCCCAAGTGCGGATCAAAGAGGATGAAGTTTTGAGCCTGGGGATAATCTAGTCCCTTAGATTGTGATAATGCTTCTCAGGGTGATCATGTGGATGAGAGCGGGTCTGGGCGTGCTCACGGTAGTGTTTTTTTCTTCTTTTTTTTTTTCATCCTCTTGAGGTACTTGTCAGCGTGTTGGTGCTCAAAAGACAAATGGCAGACAATAGCAGAGTGAGGCAGTGAATTAGTACATGTAGGGAGATGGAAAACACTTTTGCTGAAGGTGTATCCAGGCAACCACATCAGAATTGATAACGTTTTGCATTCATGACAGATGATTGCTGCTATCTTCCTTTTCTAGCTTTACAGTGATGAAATATAACATATTCTAGCTTAGTGTGAATTCAAAAATGTTGTGAGACTATCATTTGAATAAGTACTGTTATAACTGGAAATGTTTTTACTATATTTTTGGTGACTATGATTCTTTAGGTGAATCAATGAAAAATTATGGGGTACATGGAAAATCTTACACAACCATGTATTTGTAAAGAAAAAAAAAATATGTCAATGTGTAAAACATCAAAAAAGTAACAAAAAAGAATTTTGCGTGATTGTTCTCTAGTTTGGAACAAAAGAAATGACCTCTCCCCTACTCCCTTTATGTAAAATTATTTTAGTTACAAGATTTATAAAGGTTTGCTTTGCTTTCACTACTGCAACATTTCAATATGACTGAAGTCTGGCCTGTAGCTTGACTTTCCATAGCTCTCCCCGTTCGGTCTTTTTTTGAGTCATTCCTTGGTGAATTTGCTAGTGTGTGGAGCATCATTATCCTGTTGAAAGGTCCACTTCCAGTTCCAATTTTGACTTTTGGCGAGATTGACTCACATTATCTTCCAAAAACTCTTTGATATGATGCAGAATTCATAGTTGGATCAGTGGCTTCAAGCTGCCCTGTCCCGGGGGCATTGAAACAACCTCAAACCAGAACTCTTCTTCCTCGCTCTAAGCTTGGTGTGAGGTTCCGCTCCTGAAAAGCCATCTGTGACCTCTGCCGTGTGTCTGCCGCTGTGGCCACACAGCCTTTCGCTTTGCTTTTCTTCTTGGCAGGTTATTTAAAGAGGGCATTCATTCATTGATTTATTCATTTATGTATTTCAAGCATAAATGTCCACCACTTAGTTTTAAAATTCCATTTCAAACCGTCTATGCATTCTCTTTAATACCATTAGCTGCAGAATCTGCTAGGACACTTCCAGACTCCTTTTTGCATTAAATAGTCTCTTCTCTTTAGCCATTTTTGCTGAGGCCACCATTCCATAAATTGGCAACCATTTCAAATGTGTGTCACTTGCAGATGATCTCCTTTACTTGAGGATGAACTTTTTTTAATATAATTTGAAGTACTTTTTAAATCCCTTCATAGAATACAGATATTGGGAACTTTTTTTTGAAGGCCTTAGAGAACTCTTTACATCTTGACATGATGAGATGATACACTGGAGCACCAAAGAGAGCAGCAGGTCATACATGTCAGGGGTTTATGGATTTAAGAGTATGGTAAATATTAGAAAGCAGTTATGTTTGAGTGTTTGCTTGGGAAAATATGAGAAGAATCCCTTCTAGAAATATATACAGGGGTTTCTGTGTAGATACTGATTTACAATTTTCTTTGATATCAGAGCTGCTAATTCCAGTTGTGACAGAGTTTTTATTCTTTTTATTTAAGGGCTTAACAAAATACTAGTAACAGAAAATGATGGAATTACAGGATCACTGAAATTAATGCATCATTGTTTTTTAACGATTGACTGAAAGTGGTGGAAGTTCTTTGTTGTGATTCATTTAATGAATTAGAGAAATATATCAGATTTTTTAGCATTTGACTAATTAATCACCAACCGGAGACAATAAATGATCAAAGGTTCATTCCTATCTTTTTTAGGTTGATTGGTCCGTCTCTTCTCATCTCAGTATGTACAGCTTGCACACCTTGTTTACTTCAAACTATTTGTTTGAGAAATATTAAAAACAAACAGGTTTAGTTTTGCTTGTGTTCTTTTGTTTTTCTTTCGCCCTGTTGACACAGTCTGTGAAATGACAGTGAGCTTAAGCTTTGCTCAATCTCATTTGGTCTTAAGTTCCCTGTTGTTCCGCATGATCTCTTCCCACCCTGATCTGTGTCTGGTGTTGGTGTCCAGCTGTTCTGTCAGCACGACAAGTGGTTCAGGGAACTCCCTCATTGCTCACTGACCAATCGCAAGCACACCAGAATGCCGTCAACGAGAATTTTCCACCCAGTGGTTTGCATTTGTGTGCACCTATGGTTTCAGCCCGGAGGACAGGGGAGGGAAGAAGGCAGTGGGAGAATGGTGGCGAAGCAGGGCACTGGGGTGGAAAGGCAGTCGGAGTTGGGATTAGGCTATCCCTCTGTCTGTAAAGATTAAAGGAAATAGATTCACAGTGTGCCTCCTCCCTCCCCCGTTTTGTTGTGTTTTCTTCAAAATGCATCACGGGACAGCTGAGGCTTTACTGCCCCTATTTGCATATTTATAATTTACATGAAGTCATTGGAGCTTGGAGGCAACTTACGGTCATATGTGCACGTTTGCATGCAGGCGTGATTGCGTGTGGCCATGTGCTTTGCAATTCAACAAGAGAAATCAAAACCTTGACCAAGCAATCAAATAAACGCGGCTGGAAAAGCCTGCACCAAATCCATGGGAATCTTAAATTACCTGGATATTTAAAATGCTTGTTGCCCAAAATTTAATGGAATGTTAAAAACAAGAAAAAAATACCCCGAAAGCCTTTACTAAGGTGTAAGTACAATGTATCATACTGCAGTAGAGAGCCTACTGTGGAGAGTTACTAGAAGATACTCATTCTGCACTGAAGTGCTTTGCTAGCCGAGTTGTGAATCTTATCAGGCAGAGTTGTGGGGGATTTTGTTTGCGTGTGCGCGTGTGTGTATGCGTGCGTGTGCGTGTGTGTGTGTGTGTGTATGTGTCCAGGCCCCTCTGGAGTCCATTAATCCCAAATCTAACAGACATACTGCAGAAGCAGCCTTTGATGTGTACTGAATCCCTCGCTGGAATATTGGATGCAACTTCTCGTCTCTGTTTTTTTTTTTTTTTTCTTTTTTTTTTTTTGGTCTCTCATCGGCAGTGCATTGTTTTGCTCTCCCCCCATGATGCCGGTGCTGTCCAGCAGGACAGGTGGCAGCCGTGTTAGGAGTTTGTTTACGATTCAGGTGTGTTCTCGCCAGTTCTCTGATCTGTAATTTTACATCTCTGAGCTCTTTTAATCCCATTCTTATCTTGTGTAAGCCTTCTAATCTTTGACCCTAATCTTAAACCGCTGAATAGAATGGGGCAGTGTGGATTGAGGCGAGTTGTTTCTCTCACCTTCAAATTCAATGCATACATTTGTCACAGGGAACCTAGGCGCTCCAGTCTTTTGGGGTTTTTGCCTCTCAAGCTGAGTTTGAAATGTGCCTATAGCTCTATATTTATATTTATTTAGGTTTTATTGCCAGAACCTGGACTTGAACCCTGTGAGTTTTAAAGCTCTTTGTTCACAACTAACCAGTCTCAAGCGTAAAGCAAATGGAGAGGCAAAGAAAGAATAAATGAGATAGTGTGTGGAAAATGCATTTCTATGTGAAATGATTAACCACCACCCCTCCCCCCAACGGGTGCACTAATAAACTGTTATTGCATTTCCGTCAGTTTCTTTTAATCTAATCATGCACATAAACAGATGAGTGATACCATTACTGTTTGCGTATGTTTACCCATAACAGAGGCATAGGCGGCCATTGTCTAGACGGCAAACACTAATTTGGCTGGGACACAGAGGAACATCAATGCTAAAGCAATGGTCCTGAAACACTAGGCATGTGCTTTGGCTTTGCACGGAAGGGGAGATTGCAGTGGCAGACAGACGGCGATAGGAGGAAAAGACGGTGCAGCAGAAGTAGTGGAAAGGTTGGCAGAGCTCACCGTGGCTAATACATCCAAAGTGTGTCAGTTAGCTCTTTAAATGTGTTAGGCCCCAGGGCTGAGAAAGCCAACACCATCGACTCAGCCCACCTCACTCCACCTTTCCACTTAGCCTCTGTTCAACACCCGCCAATATCCTTAGGGGAGTTACACTGCTGTTCATTGGCAAAATTGATCAAATGCCTTCATGCTTAAGTGTACATTTTTCTCATTGCACTTATTAGTCTCACAAGTCCATGTTGTGGAGGATGAATTTAGAGAATTGCATGCCATGTATTGTGATGCATGGCATGCAAGTATAGAGATGTTTTGACTTCACACTGAGCTCCATGCTTTGACTTCTCCATTACCCTGTTTAACAGGCAGTAAGCATAGGTGATGAAACTATATATGCCATTCATATGCACCTACATCAGCCTTCTTATCTCTGGTAAGGTATCAAACTCTAGTCCTTGAGGACTGACATTCAGCAGTGTTTATATGTCTCAGTTGAGCAGCACATATGAATCAAATATCTCAACTATTTCCTCAGTCAGCATCTTCCTTTTCTTCTTCTTCTTGTGTTTTATGGTGGTTAGCAGACCAAACACGATTATCACCACATAAAGTAGTGTTCGTCAGAGTCCTACTTATGATGTAATTTTTTGATTCAGGTGGCTCTTTAGGACTGGAGTTTGACATCTTATAAGTACTTTATTTAAACCTCATCATGTAATGCACTAATGTTATAATCAAGAGGAGCACAGCCACTGTGTACAAATTGTTTGCCAAATAGTTGGAATTTTATGGAAAGTGTAGAATCCATAAAAAAAGAGTTAAGTAACTTTCAAAATCTTTTATGCATGCTTTCTCTTTCAGATCAGACACTTTCAGAATGTCTGATTTGCATCATTTGCTAAAACTACGATTTTTCTGTGGCTGCATTATTGGCCAACATTATCCATACTATTACATCATGAGTAGGACTGTGAAGAAGATTATTTTTTGTGGTGACTTTCCAACTCACTCTCTCTCTTTTACATATTTCTTCCGAGTAAAAGTAAAATGAAGGCTTTGGGGTGGTCAAACTGTCCTGACTTGACTGACAGAAAATCTGTGAAGGGAAATAAAAATTAGTAGGATGGTGAGGACAGCCCACCAAAGATAAAATGTCAAATTACAGGTGGAAATCTGAAAAGCAGTTCAGCTATTATGAAAATTTGACAGCTGTGATGCCTATAAAGTTGTTTTTTTTCCCTGATTATTTAAATGGTATTACATTTAATATTAAAATGTATATTAAATGTAATACAAATTCATAAAATCTATGAATTTTTTTTTTATTTTGTCATATAGCAATCAAGAAAGATGTGTACTGCTGATGCAAAACAGAAACTAATGTGTTTTCTAGTCTGTAAAAGAGCACCATCAATGACTAATTTCTACTTATGCTGTTTTTTCCACCTTTCGGATTACATTAGGCTTGATTGGCAAGCTTACCAACATGCATCATCAGCCACCTTATCTTTATTTTAGTTTGAGATGTTTTAGTCACTAAGCCGAAGGTACAGGTTGTGGCTGTAAGCTGTCAAATATTCATATATTCACTTTATTATCATTTCCAATGCAGATTTTTCTGCCAGAGCTGGTTTGTTTAGTGTAAAACCCCCTATGCTAAAATATTTAAGATAATTTGAAACAAACTATGCAATGCAGTGACAATTTGGCACGAGGAGTTATCATGCAGTCAAAAGGTCAGTAGCTCAATCTTTTTGTAGAAGATACATCGGCCTAAAATTACAATTACAATTACCCTGGATCTTCTGATCTGTGGTCAGACATAGAATGACTGAATTATGT
Source organism: Poeciliopsis turneri (assembly GCA_922788865.1). Taxonomy (NCBI): domain Eukaryota; kingdom Metazoa; phylum Chordata; class Actinopteri; order Cyprinodontiformes; family Poeciliidae; genus Poeciliopsis; species Poeciliopsis turneri. The sequence goes on from CAKLNU010000452.1 coordinate 59,693, forward strand.
GTATGTGTGTATGGGTGAAGCATAAATAACGTAAAAACGAAAAACATTGGTGCAAACCGTTCAATCTTCGTTTGCTATATGCAAAGGGTTGTGTTGAGATTGAGAATCAGAAGCACTTTCCCTAATCCTGCTAAAGCGGCACACGTGGGAATGGTTCGTGCACAAAGCCGCAACACCCTGAGTCGCTCAAATCCATTTGTTCAAAATTGAGCAACAAGCAGAGAGAGGGAGACAATAAAGAAGTAATCTAATTCAGTAAACGTGACAGTATTAAATTTATGGTGGATTATATTATTGTATGGATTGTATCTATGAAGCGCCCGTGCTTCATCTCGCTCACCAGTCTCCATGTTGCTTCGGGCCAGTTATCGCGACAGGGCTCTAAATTCAGTCCAAGATATGCTCCCTCAGCTCTGGAAATGGCAGAGGGAGCAATGGCATCATTAAAGCACCAAAGTTAAATGTAAAAATTTGGTGGAGTGAACCGCTTCTAAAGACGTCCCTCTCTGAATTAGCAACAATAGGTTCCCCCTCATTCTTTCTTTAATAAGCTCTTTAAACCTGTTTTCTCCTTGGATAGAAACAGGATTTCTGTAATGAGCTGGTGACTCATAGATTCGCTTGCTTTAATTTTTTTAAATTCCTCTCCTCCTTCCATTTTCTTTTCTGTCTCTCTTTCTCACTTCAAGTCTTGTGCTCACTATCTCTCTAAATGGGCCAAGGCAACTTTCTTTGCCATCTACAGGGGCGAGGAAGTAGATAAAGGCTATTAACTGGCAGACGGCTGCTGATCAGCCTCCCCGGTCTCTGATCTAATGTCTCAAACATATTGTGAACCTCTTTTCTGCTAAGGCTCTTCTGCAGCCTTCAAATACAATACTGTTGTCTGCTTGGTGAACATTTGTGGCTCACCAAACAGTTGCTTGATAGAAACAGGGACGCAAATATGACCAGGCATAATCTTAATGCTGCCATGGAGCAAAGAAAGCAGCGTAAAAAAAAAACAAGTGAGGAGTGAGCAGAAGTAAAACATGGTGCGAGCCTGCTGTGTCTGTTTGTGTTGCTCATAAGCGAAAGCGAACAAGCTGAGATACACACACACACACACAGGAAAGACAGGGAGCACACAAGCATACTATATTTAGATGACAAAGTGCCACAAACCCAGACTAAAGGGGGAAAAGTAAACAAAGGAGAAAGTGGAGAGGAAAAAAAAACAAGGCGGTCCAGAAGCATCCCCTGTTATGGTGCAATCCCCCATGTCCTAATTACACAGGCTTAGAGGAAACGGAGGATTAGCCACCAATTCACCACGCTTCTCGCCTCATCTTCTAATAAGTCCTCTTCTTGTTTCCTTGCCACCCTTTGTGCAACCCCACGTGTCTCTCTTCAGTTACAGGTAGAAGAATACTGTTGTTCCGAATCTGTCTTTCTTTGCCCATTCTTGCCAACATTTACACTCCAGACAACAAAAACTAAATCCTTTGTAAAATTAGGTTGTGTGGCAATTGAGAACCCTGGTCTCATCTGTATTTCTCCTGTTTCCGTCTGTGAATGAACTTCTCAAGTTTGTTTCTAATTTTTTTTTTAAATTAAACTGAAGCACTTTGTTTGCAGCAAAACAATTTTACTCTCAGTGCTGCTTCATTGTAGTCACTTTAAATGCTGAGACTCATATCCACTCTGCAGCCCCATCAGGCGTTCATCTAATTGGTCCCAAATTCAATCTGCACCATACAATGACCCCAATCACACAGCGAGAGTTGCACAGATTCATCTTCAGCAGTGAGAAGAAAAAGGAAGCCTGCACCAGATGCCGTGGACCCACACAGCTTAGATCTCAGTGTCACTACATCAACCAGGGAAAACATGAAACGATGGAAACAAGTTCAACATGAGACTTGGGACAAATTCATTATATCTAACCCTTTTTTTCAAAAACATCCTTAAAGTTTTATTACACAGAGACCTACTTGCTTTTATGGGTTAAATTCTGGTTATAGCTTGATGAATATTAAATGTTTTAAAACGTGAAGTCGTCCTCAAGTGCTCTGAAAAATTATTGATAGTCCACGCCGTTTTTACACTTTATCACATTACAACCATTAACTGCAGCTTATTTTATTGAGTTTATTTTGTGGATATACATATTTTGTGTATAAATAATTATAGTGTATATACAGGATCTGTGCCTCCACATAATATAAAAAGCTTGGCATTTTTATTCATCTGAATTCAATTCTTGTACAATAATTTTTTTTAGCCCGTCTCTGCCAGCTCTAAACTTTTAATGATTTACATTTTTGTCCTTTAGCCTTTGGAAAATACATCAAGGTCAGTCCCCTTGGGTGATGAGCATATGTGAACACAGAGTTTCATGTCTGGCCACAGCTGATCGATTAATTTAAGTCTGAGCATTGTAACCCTCTACCTATGATTATGATTTGACCAAAGTCTTCACATTTTAGCTCAGAGTGTCTTTGTTTTGTCGACTGGATCTAAATCACCACCACGGTTTCAAGTTGATTTCAACCTCTTAACATGTTGTCTTTTTGAATGTATTATCCTGTTTAGCTCTACCGTCTTTTTTTTTTTTTTTTGCTTTTCATGTTGCAGTTTGTTCACTGATGTTCTCTGACAAATTGCTAAGATTTTACCAGAAGCACACTCCTTAATAAGTAGATAACTCCTGAAAGATACAGGTTGATACATTTTACTTTGGGGGATCGGAGGAAAGAGGGCTCAAAATAATAGTATGTTACACATTCCTGATTTGTATTTCTAAAAATGTTTCAATTGTTTTTTCTTATTCACAATTACATACTATTTCACAAATACTATACTTCTATTTGGGTTTGTTTATATCTTAAAGTCCATGTAATTACATTCAAGAAGTATGTATACAAGGTATCTGTCTGTCTGTGTGCTTATGTCTGCTTATCGTTCGATATTTTCATAGGATATCATGTGTTGCTAAACTAGGTTATTTACATTTTTCAGGGTTTTTTAGTTAGTATAAACAGCTTGATCACTTCAGGAATGATGTAAGGCTCGCTCTTCTCAGTCGTCTACATCTAATAGCTTGCCCGTAGTTTCTCTCTTTCAAAAGCTGTAACATTAAAAGACTGAAGCAAAAGCAGGAGCAATCTATGCCTTGAGGAAATGTGAATTATAGAAGGTCTAAAGTCACAGCGTTGGAGAAGAGGCTCAGGTATTTTGATAGGCTAAGGGAAAGATCTTCCTTAACTGACCTTGCAGTATTTATTGAGTTCCTCTGCCTGCTGTCAGAAGTGAAGGCTCAAAACTGCTCTATTCACAACAACAAAAAGTGTTTTTTTTTTCTTTCTTTATTCTGTAGGTGATGGAAGATGGAAATATATCAAAGAAAAACAAGACTAAGAAGTTCACTAAAGTTGTTGTTCCAAACAGCAGTTTGAATATGTAACACAAAACATTGTGACTGTTAAACACTGGTTTGCCTTTACTCAGCATGTTTGGCCTTGGATAGGCTTTCATGGCTGTTCATTACGGTTGAACTTGTTTGTGAGGATTGCCAGCAGATAAAGAAAAGCAAAACAAAAACAAAACAAAAAAACGTTAAGATCCATTTTTCCCACAGATATCTCCAGGTTGACCTTTACTAACAGTTAAAGCTGGCAGACATCTTTCATTAATAATATAACACCAGGCAGCTCTCGGCGCAGCTGGGGAAATCTAAAGCATGTGGGAAAACATGCCAGGAAAAGCAGATCCTATTTGATTAGATTCACTAAAAATAAAACTGATACGCGCTCACATTGCAGATAAACTGACACTGGGGGCTGGGGGTGTGTGAGTGCACAGTTCATTCAGACACAAACAGGCTCACTGGTACACACATTCACATGCACAAGCTCTTATGTGGCCATGCAACATTTTTTTAAGGATGACCTCACGTATTTCATGGCACTTTATTGCTGCCTGGTGCCAGTAGGAGAGTGCTGTTTGAGAACACAGTTCTGGCAGCCCAGATGCCCCTTATTTCCACAGCCCTGCAGACCCCTTTTTTTACACCCACACCCCCTGGCTCTGCTTGCTCATCACTGATTAAGCTTTGCATGTTTGTTTTTGTTTGAATATGAGCTTATGCTGCTCCTAGGTTTTTTTATCCCCCTCTCCGCTGTGCATAAACACTTTCTCCTCAGTGTGTTCTTTGAGCAACTTAGCCAAGCATTAGCCAACTGAGAGGCCTGCGGTTTTGCGGCAGAATGCCTAAAGAGAGGACGTGTTTGATCCTTAGATAGGTGTTCTTGATTTTAGTCTGTGCATTGCCAGCCAACGGTTTTTCCCCACGGCTGCTGCCGACTACTTCCTGCTATGCATCAGTATTCTCCTGCCTCTAGCTGTGATGAGATCTTTTACACCAAAGATAATTATTATTTTCATTCAGTTAAGCCTTTCACTCCACAAAACAATCTAGACACACCATATTAAATCACATCTGTACAAGCAGAAGTTTCAATTTCCTGACCAATAATTAATATTTTTGAAAAAAGCTAAAAATGTCAGATAAACATGAATATACAATAGCTCTCAAAAATACACACTCACTTGTAATAATACAGTGTTTGGTTTTTGTGATTTACAAGACTTTTTTCATTCTCATTTCAAAACTCTTTTACTCTTTAATGTCATAGGTATTTCCTATCAAGTTTAAGAGAAAATTGTCAGTAAAATGTTATCATCCAGGAGAAAATTACAATAAAAAAAACCCATCATTGCTTTTTATTTGTTTATGGGCACAGTGAAGGCAGTTAGCAAAAAAAAAAAAAAAAAAACATTTTTGAAAAACAAGAACATCGCAAAAACATTTCAGTAACGCTCACAAATATACTAAAGAACCTCCTCAGTAGGAACTCATGTATTCTTCATACATATGGACTATAGAGACGAGAAAAAATGTTTTTTGTTTGTTTTCTTAAAAGGTTTGGGTAATACATGAAATCCTTTTGAAAATGTGTTTTCATCCAAAGAAAGCAAACATACAAGTTTGGACCTTTTGAAGCATGTTTACAGGACAAGAGTATGCAGGTACAATTTGCTCCAAAGTATCATAAAATTACATTATGACCTAGTTTTTATGCTTTTCGGGTTTAAAGTAGATTCGTAGGTCATCACAAATGCTGGTCCCACAGCAAGATGTGATGAAGTTTCATGCGCTTTGATATAATGCTGGCATAATAAACCAGTCAACTGTAGAGGGCCAGCGACATTCCCAGCACAGCTCTGTGAGTGTGGAAAACAACAATCATCCAACTCGATTCAATTTGCTGTTTGTAAACAAATCTGCATATTCAGTTTAATCTCAGGAAAAATTTAAGATTTCTAAAATAGTTCAAAATAATTTTAAAAAAAGTAGAGCTTTTTGCATGATCACAATATTTTCTGTTTAGTGGGATTCTAAATTATGTCACCTGATATCCAAAGCTTGAGATGTTGTTCCTTCATAAAAAGTCTTAAGATGTTTGCTGAACATTAGACCCCATCAGATTGGAGACTCTTTCATCGGCTCTGTTTAGATATTTAGTTAACCTGATTGGCTGAAAGAGCCATGGGTGGTGGGAAAGAGGAGGCGCATGGTTCAGCTGGGCTGGATAGCAGTAGGTGAGGAGATTAAAAACACAATAATGCACACGCACACATTCATGCACACGCAAACACACACTGTGAGCTCCCTCAGGTGAACAGGTGCAGTCATGGTTTGTCACAGATGCCCCGCTCAATTCGTCAGCTGCCACTCCTCCTGTCCACCTCGGGTGGGTTAACACAACACAACCTCTACACAAAGATACACACACACTCATTACCTTGGTTCATTCTCTAGTCCTGTAGTCCACTTTAGCAGATCATTTTGCTCTGTGGTGGCTCCAATGCGTGTACGACAGTGGAATGATTCACTGCCACTGTTATCGGTTTGCCGTCTTTTCCCTCATTTTTAAACTTAAGGAACACATTACCTCTCCATTGTTTTACCCAGTGTTCAGCTTAATGCTGATGGTTTGCTAGCATTAGCCTGTGAGTACAGCTCTCATCCTTTCCTCTTTGGGAACCAAAGCATGTGACAGAGGGACATTAATCACCGGCCCGGGTAATAAAGCCAGAAGGGACGGGCTTGTAGGGCCAGAGGGCAGGTGTCTCGGGGAAGAAAAGAGTGTTTAGGGAAATCACACTATGTTTTATGATACACACTGATACATAAGAGAACTTTTACATTCACAAGTTTCAGTCTGCACAATTGCACATCACATCAAACCTCAGTCATTTGTAGCAAGCTCTATCTGAGGTTGCAAGATGTTAATATCTAATTGTTGGTAGGAATGTATCCACAAGCACGCAAAACTGTGTAGAGTTTAATTAAACCTTTTTGTTGACACCAGAGATGTAATATTTAATTCCAATCAGGAATCGAGGTCAAGTGTCTTCAGTAGAGTTGCCAAGATAGAATAGTCGATAGTTCTTGACTCCTGATCAGGGGATTCAATCAGAGTGACACTTGCCTTAAAGCAAAGCACTTTTGCGGTTTCTGATTACATTTTGGAAAATAGTGTTCTCCTTTCTGAGGAACATTAAACCAAATTGTAGCCAGCTAAAGTCAGTACCTTTCATTTCTGTTTGAATAAAGAATAATCACTGGAAGGCCCAAGTATCAGGCAGTTATATACAGGTTACAAATAAACAAACCCCAGTGAACCTTTGGGATATTTCCATTATTATTTTTTACTGCTTGTCATTCCTCTCTCAGCAGTTACCTTTGTGCTTATGTTCTCCTGGTTGTTACCAGCTTAGTGGATTTTTTTTTTCTTTACAACCTCCTTTAACAGAACAGGGGGCGGGGGAAATGCTGTGACAAATGTAGTGAAGCATCTCCCTGCTGTTACTCTGTTATAGTCAGAGGCAGACAGGAAAGGAGCCCATTATCAAGCTCTTTGCACATGCACCTTGTTGTTTTTATGTTTTGTTACCCAGACGGCAACTGTGCACTCGATGAGAAAAGTGAATGAGAAATGACCATAGCACTTATTCGTTTGACATGTTAATGAAGAGTTCTTTTTAATAGTAAGTCCACAGCATGGAAGGTAATGGAGCTCTTGTGATATTACTGTTTTTATTAATCATCATCTGCAGGAAATTAAAATTAAAGAACGAGCCAAATAATTTGTCTCAGTAACCAGTGCCCTAAACCAGATTATTGGCAGAGAGCTGTATTAAGTTTGGACAAATGATGGCATGTTTTAGGGTATCTGTCTGAGTAATTTATCTTGCACCACTGAAGTGCATTTGAAGTGCATGTAAGAGCAGAGGAACTAAGGAGGAAAAAACAGCACATGCCCCCACCACCCAAATCATCATAAGCAAATGTGTCCTTGGTGGAGGCCTTTGCTGCCCATTCCAGAGAGCTGGTTGAGCCAGAGTGAAAAAAACGGAGAGAGGGAAGAAGAAAGAGAGAGAGGGAGATGAATGTCACCCCTGTTCTCATATGTCATATTGTTAGCCATAGATATGAGGAGAGTGCCTCAAGGTTGTACGTGCAGGAGAGACATGAATAATCGATCAGAGGTTTTCTCCGACTAAATAGAGAGAAATATGTCTGCATGGATTATTTATGCTTTAATATGCTGAATGGACAATCACCTCGGAGAGCATGAAGACATCGTCGGGGCAAAGTTAATTGTTTGTGTGTTTGTGAGTGGGTAGGTGAAAGGCAGCAGTTGTCAACAGATATGCATTGTTAGATGCCAGCTCTGTGTTTTTTTTTTGTTGTTTTTTTTTAACCCTGCTGATGGATTACAGTCATTGTGTGCTCTGGTTGAAAATAATGTTCAAGTTTGTATTTTTCTGTGCAGTCTTTTGACTAAATCAGCGATGTCTGCGCTTTGATATCTCACTTATGTTTTCTTACTCTGATCGTAAATCACTTTCTTAAAACCTCAGACAGGCATCACTCTGTCGGTGTGTGTAAATCCATTCACTCATCATCAACACCATTTAAATGTAGTCCATTTTTGTATTGGTCTAGTCTCGCTTTTCCTCCTCACCTTATTTCCTCTGCAGATGACTGCCTTGACACGGGAAATGTCAGGCTCTCCCTGGCAGCGCTTTTTGGCTTCTTCAAACATTTGTGAAGTGTTAAGCTCATCTCCACAGCTTAGGAAGGGCAGTCTCTCGGGAATCTGTGCTGCTGACCTGCAACATGGCAAAGACGGCCAAGCCAAGTGCACTCAAGCACATCCACTCTGCTTGCTCATTCGCATCAACGAAAGATTGTATTAGTCCCAGGTTTGTGGTCTTTAAAGCAGCACTTTCACCGTGCTGTAGACCGTTGTGCATTGCATAATGGAGCTGATGGGGTAGCTTTCCAGTTCCTAACAGCAATTCTGTCCTTCAGAAGTCAGTTGAGAATACTTGCTCAAATGCTGCACGGTTCTAAGTAGCTTTGTTGTTAGTCCAGTAAAAGGTTACCTTTGTTTTTACATTTGCAAGAGCAAATTATAGCCTTGTGTTGATAAGTTCTTCAGAATTTAAAATCTCTGACTTTACTATAAAACAACATCAAAATGATGGAGTGCATTTGTCAAATTCAGGTGTACAAGGATAAAAATTCATCCTCAGTCTTATTTAAGAAGAGTAAAGTAGGTGGAAATTAACTGGTAGGGTTACCTCATATCTACTAATGTAACATATTCATAAATATTCTTAAATTCTTGTTTGAAAAAGCTAAAACCAACTAACACCGACTATTAGCTGTTTCGCCGCTATGAAGATGTTTTTTCTAACATGTTTACAGTGACATCACATCTGTCTACTAGATTGATTGATAAAATTGGAGAAACTTACCATGAATATCCATTAAGACCTGTCTAAATATCTTTCCAATTTGTCACTTTTTCGTGGCTTTAGGATCTCTAATTTTTGATAGAAATAAGGCATAAAATTCAGTAATTTTATTTCACATTGTTTGTAAGAATTGTGTCTCTGTATCCCTGCGACAGACTGGCGACCTGTCCAGGGTGAACCCCGCCTCTCGCCCGGAACGCAGCTGGAGATAGGCACCAGCAACTCCCGACCCCGTTAGGGAGAAGGGTGACGGAAAATGGATGGATGGATGGGTGTCTCTGTATCCAACATACAACAAACCTTTTGTGCCACACAATGTTTCCTTCTCTCTTCCATCAGGAGCAAAAAAAAGAAAAATCTACTTTTTTTATTTTATTTTTTTAACCAAGTTTTGGATCCACTTTACACAGGCACAAACACTCCCATAATCAGCCAAAGTGTGCTTTCTTCTGAATAGAGATGAAAGAGAGAAACACACACTTTTATGCACACATATGCACACGAGAGGCAACAACAAGGCACGCACAAATAAACAGGCAGAAACACACAGGGAAGAAGCACAAGCCATTTGGCACAGGCTCACTATCTAGGGAGGGCTTCAAAGCCCACTGACATGAATTTATGATAACGCCACTGTGCCTTTGCCAAACCTGAACTGTTGTTGTTTTTCCCCTCACTCCCTTCCCATCTTTTCTGTATGCTCTGCCATCCCCTTGATCAGAGCTTTGGAAAATGCAAGCAGGTGTCCCCCAGTTCCCTTGGAAAGTTGTGTGCCTTTATGTGTGCTTTAGTGCACATGTGACTGTGTTTATATGTGTGCTAAGAATGGGACATCCTTTGCTGGCTTTCCTCTTTTTTGGGGGGTTTCTTTGGGCTTTTGTTCTATTTCTCTACCTTTCACTCCTTCTCAAGTTTACTTTGGTTTTTAATGCCAGTAGGATTTAAGCACCGTCTCATTGTGCGTTTTAATTCTGTTTTATATAGATGTTTGACATTAATGTTACTTTCTTCTCCATCCATCCCCTCCCTTTGTTTTTGTCTGCAGATGAGGATTGTTTAAATTGCACAGAAGAGTGCAGAGTACTGGGTCATTCTGACCGCTGCTGGATGCCTCAGTTCCCTGCAGGCGGAAACCAGGCGGAAGGTGTTGACTACCGCAACAATATGTTTGTGCCGGCCGGGATGGAGGCAGTTGCCGAGACAGAAACTTATGAGACTGTCAACCCCAACGGCAAGAAAACATTCTGTACTTTTGGCAAGGAGAGACGCGACCACACCATCCTTGTTGCCAATGTCAAGCCCTACCTAAAAGCAAAACGTGCCCTCAGCCCCCTGCTGCAAGAGGTACCCTCAGCCTCCAGCAGTCCAACCAAGGGATGCTCCACGATGCCTCCCTGCTCTGCAGTAAAAGGCCCAGCAGATGGGGCTGAGGGCAAACCTCCCCCAGCCAGCTGCTCTGTCCACTACGGGCCACCTGATGGTCAATACCTGTCACCTACTAAACAAACAAGAGACCAAGGGGTGTACCCATCGTTGCCTCCCTCAGACCCAGTGGCCAAGGTGCTCGCAGAGGCCCGCTCCAGGATCAGTCAGGAGGCAGCAGGTGAAATGGAGTGTGTCCTGGAGCAGGCGGAACCAGATTCAAGCCGTGACGGAATGGACGCTGACCAGGTGGTGAGAGACATCGACAAACTGTTGCAGGACTGCAGAGAAAGTGAGGCCACTGGCACATTGAGAAAGTGACTCAAACGACTGCAACATAGGAATTGTGAAGATAAAAGTCGGGATTTGTTGCTCTTCTAACGACTCTCATGCCAAAACTGTCACCAAAACAAATTGAAAAGGTTAAACCTCTCTGGTCCCCAGAGCGCTTTTCACTGTATTTGTTGTAGAAAAAGTACAGACACTGGACTTTTATTACGTCAGTCATATGGCAACCAACAAAATAAGGAACTGACATCTGACTTTTTCTGAATTTCTAAACTTTTTTTGGATTCTTAAGAAAATTGCAGGGGGTTAAGCCTCTGGCACCTCGCAAGCTCCTATCTAAGTGCCCACCAGCTCATTCGTGTGTTGTTCATGGTCTATCGTGAAATCCTACATATCTTTTTAAGTGTGCGTAGGTGGATTTCTGTTTTGCGTGTTGGACATTGAAACTGAATGGCAAAGGACTACTTATGGTCAGACCAGACAATCGATGTGGAAAAAGAGAAACAAAAGCTGATCTAATCGGACAGTGAAAGACAGGAACACAACTTTACCTGTTTATTTTGTTTGTTTGTTTTTTATTAAGTGATAAACAAAAAGTGTAGCGTGTGATGGACCAGATCTGTACCTGAAGAGATTTCCTTTTGGGGGGGTTGCTATGGACCAGTCGGATCTGTTTCTGTCGGATTTATTAACAGTGTAACCATGTCTCACCCGTCATTTTGTAACTACATGTGTAAGCTGTGTCTGTCTCACACCTCTATTTAAATGTTCATGTTGCTCAGCAATGTAGTCGCACGCACCAACGTCATCACATGTCCACTACCACTCTGCATACACACACACGGCAGTACATTGACACGCGCTGATGCTGCACCACACGCAGAAACACGCAAACAAATGAATGCTCACACACAACTGCCCATCTGTGGATTTGTCTTATACATGTACACCATCAGCTTTTAGTCCCTTGTGTACAGTGAATTATCATGTGTGTGACTATGCCTTAAGGCAATCACGTTGTATAATAAGGGACATTTCTTTCCTCAGCTGTGAAAAGATAATATCTATATGTTTATATAGATGACTGTATGTATGAATCCATGTATAGTGTCCGAATATCAGCAAAATATTTATACATTTTATAAGGAGAAAAAAAGGAATTTGAAGTGAATTGTGTCCTGGAGTTGAGGTCAGGTGTGAAGCATTTCAGGAAAGAACTGCAAAGGACACTGCCATTGTTTCCAAGACAAATATCCAAAAATATAACAAAACAAGAAAATGTCCCTTCACATTATCACTATACATAATATCATTGTATGTGTATATGTATCCAATTTAGATGTGTTTACATCAGAAAAACTGACATATTTTTTATTGATTTTACTGCAATTTCTGTGCATTTGAGCCAAATTGTTATGTGTACAAAAGCTATATTGTGTATTTTATTAAATTAATATATTGTTGTGTTGCAATATACATGGGCTTATATTGTATTTGGCAAAAGTTGCCTTAGTAGCTGTCGAACTCTGTGAGTTTGCTTTAGTTTGGGTTTCTGTTGGTGTTTCCTTTTTTTCCATCTCTATTCTGCATCTTTGCAGGCAGACTGGCCTCAGTGCTTTTGAGATGTCGCCTCTTTTTACCCTGAGATCCAGCTGGATCAGATACATTAACTGTTAGACGCTTAATGAGCCAGCTGATCTGGAAGACGATTCAAACCAACTACAAAAAAAAAGCAACAACAAGGAGACAGTTTGACTATTTTTACTGAGCAAATTTTTATAAGGCAGCTATTTTCTTTAACAATAACAAGTCTGCATATTTTCTGTTCATTCTGTTTCTACTTTCTTTCCAAAAAAAAAAAGAGAGAGAAAAGAAACTCGCCATATGGAAAGTGGAGTGGTTTCCTTGGTGATCATGAAACTGCCTTACTGTCTCTGCAGAGAGCTTGTTGTATCTGTGGAGCTTTGTGACTGCTTCTTAAGCCCTGGTCCACCAAAATGTGCATTTCCTATAAAGGACCAAAACAGGTTCTTTTCAACAGTCTGCGTTGTTTATGTATGTACTTCTTCTTCAATACATGTTGGAAATCTCATACTTTGCAGAGAGACTTATCTGAAATTCTATCCGAAGTTACTTTGGAACATCTTCGCTGTTTGGGTACATGGTTTGTATGACCAGGTGTCTTTGCATTCAGGATTTCTTAAAATAAAAAAAGAAGAAAAAAAAAATAATATTTTTGAGAACTTTGGCAAGTTTCGGCCAGTCTGAAATACTAATGCAGGGTGCTTTTTAAAAAAATCCCTTACAGTACGGTAAACAGAACAGTAGGCTACTTGTGTTCTGGAAAATGTGACCACAATCATAAAATGTATATAACCTGCAGCCATGACAGGAAACAGTGACTTATTGTGGCACCTAAATATGTTGGAAGTAGATTTGCCTGTTGTCATACAGGCAAATCACACCCATGTTTTTTTGGATTTCCTTTGTTTGGGCATTCTATCATTCTTCTGTTCTGCATCATTTTGACTTCTTTGCATTTTGCTATTCATTCACTGACATCTCTCCCTTTTTGACTGTTTTCTCTCCTTAGAGGGACAAAGCAACTGTTACCTTTTCTCCTCTCTTTCATCTGAAAAGTATTTGGCTTAGATTTACCCTTGCTCTTTTTTGCAGGAGAAAAGCAGAATGCTGATTTTTAGAGCTTAGAGGCTTTGACAGAGGAGCACAAATATTTACGCTTCTCTTTCTTTTTCAGAGGAAACTTTTTCTTCTATTTTCATTTAAATATCTGGATAAATCAAGCAAGCCTCAGATTTACATGACACAGGCAGCACAAACAGTTCACATTTGCAGCTTGCACTGGAACTTTGATCCAGCCAGGAATGCATCACACACACTCAATAACACCAGTGCATTTAAGTAACATAATGCTTAAATGCACTGGTGCATTTATTCATTTCATTTTCATAAGCACTGAAAATGAAATAAATACTTAAAGGGAGGAAAAAAATACTACAAAAGTTGATTTTGAGCCTTCTTTATTTACCCTAGTAATTTTTTTGTGTTGAACGACTTTGTCTGCCTCTTAGCTAGAGCCAGCAATCTTTCTTTGTGTTGCGTGCTTGTTTGCTTGATTTCTGTACATATTGCCCATTTCCCTTCTTTCTCCACTTCAAACTCCATTTTGATGTCCTTCCTTTCTTTTCCTTATTCAAAACAGGTATGTAGAGGACATCCCAGGTTTCATTGTTTTCACTGTCGCTGTCACAATTCAAGGTACTGTCCCCTCTGATGGTGTTCCCTTGCCCTGGCCTCTGTCTGCACATATAAAAACCGAAGGTGAAGAAATGTCCAGGGTCCAGTTGTGGAAAGGAATTCTCTAAAGCCATGGCCCCCTTTTCTCAGGCTATTTGCTGTTTAATAGAGCAGAGGCTGCTGTTCAGGGCCAACGCATAGTGTGGCCTCAGAAGTTGAGAGATTGAGCGTTATGTGAGGTCTCTCATTATTGTCTAATTATACACTGGCATCTTGCACTATTGGCAGTGCATTACTCAAGCCTAGAGTGTGATATTTTTTGCCCACTTGAGACTTGTTGGCTTTACCAAGCGATTAGGGAAGGGCCTTGTTGAATGTGGCTAACCACCTCTGGTCTATTACTCACACTGATGCAAGTGCACACAGACTCAGTCACTGCTTCACAAACACAGACACATATCAGACAATATGCCTTTTTGTTTTGTTAAATTAAGCACCCGATGATGTCGGTGTTGTTCCCTCACCCACAGGGCCCACACTGATAGCATAGGGCTCCACTTTACCATGAGCAGCTGGTGAAAAGACCAGAGACATTTTTATTTGTATGGATTATTTCTGCTATTGTCTAAAAGCTGTGTTCATTGTGATCTATCTGAAGTTAAAAAAGAAAAACAGTTAAAAGCGCAAATAAAAAGGAAATAACCAAAATGTTTTTCTCTTGTCCTTGTTTGACTTGGTGGAGGAATGATTAGTCATGGCTCTGATTTAATTTCTCTTTCCCCAGGAGAAGACCTCGCACACCCGATACTTCTTTGCTCTCAATAATCTTTGCATGGCCAGTATTTTAATGTCAACTTGAATTGCATTGTTTTGTGAGTAAGTGCCGGCTCACTTTAAAAAGGAGTTGCATTTTTTATTTTTTATTTAAAGTGCTTGTTTAATAACACATGGCAGTTCACAGTTGTATGTTTACAAAATAAGAAAACGTAAAAATACAAGTAATCAGTGATGAGAGTATACAAAATACTTTGTGTTGCATTCAAATATGAAAGGTTTAGTGTTTAATTGGCTTTACACAAATACACAGAATTGAATGTAATTAAACATATTCCAGGACCACAAACACATACATGCTTCTCTAACCCTTTTAGTGATAACCAAGAGTTGCTAGAAATTGTTGCTTAGGTAACACATCATTTATGCCTGTTAAAGGCAATGGATGCTGAACAAAGGAGCATATTCAAAGTGTGACCTTCTTTGATGTTTAGCTTCCCAAGAGGAAAAGTTTATTTTTGCTGCTTTTGAATGAGTTTTTAATCACCTGTGCTCCCCAACACAAAATGAAAAAGAGAAGATGACAATACACTATAGTTCTGCATTTGCAATAGGGAGCCATCATCCATCAACTTGGTTTGATTATGATTACACAAAAATGTGGCTGTTTTCCTGTTATTCTGCTGTTAAAAGAGTGAAGTTTGTAACTTTTTAGCCTGTAGTCTTGTAAACATTTACTATACTCATATCTTGACATTTCCAGGAACCTGGTGGTTCTATAAAGGCATAGACATTGATTTTTAAAATTACATTCTATTAAAGGGATCTGAACTGTAATAGCTTACCTCTTGGCATCTTACTTTAGCAAAAATGCACTCTGACTTGTTCAGAAGCCGGAAGCAAATGGTCAGTAGAATAGGGCTAAGACTGAAATGGACGTCTGCTATCTTAGGCCTTCTCTACACATAAACCTGATAAACTGACAAGATTTTAATGCCAATTGATCTTTCATCCATATGTAACCGCTGTTTAATAGCACTAAAAAAACAACCAAAGTGAAGCTTTTCAAATTATTCTTTTTGGCATGTGGACATTGGAAACTGGAGGTTTAGAAGTAAATGCATGACAGGCAACAACTAATGCAGCGCCGACATCTCATATGTGACCTTTTTTATTGTTTGGCCTTGCAGTGATAGAAAGGTGACTTCTTTCACAGAGGTGAACTTGCACCAATATGTTGAGTTGCAAAGGAGAAAGTTTACTGCGAGGTCAACTCGATCTAGAGATAATCTTACAACACATTATTTGGACACAATCCGGCATTTAAAAGTAGTTTAACATGTCTGTCTGTCCACACAAATGTTTAATTCCTGAAGGGAAGTCGTAGTTATTTTTAAGGATTGAGATTGGTTGATATAGCTCTTAGCTTTGCCCCACACTACCCCCTATGGGTTTGGCATGTTTAAAACAATGCTCTGCAGTGTAATTCAGCGGGTTTGTGTGTATGAACACTTTTTTATACAATTGTTGCTAGAGTGGCCTTAACTAATGTCGCCAAGGCGGCGACATTAGGCAGAACAGATAAAGTGCCACTAATCAGAACAACTACAAAACATAAAAATGGAGCAGTATAAAACCAAGAAAAATACTTAAAGAAACAAAACTTTGCTCACATAAAGCTCTACGACAAGCTGAATTTAGAAGTTTATTTGAAGGTGACTAAATCCCTCTTTGATTGTGCTGCCTCTCAACCTGGCCATAAGCTTTGAGCTGGAATGTTCAATTACTAATATTTATTAAAAAATGCTCTTAAAACACTGAAATTAGCTGCAGCAGCTAAGTCAATTGTTTATGCTTATAAAATTAAATGCCAAAAGAATTCATTCAGCTACATCAAGGCAAATTATTCATGGAATAATTTATTATTTGAAGAAGACTCAATCAAATTGATTTTTATTTTGACCAGAGAGGGAATGTTTTACCCCTCGCTGGATTAACAATCCATTTGTATGTGTCAAGGGTTTTTTTTCCCTCTTTTTTTTTCTGTTTGTATCTAACTAGTCGCCTCAAGGCAGATATTAATTAAAAAGATAGCGGAGGCATTCCTACATAAAAACACCATTTCTAGGACTGCATCAGGTTCATGCTTGACTGGCTCGTTCTGGCCGGTAGTCAGAGTTTTCAAAAACCCACAGCATACCTTCGAGCAAATAACAGGCTGTCTTCTTATACGTGTTCCTCACCTTCAACCAAAAACCTTACATATCACGCCACTCATTAAGGAAACCGCATGAAGGTGTGAAATATTAATGACATGGTGCAGAGCTTGGTTTGTAGCAACTAGGAATGCATAGTGAGATAAATGCAACCCAAAGATGAGAAGATATGCATTTCAGCCGCGCATGTCCGCAGCACACTCCATTCTAGAGTGACTCAGAGTCATGAAACTGAAACTGTAACCACAATGACAATGTTGCATACAGTGGTCATGTTTATTCATGAAACACTAAACTCTGCATGCAGTTTTAGGGTATGACATACTAAATGAATCTACTGCCTCGTTTAATTGTTTAGTCTCAGGTGAGCTCAGGTTGAGATTTCAGCTCAACAGTAGATGGGAAAACATATTTCTGCATTTTAATCAAGGTCCTTGATCCAAATAGCAGTGCTGATGGGATTTAATCAAGCACTGTTCTGTATTGAGCTGACTAAAAGGGCAGCTGGGGAGAAGATCGTTTCAACAGTAAGAGGAGAAGGTATTCATCATACTTTATTGTAAAAGGACATGAATTGTCCTTTCATTTGTGACAGTGTTCAGGAAGGTACAAAAAATGAGAATATGTGACGCATCTCTATGAGAGGAAGACTGTCTGTGTGAGAAAAAGCTCAAGAGAAAATGTGAATGCAAGCCTCTCATAGAATTAAATAGCTAGTAAATAAAATGGAGGACATTCAAAGGAAAGACTGGAGTTAAGTCCAGACAAGAACACTTTGGGCCAGGTAAAAAAAAGTTCTTAGCTTTGATCAAAATTAAACTCATTGTGTCCTCCTGGTCCAATATTTGGGGTAATAAACCAAAGTATAGTCTTAACCATTTAAACAAAGCAACTGTATTTAATTAAAGGGATATAGGGTGAGAAGAGTGTTGCATCTGGACAGGTCATTAGTCCTTAATGCAATATGGAGAGACTCATCACAAACATCCATACATGTACACAATCAAACCTAATAACAGTAGTTTTTTTGGGACTGGGGAAGGAAGCCAGGATACTTGAAAGAACTTATTCATTCACAGAGACAACATGCAAACTTTATGCAGTAAGTCACCCGGCCAAAAACCAAACGTAGGCGCCTCCTGCTGCAAGATAGTAAACCCACTGTGCATCCTTGAAATCAGGCAAAGCTTACAATATTGATTACTAAGAAATGCTATTTTCTCAAAGCAACTTTTGCGACTGAAATGTTAATGAAATAAAAATGAAGTATTGAAAACAAAAAGGAGAAAACACATACTGAACCTCTAAACTTTTTTCACGACAAACACCCTTCTAATGAGGCTGCTGACAATTTACTGAACGACTTTGTAGAACAACCTTTGTTGGTAATGAGAATAACGGAAATCTTCTGTCTATTGTTCAGCAGTGACATGCAGAAAGAACAGACAAAGGGCAAAATGACTGTATTTATGCATTGCCAGTTTAAATATATGGGAGAAGTGCAGGATGAGGCAGTGATGAGCTGTGCTTAACCTCTGGTGGTGAAGTGTCACACAATGAATGGAGCAGGCAGTTGGCACATGCCCGTTGCTGTCTCTCTGTCTCAATAGACATGTTTGATAACACATATGCTACACATGTTGACGTTCCGCAGCTTGCATAGCAAATTTAATAAATGCGACATTATTAGTCTATGTGATCAGCCATAAATGTGCAGTGAAAATGTGTCTGGCCTCCACAAAACCAGGAGTGTTTTGAGTTATTTACAGCTTGTGAAAGTGTGGATTCGAAGCTTTCTGATGATTTCAAACACAGAAAGAAAATGAAGAAGATATCACCATTTGAATCCTGGAAAACTTCAAAGATTATTGAGAAAACAGGCCTCAAAGTTGAAGAATTGTCCCCATACCTGACGGGCTACTTGCGAGTGTTTGTTCATTGCCATCACTTTGCAATAATCTAACCCACCTTTTTCCAATAAGGATGTGAGCTTCTGCCATGAGCCTTTATCATGTTATTATCTGAGAACCTCGATCAGTAGGAAAATGAAGCCATGCCTAATTACAACATGTTCAACAATGTTTTGTTATACTGAAGAAAGCCCGGCATAGATCATTTTATTGTAGGTGTTACCGCTACTCTATGTAGTGCACACCACTGCTGATGCAAGACCCTCCTGGTCACTATCATAGTACACTGAGTACAACCGCAGTACCTCAGCACAGGACTGAGCAGGAACGGACTTGCAATAAGTGTGAGATGGAGATCAAGGCCTCCCAAATCCACCATATTACACTGCAAGTATTGAATACATTTTCTAAAAAATATTTTAGTGCTATATCTTAATTGTTTTCTGAAAACTTCTGAAACTCACCCACTGATAAACTGAAGGTATGCTTGATCATATAAGTGGTCCTGGGGTGTTTTCTACTCACTGGTATCTTTATGATGGATGTTACCTACTAGATGTCTAATTATTCTCACGTCCTTCCACTCTCTTTCTGCTGCTGAAGAAACCATTCTTAAATTTACATGTTCACAGGATGAAGTTTGCAGCAGCACAAGTGGAGAACGACAGATTTTGCTGTAGGAGCGATAAGTAGCCATGTGTTCCTTTTAGATGTGCAGTTTATTAGCCAAAAACAATAACCAAAGCATGTGAATAGCAAAACAAAACCAGGATGTTAATCAGCTACAGATTTCCCCAACCCTCAAAATTCAAATGCCTGCCATACAGATTTACTCTATAACACATTTGAAACTAATATTGGGTGGTTTCATGACTGGAGTTAGTATTATTAACAAAATTGTACCTTATATTAAATATTATTTTATTTTTCTTTTATTGCACTGATAAATAGTATAGCAATTATGAAAAAATACACCTTGAAAACAAGAAAGCATATTTTTTTCTCTGAAACCAATTGAGATTTGTCTTTGCTCTGTGTTTGGAACTTTTGTTTTGCTTAAAAATCCAACCATATCTCCTTTTTTGATTTTTACCAGGAATGTCATGGTATATTTATCCAGGTGTCCTTCTTTCACCTTTATTATGGTGCAGCTAAATCCTTCCCCCAACAAGGTGCATGCAGTGACATTCAAGATATTCCATTTGTTGATGACATCTGACAAAACCATCTCCTCCAAGCACTGCATTTGCTTGGCCAAATGTTCTGCAGGAAGCAAACAAGATTCAGTGTTCCTATTTTTTCTGTGAAATCGATTGTACTACGCAACATTTTTGTGGAGGTTCCTCCATCTTCATCGTGTTAGTATTTAGTTAATGTTTTATATTTAATATTTCTTTTTTTTTCTTTCTTCTTTGGTGGTGGATTTTTGTATTAAGTGTTTACTGGATTGGGTGCACACATTTTAGTAAACACTTTGTTCATTTAGAATATTAATTACTTTGTTTTTTTGTTGAGTTGAAGGACTGGCTGGGAGGAGTTGATTGCCTTGGGTCAAACCAGTAAATGGAACGAACCATCAGGCTGCTGGAAGCGGGGAGTTTGATGTGGAAGATTCCTCCTCTCGCCCTATTGATATTCTTCCTCTCGCTACTGTTAAAACATTTATGGTGTTAGGTTGTTTTTTTGTTTTATAGTTGTGTTGAAGTAAAATGTTGTGATTTGAATCTGTTATTTAGGTTTATGTATTGTTTGTTTTTTGTCTTCTTCCCCGCCCCTCCTTGTGTGTGTGTAGGCTAGCCTTTGTATATAAATTCCCCTGTGTGTTCTGTGAAGAAGTCAGTCAGTTAGTTTGTTTGTTGAGTTGGTATGCCTTAGTTGATTTTTTTTGGGCCCACTTTTCTTATTTCTTTTGCGATTGGTTGTAAAATTTTTAAGCTTTGTTGAAAAATTAAATAGTTGTTTTTTTAAACCTTTGTCCTTGGGTTTGCTGGTCGGACCGCCACAATTTTCATAGAAAATCTGAACCTACAAATTCCACATCGTTTTAAACCTCTCTACAAGTGGATCCAGTTTTCTCATATGGCATACAAATCAAGTTCTTTCCACATGCTCATAATCTCCGTGTCAGTACTTTCTAGAACATTCAGCTTACAAATGAATCTGTAACCAATATCAATAGTATATTTTGCAACAAGAATGTTTTAAAGGTATTAAATAGTTTTTTGGCTTTTACCTATCATGAACTGCATCTTTTGCTATTTTTTGCTAAGGGGACAGCCTTTTACAGGTCATAAGTTAGGACTTATCTAGCTGATATTATTTGTACTGCTACAAGTAAGGATTGTTTTTAAGACAAATTTCAGTTTTTCATTGGATTCTGTTGGGTTTTGCAGCATCTTTTGTTTAGGTGCTTGAAACGTGTTTCCTCTGTTAAGTTAACTTATAGTCTAACTTGTTTTGATTTATACGTGTCTGTGACTTACTGAGGTTGTAAGTGGGTATTGTTTGAAATTCATAACAATACCCCCGTTGGAATTATACTGTACTAAATGATGATGTGTTCGATGCATATTTTCCTTGCTATATCTATTTTGCAAAATTACTAAAACCTGGTATGAAGTAATTTTCACCTCCAAAGCTCCAAGCCACCACCTAGCCCAAGATAAAAGTAATCAGCAAACATTCAAACTTTTCACATCTCACTCTCTGAAAAGAAAGAAAGGGGGCGGTGGCTCCAATAGGCTGAGTGCCCACTTTAAGATCAGAGTTCAGACAACTTCCTTAAAGTTTTCTTTGTTCCCTGTTATAACTGGTCCCTCTGCTTGTCCTTATTCTCTGCTCCTCTCATGTTGTTGACTTTGAATTTGCTCTGATTGCTGTAGGAAGGAACTCTGCTGCCCTAACAACCAGTTTCCCCACACACTCCTTCAGAGTGGGAAAGAGTGTGTCCCCATTTCCTCTTCATCCTGGTGCAGGGTTTTTAAAAATGTGTTTATAGTTGCCACAACCACCCACCTCCGCTCAACACCTAGTTTTATTTAGCAGAAATAATAACGATAAAATATGTTTAAAATGGATGTATTAAAGGTTAGTCTTAGAATAAATATAGTTTTAAAAAATACTTTATTGATGGGGAGTGTCAAAATTTCAATGCTGGAACAATTCAATTCTGCTTTAATGAAGTATGCAGATATTTTCATGCAACTGGTGACTTACAAACTCATACATTATGAATAGTTGGGTTGTTGTTCAGTCTGTTTCATGAAATTTGGAATATGTTTTAAGTGTTTTTAATGTGAAAATCTTAATTTAAAATATGTTTGTTACAAGAGCCACAAATGTTTATCTCATAACTGCATATTTTGACTTTTAAAAAATCCACTCGTCGTTTTTGAAGTTGCATCTCATTTGTGTGAAAACGTGACTTTCTTCCCTCCAAGGTGTTCAGATGCTTTAAGATGAACCTAAAAGAAAAACAAAACAGGAGTGCAGTAGGTAACTATAGCAACCATAACCCTTATCAAACAAGAGACTAAATTGCTTTTCTTTGTTCTTTTTTTAAAAATAAAAGTATGTTGTCAGCTATTTGGAGCAAACATCAATTAATATAGAATACATGTCAAATCAAATATTGAGTATATTTGCTTCTCTAGCATTTTCACCTGAGGTATTGCTCAACTAAAAATTAACACTGGCGAAGAAACTTGCAAAAAGTTATGAATGTTTCATGATATATACAATCTAAGCAGAAATGGACAGAATATTGTTTATGTTCCCCGGACTGCGTACTGCAAGTCCTAATTCACTTTTAAAGCCCTTTTCACTGTTGCATTAAGTGTTTGAGTGTTTTTCACCTGAAGCAAAATTCAAAGCAACCAAATAATGGCTCCAGACAGCTTCTGTGAAGGGACCAGTTCACATCAGTGGAGGGAAAATGCTAGATGAAAAGGTCAATAAGCAGCAAGGGAAACTTAATATGAAGTAGACATATGAATTCTATCACATGGATTAGTGCCGCTGGCAAAGTGCAGGACTGACTGACACTGCTGAATCAATTCATAAATATCCAATGTCTTCTGAGTGAGACACTTGAGTACTAAGGGGACCTTCCACTAAATGCCACCAGGACTTTTAGAACTGTTCCATTCAACTATTTTATCTTTTGTATTTGGACATTTTTTTTGCTTGTGATTATTATATTTCACTAAGATGTATTTCTTTGTTGGTTATGTTTTGCAAAATTTTTTGGCCATTAAAAAGCTACTTTCAAATGTTCTTGTCTTTCTTCGCACGAAACAAGAAATTATCAAGGAATATGGGTGAGGACGTTTTTGTTGCTTGCAAACTGAATCTGGCTCTGTAAGAATGTTTTTTTATTTTTATTTTTTTTATTTGTGGAAATAAAAAACAATAAATACAAGTGATTTAGAAGTTAGCTTTTGTGGCTATATCATCAGAGACCATTGGGGAACAGATGTATTGGATGAAAGAAAAGACAGATACCTAACTGACTGGACTATAACAACAGGATGTGCTTTGAACCAAATGGGACGAGGGGACAGCTAGGTCAATATCACAGTAACAGAATATGACTTTGGGGGACAAAGTTCTTATGACCAAACCTATTGTGCTTTGGTTGTACCCCACCTTTGAGTCATTGCTCCAATATCAATTAGCCATACAATTGTTAAATGAGCTTTTAGTCGCAATGTAATTTTGAGAACGTTCTTTGGGAAATCTCTTGTGCTATACATACACACTGAAGTGAAAGAGGGCCACATACAGACGGGTACCCCCCACGCTCACCAATTACTTTTGCTGCATGATAAATCACAGTGATAGGAAAAATAAATTAGTGGAACAAATTATTACATTTATCGTAATAGCTTTTGCTCTTTATCTACCATATTTGCTTACTTGTTATAATAAGAACACAAATGACATTTCCAAGCAATTATGTGATTCAGTGCTGCCGTCCTGGCCATCTGTCTGGTTCATCAAGCAGTGCTGCCACCTTCAACAAGCTCACTATTCACTGTGGTAAAGTCAGACATGTCACACTGTCCACACAAACCCACAATTTTCAACAAGTGTGGATTTATAGATTTAGTTTATATTGATTTAAAATTACAAAGGGTGTAGCTATAACAAATATCATTTTCTGACTTGTAATGACAACAAAACCATAAAGTTTATATCCTTTTTGACTTAAAAAATTATTCTTGCAGCTTTATTCTGATCAAAGATTTTGATCAGAGTTTTTTAGTTTAATCAATATGTGACTTCTGACTGAAAGAAACATTGATGCCTTAGAATGGACCAGTCAGCATCCCAGTTTAACCTGATGATTGGGGTAATCATCAAAACTGATCAGCAATTACAATTGTTGTATTGCCTTTAAATATGTTTTAATTGATTATTATGAAGGATATAAATAATATTGCAAGTTTTTATAACAATGTACTTTTTTTCCCCCAAAATTGATACTCCCATTCTTGAGTGACAGTTACCTCATTCCCTGTCAGAAACACTTCTTGATTGAATAAAAAATAATTTCAAATTCTAGTCTGCCAAGGGTATGAATAATTTTTTACCTACTTGTAAACCTTTACATCTTCTGTTTTCATTCATAGTAGACATGGTTTAGCAGAATGACAAATTCTTGTACCCTTCTTCTTCTGCACTGATTTGACCAGTAACAACCTAGGAACCTAGGAAACATTTCTCTTCTGCTACTGCATCCATTTGTCCCTTCTGGAAATATTTTTTGTCTTTAGCATGATATAGCATGTGTAATGAGGGAAATATATAGTGAGCTCAAAGCTCCATCCCCCTACCTGCCTCCCTTTGATTTTAAAGTTCATGGATCTCTCGTATGAACACAGCAATAGATATCATGCAGGGACATCGGCCTCACTTTGAACTCAAAACCATGGTTCACAAAGGCGATTAAAGCCTGTGACAGCTTGCCTGCATATGATTAGAAAATCCTTCTGAGCTTTAAACCTCCACAGCCACCCCCCAAGAACCCCCCCAAACATATCAAATGAAACATGAGAGTTAAAATGAACTCCATATCAATGACAAGTGAGAAACGGAACGATCAAATATGAATTGACAAGAGAAAAGCAAACAGTGAGTTGCTAAACAGACAGAGTAACAGACAGGGGTCTTCTCTCAGCTAATGGCTACTGCAAATAAAATGGGCCTTGAGGGATTGAAAGAGCTTCAGCTGACAGTTAAAGCAGTCTCAGGCAGATCTACAACAAAGTGAGAATGCAATGCCTCCACATGGCAACAACTCAGGACGGATAAGAGGGTGTAAATAACAGACGGTCCCTAGAGATGTGGGCCACATACCATCAAGATTCACTTGGTTGAGAGTTTGATTTGTCTAAATGTTATCTGACATTTGTATAACCACTTACCAAAAGAATTACCTTCAAGAGTTTAACGCTTTAGCCACACGATGTTAGCAGTTTCCATCTTCCATTTTTTTTTCATTTGCAATGCCACAGCACCAACACTTCATTGTGTTATCCAAAATCAAGATATGGGGCACACTACATATTATTCACTGCAAGCATTTTGTCTATATTTGTGCTGTAACGTATCTTTTTATGGTAAGCAGACCACACTCTGAAGTACTGCCTCAAGATAAGCATTTGAAGTCACAGTTAAATCATAGCAGCCTTTCTATTTAGGAAATAGAAAAAAAAAGTCATACATTTCCATTTAAGTCACTTTCTGCTCTTATCTGGTCAAACATCTCTACCATCATATCTCCTTTACCTTAATGGAAAACATTAGAAATGCCCTTTTACAGTTTCACCCTTGAGATATACTGCCGTTTTTCTCCCTCCCTTTGTCTTCCACCAGACCGCCCGGGTATTGGCGTGTGACGTGCGTGAGTAACTGTGCATGTGTCGCACATCTGAGCTCGTATTACAGCTTAGATCACAGCCCAGTGAACATCCGAACACCCTGCTTTCAAGTATCCATTGAGTGGCAGAAGGACGATGACTTGCTGTCTCACATCCGCTGTGTTGCACAATGTACCTGTCACTGGCTAACAATGACGTGTCACATTGTGCAGAGGAGGGTGTGTTCTCTGGCAAATTATTCCATTTAAATTATCTATTTTGTCCTAAAATTTATGTTGTGACAGGGAGATGCATCAATTATCTGACCAATCAACTGCTTAACAGATTATGATATTGATATAACTATTGATTTCATTGTACACAAGCTTTCTATGACCAAGGTTTCAATCTCGCTTTAGCCACTGAGAAACATCAATATTTTATTGACAAAGGATAGGCCTTTGGATTCATTAAAAATGAGAGACCAAAACAATGGGAGCATAGGAAATGAGCAGAGTGACATTGTTATTCTGTGCCTGTGTTTCTGATACACCCAGTATCCGATGAATTCTACCAAACTGAGATATTCCATAAGCTCTCAACTACCAGAAGTACGAGGGTTTGTAGCACTGAAGAGGCATCAAACAACAGACTTTTTCTGCTCTCAGTGCCTCCAAATCTGGAATTAGAAACACATTTAATCTCTTACAGCCATAGCACCTCTCTCACAGGTTACTCATAACACAGAGAAGATGCAGCACTGACAGAATATCTCTCAGACAGATGAGGAAGGGATTTTTTTTTTTCCATCAGGACATCGATTGCAGTTAGCATACAGTTAGCATCTCACCGGATGCACTTGTTTAGTAATGAACATCTCCTGAGTTTGGGATTAGCTCAGTCTTAAGTCAGCTAATATTAAACTAAAATTGTCAAGTTAGACTTTTAATATAGATGCAAGATGTGGATTAAAACAACACTTTTATTCCAAATATACAAATCAGCGTTATTTTCAGCAGAAGATACTACTAAAGTATTTTTTCAAGGTAACAGCAGCCTCCATATATTTTGTCATCACAATAATGAACGTTAAACTGTAGCTCTGTGAAAAGGTAAGCAAACCGCAAAGCTTTATCCAGTATGCATTTTCTGTTTTAAAACATGTAATTGTAATGTCCAGTTGTTAACTAACTTGTCAAAAACTGCTGTGTGCAACACTGGTGTGAGTTTAGAATGTTTAATGTGAAATTAACATGGATAAACTTTGATATATTACAATGGTTTAATGTTCTTTTATTGGAGATGCCAAAGATGCTAAAATGACCAAAAACATTCAATAAAAATTGTTATAGATACAATTAATTCTCACTGCTTTGGTCACATCTTAAATAATTTAATCAGATGTAATACTCTGCATTTGGTGAAAACATTTTCTTTTTTTCATAGCTTTACATTTTGAATCATAGCATAGAACAGTGTTGTTTTAATTCAAGGTTATCCTACTAATAGAACCCTATTAGCATACTCCTGATGTATAATATAACACTGATAAAAACAGGAATGATGTATGTTGCAACTATATCATCTACCAAAATGTCATAAAATATAAATGGAAAACAGTGCATGTTTTTGCAGTCATCAGATTGCCCATGTATCATCTCCCGAGTCATTTTGACATGCAAAACTGCTTTAAAGGGCCAGATGGTTCAGCCCTGATGTACATGAACCGTTAAATTTCAAAGGTTGAGATGGTGCCACGGGTGGCAAAGCTGCATCTGGCATGGTATTGAGGCGCCTGTGTGGTATGTAGACCACATCCATTCCTGATGGCATCATTCAGCACCAGAGGGGCACTGATGCCCAATGACAACTGAAAGGCTAAGCTGCAAAAACTATCTGATACCCTCAAAACATCAGAAGACGAAAGGATTATCCTTTTAAATAAGCAAAACACAGCAAGATATTTTTTGAAAGTGCTTTTGCTTCCTTTTATGGAAATATTGTCGTGACATTGTGCATACAAATCTATCAGAATGAGACACATGGTGCCTGAAATTATTTACTCTGTCTGCAAAGTCATGGTGGCCTTAAATTTTTTAGAAGTAAACGTTCACTGCTTTCGGCAGAACTGAATTTTACAGACCTCTACTGTAATGGGTTGGCAGCATAATTTTCACTGGCAGAGAACTCCAAGCTTGGCACATACAGCCCAAACTATTTGCATGGCCAGATCTAAAAGGGGAGGAATTATGTTTATTTTTGATGCAGGTGAACGGATGTTGGTGTACCCGTTATTGTGCACCTGCATGCCAACGAATCGTTTGCTAGGCACATTAAACAGACTACAAGAACTCTCCCTTGGGGAGCAGACTGCTCAGCAGACAATTGCTTGTTGTCACACGGAGGTTATGTAGGCCAGGATATGTAGGATGGTGAGTACAAAGGAGAGCACTCAGCACCACCCTCTGAAAACTGTTCATAAATACTGCAGAGTGACGCTTTGTCTTTCTGCAGCACTGAACCTAACCTCACTTACAAGACAGCTGTGCTTTGGCGATGTGCTTTCCAGCCAAACACAAAGGATACAGGCTGACAGCACCCGTACGTTCTGATGTATTGTTGTTAATGTTTAAATGCTTTTACCGCTGTGCCGATACAAAGCGCAGTAATGTACTTCCTCACGAGGACGAGAGGTAGAAATGGAAAAATAAGGTGCGTGGAACTTTTGGAGTTAGAAAGTGTCTCATCAGACTTCACAGCTCAACAAATCTGACATTTTCATGTGTGGAGCTTTCAGACTTTTTACAGCCGTTATTTATCTAGTTTGCACAGCTGACAGCATAAAGCTGTGGATATACATTAAGACCGTTAGGAGAAAGTTGTGATGTTGCACTAAGCTGTTTAAGGTCACAGTAGATTTAAATACAGAAGGTGAATTGCACACCAGACACACCTGAATAAAAAAGGTAAACCTCTCAGAAGTGGATGTTTTTTTTTATTTTTTTAGTCAGAAGAGTTATAATTTGATATTAAAAAATTCTGATCTTGACAACCAAACATTGGGGAGGTTTCAAAATGAAGCCTGACACTTGTTTACTTCATAAATTCAAACCTGTCCGGCTTACAACCCGATGTACCTACTTACTTGGATGAAAAGTACCTCATAAAAATGTGCATTTGCATAAAACCTTTGATTTAGCACAGATGAATGCACGGGAGAAAGCAACAGCCGCTTTGTTGAGATTAGAAGAGTTTATTTGTCACATTAGTCAGAATTACGTATGTTTGTGTCAGCTGTGTGCAATTGGAGCAGTGCAGGAGGCATTAAGAGAGAAAAGCTGGAAAGAGAAACACAGTAAGGAAGGAAGTGCTGGGTAGATACAAAGAAGCATGAAGAAAGAAAAGGAAGAATGAGATGCATTCATTCGACACCTCATTGACTCATAAGGTGCTCTCTCACCTCCCTCTGCTGATAATAACTATCTTTGCACACTGTGAGCCATGGGAGAGAGGGAAAGCTCCCTTTGCTCCTGCTTCCTACCTCCTAGGAGGGCTTGATGTTGCAGATGTACCCAAGCAGCTCAGTTGGACTGAACTCTTCTCCTCTCAGTGTGGTGGCTGAAAGGATGTCTGCTGTGACAGCTGGTGGTCTGTTGTGATGAAGGAGGATATAGAGTTAGATAAACTACCTGCTGATGTTGGCTTTAGAAGGCACTGTTGATGCAGGCACCCATTCAAAAGGCCTGAACTCGACTGAGAGAGGCGAGGAGATTAAAGAGGATGAGATGTGTGACAGGATCATGTCGACCATATGTTGTCTTGTTTTCTGGTGTAACCTCTGAGTCTCCCTTTGGATTAAACATCTGACCATTTACTGTGCCACAATTATAGAGGTCATTTCAAACCCGCCATGAAAACAAATTGGAGAGGTAGGGCACATAATCAACAAGTCTGCTTCACAAATCCTAATTCTTGTTTTCGCTCTGCTGTTTTGTCCAAGAACAGATGCAGGGACAGATGAAAAACATGACATTGAAAAGGGTGAAGCCACTTCGGCCCTTCAGCGAAATTGGAAATAACTTTTTTAACTGGCACGGCCAGCAACCAATGTGGTGATTACTGAAAATTATTTGTACATTTGCTGTGTCCTTTCTTTTATGTAAGAAGAAGAAGAACATTATCTTCATGTTAACCTAGACTAAACCAGCCTTTTGTGCCAAAGAACTCCAATTTTCCCTACCTGGCACTCTCTGCTGTGTCAGTCATTATTTTTCATTTCCTGCAGACAGACCTTTTTCCAGGAACCTTGTTATGTTCACCTGCTCTTTCCATCAGTGTCAACTGGTTATCCAAGCTCTGTCTAAATAATGATAAAAGTTTCAAGAACATGTTCCATGTCCACTTGTTCTGGCCATGGTATTGTTTGTGTTTGGGTGGACTTTTCCCTGTTAAATCCGAAGTCCAGCCACCCATTGTTTATATTTCTCGTCACAACAAGACTCTTCAACTCATTCAGGGGCATTTGAGGATCTTCACGTAGTCCTTCCTGGGTCTCCTCTTTGAGCAGTGGTTTCTATCGTCAGTCCTCAAGGACCAGTATCCCGCATGTTTTAAGTGTTGTCCTGTTCAACAGAGCTGAACCTAAACAGTGCTTAATTAAAAGGCCTTTACAGAAATTGATCAGATGCAGAGAAGGTAAATGAATTGAATCAGATGTGTTGTAGCAAGGACAAATCTCAGACATGCAGGAGACTTGAGGACTAGAGTTTAACATACCTGTCTTACATGGGCATGCCCAGAAAGGAGAGCCACACTGAAGAGATCCTAATCATATGGCCAACTTCTTCTGCATTGTTTCTCAGGGTAATCACAGCAACTAAACTTCTCAGTGATTAATGTCTAATGACCTTAGGTGAGTCAGAACGGAAGAACTCAAGACCATTTTTCTTGCTCAGCTCATTCTTTACCTTAAGAGAAAGAACCAAGTTCTTCATTACCACAAACATGGCAGAAATCCATTAGTCTGTCTCACACCCCATACCACCATCACTTGACCTTACCCCTTCAGTGCACCCTAAAAGTAAAGACACCAACTGAACAAGTTTATTTGCAAAATGCAAAGACCATACCCGACGCTTTAAAAAGAATCACCCTCCTTTATATGACAACACCTTGAGATTAGGCTGATGAAGACCAGAAATAGGAACATGGCATAGTCCCTCATTGATTGCTTGGACTGCACTAGGAACAAACCCAACTTTGTCCCAATAATGCAAAAACAGCTCTTATTATGAGTACTGTTGAGAATAAATCATTCAGTGCTTTCCTTCTATCTCTTTTAGTTAGCTGCTAAGCTAAAGCTAAAGGAAATTACATGTTAGAAAATGCAAATGAGAGCTAGGGTTAGAGAAAAATGACTCACAAGGGAACACCCTCTTTAAGGCATAGCTTAGATAGAGGCTAACAAAGCAAATCACAAATTGTTCTTGGGTGCCATTTTGTCCTGCTAGCTCCTAAATGTAGCATATGAAATGGACCAGTTATATTTTCGTATTAATAAATGGAATTCATGAATTCAACTCACTGGCTCTTCTTCAACCTCATATATCAAGAACTTACCATGGAGAACGGATGATTCTCTACTCTAAACAAGAACTGGATAGCCAGATAACCAATGCCCTACACTCTGCTGCCCACCCCAGGCAAACTACCTCAAGAGATAAAATGCTTCTGCTATTCCACATGAACAGTGCAGAAAAGCAAACAAGAGTACACTGACAAGTTGATTAATTACACTATTGATAAGTCAACCTCTTCCTACTTTGATGCATTTTCATTATTTTCTGTCAGTTTTTCTCTCAATCTGAAACACTTTTGCTAACCTTCCTCCTGCCTCTCAACCTTACCTGTTCTTTTCTGTCTCCTCCTCAAACAATTTCCAAACTGTAAGTTCCAATGCTTCATGAATTGCAATGGTTTTCTGAAATTAGAATCACATACTGTCTCTTATCCAAATATAGGTATCTGGCAGGCCTCACATTTAGTTGTCAGTCAAAACTGCGAGCCGCCAGTCATTCCCATATCATAGGTGTTGATGAGAAAAAGACTGCAACCTCTATTCTTGTTCGCGTACGCTGCAGAATCTCAGGAGCACCATCAATCCTGCCTCCATCAGCCTGACAGAGCTGTAATAACACAAATCGCTGGGACTTTCCAAATGCAAAAAGAAGGGAAATCAGGAGTCAGATCACATCCCCTGCCATTCATACTATAATAGAAAACAAGAATGAAGAGAGGTGATGTGAATAACAAAATCTGCTTTTATGGTCAGTGTTCCCTTTAAATAACAGGCCAGGATTTATTTGATTGTTGTTGTTTTTAAAGATTTTTTTAAAAAGATTTTCTAATACTGACCTACCAGTGCGAGCTAACCAAACCCCCCCAATTTGTTTGAAAAAGCCTGAGGATTTGTCATTCTTACTTAAATTCTGTCATTATGGTTTTGCCGAGCTCTTCTCAACTGAACTTATGAAGAGTAGATTAGTCCACTACAAATCTACTCTCAGATATTAGAGATATCTGACAATATTCAATCAGCATACTGATGCACTAACTATAAATAGGGGAAGTGCAAATTAATATCTAAAAACTTCAAAGGTCTTCCATAAAAGGTTTCATTTTGTTCAGTGGCTGCTTTCTGGATATTAGATTTGGTTGTCTGTTGTCAAGTCCTCTAAAATACAAATTTTCACAAGGATCATTGTTTTGAATCTGATTAATTTAAGTTTTTTCTGTCTACCTCATTTTTATTGCAACATTCTGTCAAGCATTTTTTATTTATTTATTTATTTATTTTTTGCTTTAACTTAGCAACATTTTCATTTGTACCTGCCAGAAACAGTTTGCATTGGCTTCCTCATCACTCTAGAATGTGTGTTTAAGCATGTGCTTGACAAATCCACCCCGTGGCCTGTCTTTCCGTTAGTTTATTAGTTTATTATTATCAGAAGCAGCATGTCAGTTCAAAGGAAGCAGAAAGAAACTTGAAGAAGCTGACGATGTTCTGGAAAAACTGAACAGAGATACCTCTTTTAATATTAACTGTGCATGTGTGAAGTATTGGGTATGACAAAAGAAAATAAAATCACAGTTCTTTTGTTGTTTATCAACACTACTGTTTTTCTCTTTTACGTCACTAATCAAATGCAAATCACATGCAAACAACATGTAATGTTTTTAATAGAGTTCTTGTAATTAAAATATCACAGACTGCAGAGGAAAAATGCAGTAACAATATTTTATCAACTAAGATAAAACTTCTTTTACCTTTTCAATTTGTATCTATTTTCTTTCTTTACTTTGTTGAATGGTTATTATGCTCTGTTTTTGTTATCTTTATGATTTGGTTTACATGTTTTAAGGGTTTTATTACTTTTTACAAATTCATTGCCATTCAGACACTATTTTCTGAATAAAATTTGTTTGGTATTCTTCAGATGGCTCCTTTTTATTTTTATATAAGTCCTTTCTTTAAGTAACTGGAGCCCTGTTACAAGACTTATTTAATAGACAGAAAGACCCAATAAATTAGAATATCATTAAGAGATCAACCTCTTCAGACCTAAATTTTTTCTAGTGGACCAAAAAAAATTTACTCAGCTGATATATATTACGCGTAAGCTTAGAAATAAAGGAAAAAGATAAATTTTTCCTATCTCATGTTTTAATATGTTTTTTAAACACGACTAAATGAGCGTAAAATGTCTTGAAAACTTTTATACTTTTCCCATAGAGTTTCATGCAATATCTAATTAGGCATGATCTCAATCTTTTATACTGGATTTCTCTTTTTCTGTCTATCACTGTGCATGTCTGAGTAGAGAATATATAATACAAAATATAGTTTTGACTTCACTAATGTGTCAAATGTGTTGGCATATTATTTGTAGTAATGAACACGGATTACACAGTCACCAAACCATTGATGCCTCAGCTTGCTGGGTATTTTCATGTAGTCTTTCATTTTTGATTAACACCCTTGAAGCAGTTACAATGTGGCACAAAGCACAGCTGGATTTTACATATGTTACAGTAGAAGTGTGTTTTTTCTGAGTATTATGGCTTCTTGCATCTGCTGGGCACTGGCTTTTTTCCCAGATTTTTGTGTGGTACAGACTGATAATTTCATGTAGTCAGATAACACCACCCATTGATTCACTATATAGCTTGAACACCTCTGGAGGAGACACTTTGAAAAACTAGGACTGCTTTACTTCTCAATTTACCATCTAATTCCTATTTGCAGATGGCTCATTTCTTATATCCAAGCACTCAAGATCAGATATCTCTCGATGTAGAGTCAGTTCAAGAAAGTCTGGGAGTTTATACTCCATCATTGAAAAAAAAAAAAAACATAAAATAATTAACAAATCACAAAATGCTCATCTGTGCTTCTTTCTTTGCACGATAACACTGAATAATTAGGCGTGGTACAAAAAACACAAACTCCTGATGTCCACTGGGATAGACACTTAAATAAAAAACAAAAATCCTACAATTTCACAATGTAAAAAAAAATCAAAATACCTTCAAATAGTATGACTGGAAATACTTAAAATTATACTGAGAGTATTTTTTTAAGCTGTTATGAACATAAATTAATATTTTTGATGGAAAACAGATGCTTACTCCTCCCTGTCTTGCTTGTCTTGTCTGATGCCTGAAACTCCCTAGTATCAAGTTAAGAGTCTAAACTTAATTGTTTTTGTATAATAAGACACCAATCTGTAAGATCCATCATGAAAATAACAAATTCATAAATTTTTTATTAGTTTAATCCCAGAAAAATATCATGTCCATTCCAGTGGAGAAGGGGTCTGAAGAAGTTAAGTCACTATGTTAGTTCAAAAACCAAACCTCATAAATTAGAAACACAGTGTTGCATAATAGGTAATAATAACACATTTTTGTAGCTTGCTGTTAATGATTGCTTCATATATATAAAGGGAATTACACATTACACATCAGACAAAAAAATAAAATATTTGAAGAAATTGTGATGGCCACTGTATGGGCAACCCAACCATTGGACAGAAGACTGTTGACTTGACAGGATGGAAAATATAAAGTAATTTACACAGGGAAGGTACGCCACAAAATATATTTTTCTTTTTTGTCTACCTATGCAAACATCATAATGGAAAAAGGGAAGATTATAAAGCAAAATCCATTGAAATTCCATCCAGATTGAATTTACCACATTCACTGATGATCCATGTTATCTGCTGGTGTTGGACCACTTTTTTATCGAACTTAAAATCGTCGAAGCTACATGGTAGAAAATTTAGAGCACTTCAAGCTGACTTTTTTTCCAACAGGAAATGGAAACAGCACACACTGCCCAAAATGCCAGAACCTGCTTTGAAAAACATTTCCTGCTACAATTTAAACAAACAAACAAGAAAAAACCAAAAGAAAAAAAAACTAAAGAAAAAAAAGCTATTATTAATTGTATATCTACTAAATTCAGAAAGTATCCCATGTCTTCCACTGCTTCACAAAAGACGGTTGAAAAAAAAAAATCTGCCCAGTTTGAATCTTAGATGTGGCGTTCATGTGTGGGCTTTGATTCCTGCTCCCCATGATTTTAACAATCTATATGGGAAATAAAAGGGAATCTCTCTGTGAATCATCTCCAAAATAGCCACACAATCAGAACCAAGAAACTCTAATTAATGTCCTGTAAACAGAAAAAATATATATGTACAATTTTAAGAGCTCAGTGCAATTAAGAAATAACCTTTTTCTTTGTTGGATCTACTTTGCCTTCTAATTATTAATATATTTTGGCACATGTGAGCCATATTTTGTCTGTTTAGTGGAAAGTACTTTGCATCTACAGTAGGTTGTCTTCCTTTTTCTTGCATTAATTTATTAAAAGATAGCCAATTTGTGCTACAATATTTGACAGCTGTTTACCGAATAAAAGTAAAAAACATAGGTATGATTAATGTTGGTGTTGTAAAGAAAATGTCACAATTTCTTTTTCATTTATTTAATAGAAAGATGCAGTAATTTATGTTTCAAACAAAACACAAAGTGAAATAATAGTTAGATGCAAAATTTTGAATACACCATGTAAACTAAATATATTCTACCTTTAATTTATATAACCTGTTCATTTGTTTTATTATTGAGGATTTTTAGAATGAAATTTAGTGACTGGATTTTAGAGATAAGATTCAGATCAACTAGTATATTGGTTCTCTGACACTGAACAGAAGCACCAACAGGCCAAAAAAAGCCTTACTCATCAGGTTACATGTGGTCTCAGTAGCAACTTGCAATTACCTTAACAGGTAGGCTTGTGTGACCTACCGCAACCTCAAATTAACTGTCATACAATGAAACAGGGTTAACAATCATATACACTAAAGAAAACATCAACAATACACAAAGCCCAAATTCTTCATTTAGAAATTATTTTAACACGGGAGGTTTTGGTTTCTGAATTAAGGTATACAGTGTTAAATTCTAGTGAGAAAAGTCAATATTTCTTCATAAGTTGTGCTAGTTAGGGGCCAACAACAAGGAAGTGAATAACACTGTTGCATGCAGATAATGTTAGGTATGGACATGCAGAGTTTGGGGGGCATACTCAGAAGCAGTTTATTTGGATGTAAAGTAACAAGAGGCCCTAAAACAGCCAATTCTGAAAGGAACTCAAAATAGTCAGAACTGAGCAGGTGAGCTCATGATCATCATTAGTTTATAAAAGAGTATGCATCATAGTGAGCCACAAATATATGAAAGGAGCAATTACCAGACATCTCTTTTGGAGCAGACATCTATATGTGCAAATGGATTTCTTTTTTTCTTTTTTTTTTTACCCAATTTAAATTTAACAGACTGATTGCCTTTTAAAGCAGCACTTAAGAGACTAACTGCTTGAGTTAGTTCCTGCCAAATAACCACATCCAGTGTTGTTTCACTTTAGTTATAGATGTTATTTAAAATTGTTTCAGAAACATATTTTTAAAATGCCACCGTCCAATCAGATTTGCAAAAGGTATTTTATTCTGTTGGCCAAGCAGGTAGGAATCCAGGCCAATTTTATGAAGTCACATTTTGGAAACACTATTTCCCCCGGGCTTTAGATGGGCTGTTGTTGTTGACGGGGTGCTTTCGCCAAACTCTTGAGAAAGAACAGCTGCAAGCAGTTTCCAAGCAATAGGGTTTTGGCTATGGATGTGTAAAGCAGCATATGGTGCAGGTACATTTTCAAATGAATTTCTTTCATATCTACATATGAAAAGTACTGCAAGACAAAGCCAAATTGCTATGAACTGTCAAAATGTAAAATCTCACATAAAATGGACTGTACAGTCTATTTTATTTGTACTCTACTGACTCACTCTTTTTTATTTATCAACAGTATGCCTTCACTAAACCAACAAGAAAAAAACAAACAAAAAAAAAAACATTGAGATATTTTTGCTTCTGAAAGTAATTGAAGATTAAATAAAATACATTTTCCACCTTGATTTTACTTTGAAACTAAAGAGGATAAGGTTGTAACAAGTTTTCTAACTACTAAGGTACTATAAATTTTTAACCATATTATGACGACTCAACTGCATATTTATGTTTAAGTGAAGTATAATATTTGCATGTCATTCATCCGTTGACTCATAGCATACCTGTATTTATGGTGCTGATTGTCTGGTGTGTGGAGAATAAATTGTTCAATCTCGCACTTGACTGTGCATTGATTAAAGCTTAGAAATATCTCATTTTAAAATATGTAAATAATACCTGAGGAATATGGAATAAAAGAATGTACTCAAGAGAAAGAGAAAGTGTTGAGTCCACTCAACAATCCATACTTTATTACATACTTATGTACACTTATTTGAGTCATAGCAGGAACAGCTTTAGTGGTGATCCCCAGATCCCTGTTGCCAACTACCTCCACTGTGTCATCAGCTGGAACTCAGACTCAGATTCATTCACAAGTAAGCTATAAGGTGTGAAATTTCATTCTTTACTGAGTCCGAAGTCTTTCCTGGGGCTCATTTTGGTTCCATACCTGAAACTCCTTCTTTGGAAGGCTTTCCGAAGGTTTTCTTACCAACCCTCCTTTCCAAATGGCCAAACCACCTTCACTGTATTCCCCTGTAATATGGAGAAACAATGGCTCTACTTTGAGCTCCTTTTAAATTTCTGGCCTGATCTCCCTGTCACTACTTTTGAGTCCAGCCATCCTGCAGTTTCAGCTGCTTGCTTATATATCAAATTTGCAGTCTTATTCTTTCTATCATTACTTACTTATGACTATTGGTGAGGATTTGTACATAGATCATAGGTATATCGAAAAATTAAGAAGCTTGTCATTAAGCTGGCACAATGTCTACATCACTACCAATGCTGTCTCAAAATGTGTATTGATTTCTTGCTGTTGTGGGAATGTAGCCAAGAAACCTGACCTAAACAGACAGCAGTTAGAGTCATTGAAGTCATTCATTTTTATTACAGGAAAATGCATTTCTTTTTCTCAGCATGGTTTATGTTTTGAGATTAATAAGTGGAGAGGACAGCTTTATCAAAGTTTAAAACTTGCTAACAGTGAAAAACAGCTCGAAGTTACACACCTACAGTTGTGTTTAAAATTAAAGTAGCATGATTGTGAAGGGAAGTACACTGGGAACACTCAAAGTGTAAATATAATATCAAATTTGTTACCGCTTTACAGAACTGATTATGCCAAAAAATACAGAAAAAGGAGTTTCCCTTAGTGCACTGTCATGATTAGTTACCAAGCAGAGATCTGTGATTTTCACTTGAAATGCATTTTATAACTTCTCTCAAGTTATAAAATGCTCAACTGCTTTCAAGTTATGAAGTTTTCCAGTATCTGTTTAGTCTGATCTGTTTGAACTTCACTAACTTCTGATGCTTAAGTTATCACAAGTTTTCTCACTGGGAAAAGGGAAACCAACATTTCTGGCTCAGCAATGCGATGCTAACAAAGACCTTCAAAACCTTGGAGGAGTGCTCCATTCTTATCTAAACTCAATATAGGCCTCTGTGAAATGAAGGCTCGTTCAGTCACTTTGTCATTTATGGGTTCTTTGATGTAATGGTTGGCGCTCTGGACCAGCTATCTGAGTTCAAGTCGCAATAGGATGTTCTGGCATTGCACCTAAAATGTTGCACAAAGAAACATTGTCAATACACTGTCTGTTCGCAGGCTTCATTTATAGACTTTTATTTTGAAATCAGGAAGAAATAGAGGTTTGACAGGGTATTTGCCCTATGAAAGAATCTGTGGTATTAATATTTTTTCTTTTTCTACAGCCATTCATTAAGATCAGCCTTTGGCAAATTTTGGACACTTCTACCAGAAAAAATCTCAAGATGGGTATAGTTTGACCAGTTGCTCCATATATTGTACTAGTTCATACTATTGGTGAAAATAGAACTTCCACAAAACACGGTCAGTTAGTAAAATAATAATAAATATAATACATATAATAGAAAATAAATTGTCATTTTTGTAGAAATTTAAAGTCATTTTTGGAGGTATGCTTTGCAAAGTCAGTGTGAAATTAGCAGTTTGTGTTTTTTATTTGCTTTAAAATGAAACAATAGACTTAAAATTCTCCAAGTAAAGTGATTTTATATATATTGTTTTTGTTGTTGTGGTACCTAAAATTTATGGTCCACATTATTGTTTTGCTCTGTTTTGAAATATCATACATAATTAGAAAATAGACAATAGTTTCCACCCACTCCATTGCCAGTCTGTGTACGTTTCCACGGAGACTGATCAGTTGAACATGTTTTTATTGAATGTTTTTAAAGTTGTAATATAAATAATACATGAGATATTCACTGCATAGGTACATAGGTAGAAGTACAGATTTTTAAAACAAATTCATAAAAACATTTCTAATCATACTTTCAAACTGCGGTATTGAGAGAAAAAGTCATGTACACTGTCAAAAAAAAATATTAAAATGCTAATCTAAAATTATTCTGGTTGTCAAGAGCTAGTGTGTGCTGCTCGTACAATAAAATACAACAGTCTTTAATCAGAGGCTCAGGTATTTCACCAGAAATCAAATAGTACTTGCAGAGTCATACGACGTTCACCAAACTTTCAACTTTTTTATTAATCAAAGGCCACACTGCAGCAAACACCAACACCATCTGAAAATATTAAACCACTATTCAAAGATTTATGTGTATATGAATTAATTGGATGGAGAATATGAGCCGAGATTGCTTCACCACCAAGATATAAACAAATAAAACTAAAGAGAATAAAAAGAATTTAAATTATTTTAACAGTGCTTGTAAAACAAGATATTCCTAATGTTTTTAAAGCCCTGCAGAATTTTTTCTTTTAACATTCCCTCATCTCCATTTAGTTCAGAGATTATCTGAGCAAAGTACATGTGCAGGTATTCAATTGTACCTTTTGTGCCTTTTTACTTTCTACAATCAATACAAAGAGCAGAGCAATATACAAGGCATTGATCAGTGTGAAGCAAAAAACATACATTTAATTTAAAAATAGCTGCTTCAGAGCAGCACAGTGGGAAAATATAATCTTTTCCATACTCATTTGAGAAAACGAAGCAGTAAATCCTTACTTGAAAAATTGAACATAAGAAACCGAGGAAGGTTTTAACGTCATTCTTCACCAGCCTATTGGGTCATCAGCCCAGATCACCTTAGCAAGATCTTTCCCAGTTATCTAACAACAGTGTACTTGTCTTGCCAAGCAATGGCCAATTTCCATGGACACAAGTGATATCATTAGTTTGGTTTAAATTATAGTAAGTGTGAAATATTTAATAATCCTTCCATCTGTTGTTTGAAAAACAGTTTAAGTGTTTCAGCCCTTAATGGGCTTCCCCCTACATTAACCATCCTCCCTCTGCCAACAGACTGCATCCAGCATACAGTAGAGAACTTTCAAATCAACAAGCCATCTGCAAATAGACAGAAGGGAGGGATGGGGTGGAACAGCAGTAATTCTTCATTCCAGATGTGACCCTGCGCCAGGCCTGGCAGGATGGAGGCACTGATTCGGAGTAGGGAAGGGGGAAAAGGTTATAGAGATAGTAGGGTAGCTGGCCTTGCACTGAATGGAGAAGAGCAGGCTTATTATGTGCGCATGACTGTCAAAAAGAGGGCATGGAAGCAAACAACGTCTGGCTGTGGGAGTGATGTGGCAACACAATGAGGGCTCAGAGGCAGCCAGTCGCTAGTTGGAAAAACAAACTCCGAAAGCTGAGGTGGGAAGGCAGATGGGGCAGGAACCAGGACCAGCCGAGGACAGCCATATGTGAGAGCCAGCTGATGTGTGAAGCATTATGCCCAGCAGTCGTCTTCTCTACGCACTGCTGTGTGTGAGGGCACCTTGGCCCCCTCAGAGCTACCCAGATAAACATCGTCCAAACCTCCTCTTTTACGGCTTCTCATTAGTTAGAGTGGGGAGGAGGAGGAGGTAAACAAATCCTGCTCGTAACCCCGGCACTCCCACACGATTGAAATGGTGTTTTATATTCTGTCGTCTTTTGAAGCAATATTTCTTTCTTTTCTTTGTAGACAAATTCATAGGTTTTTTTAGACAGACTTTTGTACACCGTTTGGCCTTGTTATCATTCATCCTGAAAACTCCATTCATGAACATTTCACTGTTTGTCCTTTAGAAAAGTTACATTTTTATTATCAAAGTTTCTTGGAGACATTTAGGAAAGCTTATTCTTTAAGTGTCAATTTTTGTTACAAATTGTAAAAGAGTACTTTTGAAGATTGTTTACGTCTACTTTGGGTGACCATAAGCTTGAAATATTCTCATTGTTCTAAGAAACTAACTCAAATATCTAGTCAGAAACCACATAAAGGGCTAATACTACTACTGTTATATATTTCTGGTTTTCTGGACAATGTGTATGAGCAATATGTTGGTTAATATATGCAATTTTCTTACTCTTTTCCTGATCAAAACTGTAAGACCAGTTGAGAAATGGCAAAATTTACATTTTGCACTGCATAATCTTATAAAGATCCTAAGTGGAGCTTCAAAATGCCAAGAGAAGAAATGGGGGTAGACAGAAAAAAAAAAATGAGTAAGCATTTTATTGCAAACAACCATTACACTGAAACAGGCTGTCCATCTACTGATCAAGAGTCTCAGACCATCTCTAAAAAAAACCCAAACCACTTAACATAGAAAAAGAAAAAAACTCAGTAATGGATAGTTGTGCCATTCTTGTTAATCACCTCAAATATTTATTTTGGAATGCTTGATGCATGTGATATATCTTAGGAAAAATACAATTTCTGTGTCACTTTCATCTACTGAACCTATTATCAGTATAAACACCATGGAAATGTCTAGCTTTCAGAGTTAATATGCTTTGTATGAGCAAAAGACCATGCAAATATGATTTTCTAATCCACAGTGAAACAAGTCATGTACCTAACATATTCTCAATTGCCATTTAGACAGAAGACATCCGTCCAAACACAACATAAAAAAGCCTGAACAGGCGGAAAACACAATCATATGCAAAAATCTTTATTTTTGGAAACATGTTCTGTTGTCTAATTAAGTTAAAATTGCAGTCATTAGCCATATTGACCATCAGTGGATTTGAAAAGAGAAAAGCTTGCAAACCTCAGAATATATTTTCAACTGTGAAGTTGAAAGGGGGGAACAGCGTGAAGTTGTGTTGGTGTATTTTACTGCACTAGGGACTTAAGCACTCAACAAACTTGATAGCATCACAGGAGAGGAACATTATGTTTGAAACTTGAAGCAACATCTCAAGGCAACCCCTAAGCAATCAAAGGCTTGTGCGCAAAGAGGTCAAACAGACAGTGACTATAAGTACACTGCCAAATAGACACACAGTGGCCCAAGGAGAACAGAGTCAATGTTCTGAAGTGTCTGTCACATAACCAGGAGCTCAGTCCAAAAGCAAATTTTAGAGCTTAAAATGATGTGTGTGACCAAGGTCATCATCTCTGATTGAGTTACACTGTTGTGAGGAATGGGCTAACATTCCAACAAACTATCGTGGAAATCTCAGGATTATAAATGTATATAAATTCAGAATTCAAATGATGAAAAATAATCTCTTAAAACTGTACTTGATTTGGTCTTCTTTTAAATCTGAGCTAAAGTTTGATTTTATAGCCAAACCAGTACCAAGTTTAAAAAACACAAAAATGATGTGGGTCATTTGACTGCAAAGATATTATCGATGTGTGAATGAAAATCTTCAACAAGAACTACTAATCAACAGCAGATCCTCTAATTTCTAAATAATGTGCTTACTGCATATGTTTTGCCTCTTGTCAGTAAAATCATCTCTTCGAAATTGGAACAATTATAATCACAAGCAGAGACAAAGATATTTAGAGTATTATTAATTATGAGTAATATTTGAACACTGATGCAAGTTTCTCCAGAGTAGTTCATTTAATTGTTGATTTTTTTCCCAGAACTTAAAAAGTTTTAGAAAAATCTAATGAGCTTGACAAGGCTGCTCGACTTCTTTCATTTCTGTTTTGATCTTTAATACTTAATTAGGCATTTTTAATTAATGAGATAACTTTGCAATGACCTTAATACTCTATATTTTACATGAACTTGATAGATTTAGGTTTTTGTCAGTCCAAAACTTTTTTTTCCAGTCCTTTCAGTTATACATATCCACTAAAATATGACATATTTTATGGACTAAGTCCTTGATGTCTTTTTGTTTCCTGCTAAAAAGATTCTTATAAATTAGGAAAGGCTACACCTTGGTCAGTTTTTTTAAAAAAAAAGAGAAAACCAAACCTGTTATCCTGCAATGCTCATTAATCAGGTAACCAAACCTGTTATCCTGCAATGCTCATTAATCAGGTTGTGTGTTACCCCTTGTGAAAGAGTCTCCTTTGACAAAGAATAATATTTGGATTAAACTGCTGTACTTTTATTAGGAATGAAAATGAAAAAAACATAGGTCACATCTGATGTCAGCTCTAACCACACCCACTGATTGTTGTGATCCTAATCTTGTTTATTGTTCAACCCTCCCCACAGCTCACAGAACAAGCCTTGGCACAATGTGTGTGGCTGCTTCTGCAAAATATTCAGAACAGCAGAGCAATGGGATGAAAAATTCTCAGGATAGTTGCAACTTTCAAACAAGAAAATGTCTTTCTTACAAGGTGTGCTGTTTTTGCAGAGTTTTTTTTTTTTTTTTGTCTCCTCCTTTTTTCTTTTTTTTCACATTTTGACCTTGTCTGAGAAATAACTTGGGTTCTCTGAAGGATATGCAATTTCCAAGCACATGCAACCTGAATCTAAAATTAATGAGAATACTTGTTATCTCTGATTATTGTTTCAAGTGTAAGCTGCCGGTGTGTGGGTTTATGATGTCTCTTTGTCTTTGGGAGTTCAGACTTTAGGAACTGGATCTATTTTAGAACTCAAGGGTGAAAATAAGGGCTCGCATGTGCATGATAAAACATTTCTTGTAATTCTATAACTAGAAGCGTGTGTATGGAGTTGTGTCTTCAAATCAACACTCAAAGAAAACTTGTCATACAAAAAGGCAACTATGGGAGCTCCGAACATTTCTTCAGATGTCAATTGTTTTAGTGGAATGCAAAAGAAAAGGGCCATTGCTCTTAAAAATATGCCCTTTTTTAAAACGTTTTCACATTCTATAATTTACTTTATCACTTACCCTTTGTGCTGCAAAAGAGCATTATTTGTTCAAACGTGAACATGCCTGAAAATTATTTGTATCTTATGATTTATAGGGTGTGGTGTTCAAGGATGTGGCTTCCTTCTGACCTGTCCCTTCCACACTAAATCAGACTGGGATCTTGGTAATCTACAGGATGGGTAAAGGAAATGGAGGTACTTCATCTGTTACAATGTTATTTCTAATGGAAAAAAAAAAATAATCACAGAATCCACTTTTATCATCCCTGACACTTAAACATCCTCTTAACCTATACACCCATACACTTTATGTTGCTGTCATGTTGTCTGATTGCTTTTTTTCCAGTGCATTAGTATGCTGCTCAGTCACACGGCTCATGGACGAATCGACTGAATGGAACGTGATCGGTTCAACTTCATAATTCCACTTTTATCAATTGATTATGTGTCAGATGCGTAAGACATAAACAGCTCTGTGGGAGGTCACTTTATTGATTTCCTCAGGACTCATGCTGTGTGCTTCTGTGCCAATGACAGGCCAGAGGCAGAAAAATCATACCTTTTGTAGTAATGATTAACTATCCTTTTTAT
The DNA here is from genome assembly GCA_922788865.1 of Poeciliopsis turneri. Lineage (NCBI taxonomy): Eukaryota > Metazoa > Chordata > Actinopteri > Cyprinodontiformes > Poeciliidae > Poeciliopsis > Poeciliopsis turneri. Next base: position 104,628 of record CAKLNU010000452.1, read on the forward strand.
GAAAAGTATCCCTATCCTTTTCATTAAAATTACAATCAGTCACATGCTGTAGAATGCAGCACCAAACCAAAAAAAAATCATAATATTCACATAACTTTGGTTCTCTGTGTTACTCAGACAACCCTCTCTTCTTTCCTTTAGACCTATGCGGCACTAATCATGAATTCTGCTTTAGAGAAAAACCGAATGTGTTGCTTTATTGCTATGTGATTCTCAAGGGTATGGTAAAAAATTTTACATATTTCTATACAGTTTCACATTCTTGCAGCATACTTTAAACTTTTGCTTCTATCGAGGAGCTGATCTGTATGCATACCTGTGTCCGTGCATATGAAGTCAGTCCCTGGACGGACTTTCTTTTGATATTCGAAATGCAGATTGAAGCATAATAAAACTGTTACCAGACATGTTTTTGTTTTTTGTTTTTTATTATTCCTTTACTAAACCAGTCCTTGAGCATCTGCATGGATAAAAGTAATGCCTGCAAAACTGTTAGTCTCAGCACAAGAGCTTCTCCTTTCCCAAAATGGGTTCTCACTCATAGTGTTTAAAACTAACTAAACTTCAGTCTCATCAAATCTAAAAATGCCAGACCATGCACTTGTACATACATTTTATAGATAAACACATATTCTACCACAGATTGCAATCTCAGAGTTTACCCTTCTGGAACTGTACCCACTCATTCTCCTTGTTACGATATTCCCAGTGCTAGGCTGCTGATTGCATCACACAGACATCTGGGTCTAGATGTGCGTGTAGATGCAATTTAAACTGAGCCAATAAATCTATATCAGCTGTTTTCTGGGGCTCTCAGGTGTGTCTTAAAGACATATATGTATCTTCCCTTGTCACAGTCCTGGGTAATCTGCTTTCATACAGTAGGGCGACTGAGCACATGTCTAACATGTTAGGGAGAGCAATAGAGCAATATAAATGTGTATTTGAGTCCATTCATATATCGTCACTGTACTTGGTGACGGATACCAATATATTTAATATTTAAAAATGACAGTCCTGCAAGGTAATCTAAATAACATAACATAAAGACTTTATGTCAATCATAAAGCCTTTGTTATATGTATTAAAAAAAGGTTGTATATTTCATGATAAAAGACAAGAGGACAGCTGCACTATTTGCCCCACCTTAATGTTGTTCTGCGTCAGCAACGGTTTGATGGAGCAAACATTCCCACTTCGATCACAGCCATTTCACCTCTTCTGTCATTTAAGCTCTGCTCAACAAATGATTAACCTCAAATCATTCCTACCCGAAAATAATCACTACCAATGTCATTAACCTGGTTGACCTACAGTTTCTCGTCCAGCTCATTTTTCTCTATGGTTAGGCCTGTTCTCCTGCCATTCATCACTCCATTTTGACATGATTTCTAAACTCCATGAAAGAAAAAAAGCATGTCTTAATGATTTCCTGGTAATGCCAGAGACTGAACAAAAAATGAAAAAAATGATATAATATTCATAGTTTGGTATTGAACAGAAGATGAAAAGAGAAAAAGAGAGTCTGTATCATTGAAAATATACGTTTCTCTTTATATAATATAGACAAAGGCTTTTGTCTGTATTCGGAGCTATATCAGCTCTTAATATAGACAGAAACAGTTTTAATGTTACGTCTCAGAATGGTTCTAAAAAAAATTATTATTAAAATAAAATGAGTAAGGTAGCTAATGTATTGATGACAGATTTTGCTTAAAAGGGAAACTAATTTGTCTCTGGCAACACTTTAGGGATATATGTCATTTTGTCTTGTTTGGCTTTAGTTTCTTCTCACAAGAAGCTGCCCTACATTTTATCTGCTGCCCATTAGAAGATTGTCTCCTGCTTTTAAGGGGAATAAAAGGAGCCCATTATTGAACTTATTCAACTCCATGTGCCGATAATGTAATAAATCCTCAAAGCCCCATTTCTTCTGATTCGGCCAGTGCTCCGGTAATGCCTAAAAGTTGCAATTGGACCATATAACGATATAATATATAGCAGATTTACATAATACAAAGGTTTTGAAATGACAAAATCAGATAAATAATGTTTTCTTTAAAGCTTAGCAGTTTAACAGTTCTGGTAAAATTCCTGCTATGTTTTAACTTGGTTTCAACAATGACATCCAATATGGAACCATGCCAGAAAAAGCTGTGCAGTAGTTGGCCACTGGTAAAATAAAAGGGACATTTTTCTCTCCACAGATAAACAATTGAAAGAATGGACTCTTAGAAATAAATAAATATATAAACAATGAACCCGAGAGTGCTTTGTTTCATTTCCTTTTTCACCACTTCCTATGCTGCAAGCATAGGAAGTGGTGCTTCTGACATTTTGTTCACTTTATTTTGTACATAGTTTATGATGATGTTATTGTCTTGGCTATGTCATATATGCCAAACCTATCATTGTGACCTTTCTTTAGCAAAACTAAAAGGAGAGATTTTGCATTAAAAACATGAGTATGGACTCCAAATGTATCACTGTCTAAATAATAATTCATTGTATTGTATAAGACACAAATGCTCTCCTTTTTGAAAAAAGAAACTTCAAACAGATCTTCCTACTCATCCCAGTGCTCTAAGGCAATGTTTTAATTTCCTATGACAGCACCAGAACACTTGTACACAAAATGTTGCTTGCTGCCGTTTGTTGCAGAGGAACACAGGGAGTGAAACATCCTTGCAGGGTTTTTATCTCTGACATGTTTCAGTTGAAATTAAAATTTTAACTGTTGTCATAAAGCGATGAGAAAGGACGGCTCTCTGTGGAGCAGCGCTTTAAGAGATACAACTCGTCCTTCATGACTTCACAAACAAAAGGAACCACCTGTCAAAAAAGACATTTCTGAATTGCTAGGCCTTTGATGAACAGAAAAACACTGTGTAAATCCATGTTTTAGCCATGACTCAGACGGAAATAATTTTGCCTCAGCCTCTTCACAATAACCAAAAAATAAATAACAAAAACTAAGCCAGGCTTCAGTTTCAATGTTGCATTACACATCCCTTCTTTAATTTTACATCCTAAGATTTTATGCAAAACTTAAAGATTAGTGATTGTTGTACACCAATGGTTTAAGAACCTTGACCTTAACTGAAATAGGCTTGAGTTACATTGTGAAGTCACTTAGGACTCATTATTTTCATCCAGTTGGTGAAATTAAAGACACCATAATTCTGTATGTCAGCATAGTGTGTCATACCAAAATGCTTTTTTTCCAACATTTTCAGGCAAACATAATTCAGTATGAAATATTTCTTTGGATTTTGGCCTCTTTCATCATGCAAGTGCAGTCAGTCAAGGACATAAGTCAAGCTTTTGTTTCCTGTCCACACTGGCATAAGCACAAGCAGAGTGTGTGGTTTGTTATATCAAATGCATTCTCAAAGAGACAAGCCTTTTCTGTGATGGTGCCAGACTACTCATTTGTTGAGAAATGCATTAAATTGTTTTTTGAGAAATACAAACGTACTTGTGAACTTGGCCATCGAGTATAAACCAAATGCTTGGTTCTCTCTTGGACAAGTTATATGTAGATAAAGACTTCCTCAGTCTACCTGTGCTTCACCAACCTTTACACTTTAGTTTTGTTCATAATCTTTCACCTTATGGACCCATCAGAAAGTCGATGTGCACGTTTATTTACAAGGTAGGAAGAAGGAATTCATTCTTGAAATTTTGATACATATGAAGTAAAAAAATATATACTTTAAATATTAAACTGCACACTCATTGGGCACCTGGTCATATGTCTGTTCCAATCATAAGATAAAATGAAATCATTAAATCTCATGGCAGCATTTTAATACCATAATACGTACTGTGAAGACAGCCGGCTGAAGTTAAAACCATTCAAATCAAAAGCATCAGAGAGGGAAATAAATTAGTTTTAGAGACTTTTAAAGATGTGACAAATCATCTCGATTGCCAGAGACTGACCAAAAAGAAAGTGACATATTGAACAGAAGATGAAAAGAGAAAAAGAAATTCTGTATTATTGAGAATATACATTTGTCTTTGCCAAAGGTATTTGGCTCTCGTGACTATATCTGCTCCTAATATAGACAGTAACAGTCTTGATGTTACATCTTAGAATTTCTCTAAAATAAAATAAATGATTAAAATAAAGTCAGTAAGGTAGTTAATGTATTGGAGGACAGATTTTACTTAAAATGGGAAACTATCAGATGCTAAGTCACACTGACTAATCAGTTTTCAATAAGGCACAAACAATGACCCCAGAACAGGTATCAGGCAGGATTGTGGGCTCACAACTATCTAACAAAGGCATCATGGCAAATAAGGCAATCTCAAACAAAGAGGAAGTCAGACTCAAAGCAGTAATGAGGCTAGTGTTGGGCACACAATGGGAAGTAGGGAGGTGGGAAATCAGGTAAATAAACCAGGTGTAAAAATTCAAGAGCACCTGGTAGACAAGTAAAAAATGCACAATTGAAAGGATGAATATTCCTGAATGGGGAAAATTATGAACAGCACCACTCAAGAAAACTAATTATACCTCTGCCATTAGACAAAGATGTTAAAGCCCCCTTGTAATTAACAATTCAGTATGCAAATCAGGTCACCTGTAAAAATCTGATGCCTCAACCATGTTTTATTTTAGTAAAAATGGAGACATGGGTTTTTAGTAGCAAAAACCAGGTCAAACAAGCCTGGTTTTTTAAATAAATAACTGCTTTATGAAGAGGCAAGCACTTTCTAAACTCTAGTTGTTAATTATCTCCTACAAACTGTTGAAGTCTCTGTCAGATTTTGGAAAAATAGACTTTTATAGATTTTGACTGAATTAAATATTTTATCAAAAGTTATCTAAGATCTGCCATACATCTGTCCATCGATCTTTGTCATCCATCAACAAGCTATAAGTCACCTAAAGTTCGCAAAGGTCATTAGTTCATCAACTTGCACTCAAACCTACAACCTATTTAGACATCACCAGTTTACCCAGCAAGGCACTGAAAAACGTACAAACTGCAAACACCTGAGAGCTTTGAGGTGACAGTGCTGACCACTACATCACTGTACGGACATTGCACAATCCAATCTCTTAAAATTACTTTTAGGAAGAGGTAGCAAAATAAAAGTTAAGTCATCAATTTTAGTTGAATCCCTTTTTTTTTCCTGGTTTCATTTATCCAGCCACATGTGACACTGTTGCCCTTAAGGTTAGAAGCTTTAATCTCTGCTAGGTTCCCATATGGATTACGATCAGTCTCTCTGGAAGCTGTTACAATTACTTTTATTACTAACCTCAGCGACATCATGTCACCCTGCTTCTGTGCACTGTTTTTCCACCATCACACTTAAGAGGATTACATCAATTTTAGTAGCAGAAAATGTCAACACGTAACCCAACAGATGAAATCTAACCTACACCATTACAACAAAGAAAGCATTTTTGGGTCCCATATACTCAAGGGTCTATACAGCATAATCTGTTTCAATAGACTGATAAATAAATGTTATTCTAAAATAAATCCTTCAGGTGTGGAAAATTTCTTTCCATTCAAGAAATTGTTAACTGTAATTAAGGTTCCAAGTCCACAGAACCAGGCAAACGCACCATGCTAAGCTTGGCCGTTTCTTGCTCCCAGCATAGCAGGGGACTCTATTGTAGTTGTAGGGATTTTTTATTCCTCACTAATTATTATTAATCTAAACCGTGTGGGCCAGAAGAACCAGAAAATGCTGGCATAAGCTGAATAGGCAATTTGGCAGAAAAACCCAACTACTACTCAGACTAAAAATTTCACATTGAGGAAGATGATGTGTTTTCACGAATTACTCCTTAATTGAGGGCCTTTCTTTAAAGAACCTGATGTCAGCTCAATCCTTGAATGACTCTACCTTACTTTCACATTGGCCATGCCCACTTCTACCAAACTAGATTATTTTTCCATAATGAGACAAATGCAAAGCTTGGATTACTTCTCCTATATTATAAGATGGATCGGCGTAACACATGGTGCATAATGTTTTATGAACCTAGCCAGTAAATCTACATGAAAAAAATTTACAATTTTTTGAAAATTGTTCAAGCGATGGAACAACAAGACTTTTATCGCCCACAGGCACAGCATTTAGTTCTATATCTCCATCATGTCTTATGATTACAAAGTAAGCATTGTGATACTGGTTGCCACTTCACATTGAGGTTTATGCAGCTTTAGTAAAAAAGGTTGCAATAGGATCATATACCAAAACATAAATATGATTGTGATAACATTGTGCATAAACTAATTGTTCAAAATACAATCATATCATTATTTAGATGTAATTTGATGATGCACGAAATGAAATCTTCTTTGTGCAACTATGACACTTGTCAGCTTATACAGACAAAACTTTTTCTGAGATTTTGATTCATTTGCTGACAGACAATCATACACAAATATTTATTCCTACTGTGCACTGTGAGAACAAAGCTGAAGAAAGTAAAGCTCCTAAATCAAATCATAAATCCATACAAAAACAACTTTGATCTTGCTGGGCTTCAGAATCAAATAGCATTTTGTATTCTTAGACATTAAGCTATAAATGAAAAAAAGAAAAGAAAGTGGAAGCACAGAATGAGAGGTTGGTCTACCTACATTCATTTTTTCTTTAAATTGTCTTATAATCGTCAGTGCGACTGCATTGAACATACTTGCTTTAAAAGTCTGTAAAGTTTAAAAGAAACAGGTCACTTAATAAATTGAAAAGTACAATGATTTAAAAATACATGTACTTTCTTTTGTCTTAGTTGAATTTTAAATAGTGTTTTATCCAGAGACCTGCCTGGAGGTTCTTCTATTTACAAAGCTCTTTGCTTGACTTGTTCATTATTTGAGACGAGAGCAGGTCAGGTCTGAAGTATGCTGGCAGAGGTCACTGTTGGCTGTCACTGTACAGACGAGGAGAGACAAAGGCAAAGTCAGGATACATAAACAAGGCAACATGACTCACAAGTGCTGCTGGTGGGTAAAAGGTCGCTCACTCCTGCTAATCCACAAATATGCCTGATGTCTGCACTTTGTGCAACACGATAGCAAGATCTCGTTACAGAAATTTGGTATCGGCATGCTCTTTTTGTAACGGATTGTTGTGTCCAGTGGTGTCACAGCAAGCCAGGAACATACAATAGCATCTCTGATGATCTGATGTTATTATGTACATTTCCTATGTTCAAATCTTTTAATAGAATACATTGTTTTCTTGAAAAAATTACTACACAGATCTTGTAGTAAGAGCTTACCTCATACCATTTTGAAGCATTTTTCTGTTGATTTTTCAGTTTAATCTAACATGAAGCTGTTAGCGACCATTAGTTTTATCTCTTAATCACAAATATTATATGCATTTATTTCCTATATCCACAAATTCTGGGCTGACTGTATAACTAATTTTATATATTTGAAATTTCAACTGTCTTTAAAAGTTGTAACTGTGACCTAATGATAAGGGTAGTTGCTAAAACAGCTTGGTTGCAGCCAAACCTGCATACTTACAGTAGCATCCCAACATTAATGCTGAAAATGTAACATTTCACTTTACATGCACATCTGCATCAGCCGACTACATACAGATGTGTTTTGAACCTTGCAGGGATGCCTTACCTGTTTCAGCACATGCTCACTCCATTCAAGTTCACTGAGAGTATAATGAATGCTACTCAAAGTTTTCATCTGAATTATAAAGATGGGAATGGAAAGTTATTGAACCAGGCTACAGTTTTTACATTTAGTAAAAATTTGAATTTTTACAGATTTTTCAGAAAGCTTGAGTGAACCTCAGATTTTCCAAGATGGCAACAGTAGCAGCCAGGATGTCTTCCTGCTGCTGCAGCCCATCTGCTTCAAGGTTTGACATGGGTTTTCAGAAATGACACTCTACATACTGTGGTGTTAACAATTGGCACACTGAGTTGTTGTTGCCTTCTTCTCAGACACCCTTCCCTACCCTACAATCACAGTCAAAGTACATACGCCCAGTCAAGAGCAAACTAGGACAGTGGGCATGTGTATAGACACTTTAACTCGTCGAAGACCTGATACTCAAAAAGTCCAGTTGGGCAAATAATGGATGTGCCTCGACATTGTCCCAGGCTCATTATTTAATTATTTTTAATTAGCCTTCAAACATATGGGTATGCTTTCACATAACTATTCTAACAATTTTTATCTGAAGTCTAAACTCATACATATTAGCCAAACTGATGGATGTCCACCTGTAGGTTTATGTGCCCATTCTAATTAGGATGTAGAGAAAGCGCTTTCAAATCTATTAGTGTAAGAAGTGATATTGAGTGCACAGAGGTCAGGCCAAAATGATAATTAGATGATAAAATTGATTCCAGCTACTTGTTCCATTTGCTTCAGGCCTTTCTTGTCCTAATTCCATTCTTTTGTCTCTCCGTGTATTTTTCCCTCCATCTGTGGTGGAGGCTGGCCACCATCAGAGTATGGAGGACGTCGCTGAGCAGTGGTGCACCCGCACAGACTTGAGGGAATAAACGGGTGGAACATGGAGCTATTTTGGTTGCGCTTCTCTGTATCTAGGTCTACGCGATTACAAGAGTGGCGCCTATATGCCTAACACCTATTAAATTTCAAACTGGAAGGTGTTTCATGTTTTATAATAGTAATTAACACCAAACTGAAATTATTTTCACACAAATCTTTTTTTCTCATTATGTCTCAAATTCAAAAACATTCTTGTTTATTTGTATTCTGGACTTCTTTTCTCTTTTTCAGCTGGTTCTAAACATGTAGTGCAAATGCCACAATGACTCTCATGGGCTTCCATATCTAACCCAAATCCTTCTTTTTAACTTGAAAAATTGCTCACTGTGCTAACCACAAGGGACTTGGAAGAGAAATGCCTATTCTTTCTTACACTGCTGCTTTAGGTTACTTACTGTAAGATCTTTCTTCATTGTGTCTTACTTTATTTTCTGTCTCCCATTGCTTAAGTTCTTCCTCTTCCACTCACACCATACCAACAACCCCTCAACTCCTGAGATCTGACTGTCATGCAGCCTGACCAGCTTCAGTGTCACGGCTTTTTATTCTATGCAGTCAACATGGCAAAGAGGTTTGTTGCAGAGGCCCAGTTAAAACAGTAAGCACTGGGGCAAAGCCTAGTGGGGCCTTGCTGAATGGATGATCTGTCAGGCAGCCAGTTCTGTGATGAGAAACCCAGACTTCCTGCAGGCTCAGAGGGAGAGGATATTGGTTCCTGTCGACTCCCCAGTAAAAGAGTGTCCCATGCCAAAACTACCCTGAAGATGGCTTTGAAAGTAGGAGGGATATTTGTCTGAAGGAATAGTGTGAAGCTGTCTGAGGATTATAGACTTCACTTTTACTTTCAAGCCTGGCACCTATTTTACATGTACACACACACACACACACACACACACACGCATGCACGCCTATACACATGCACATACACACAAACAGCATGCATGTCTCAAACTGTCTTTAAATTTCTTGATTTTATGAAAAAAGAGCAATGGAGACACATCTTTGCGCTTATTACTGATTGGATTGCTACTACATTGCATCTTCTCTACAATATCTTTGATCCTCTCAATTCTATGTTTCTGTTTAAATCTTTTTACAATTATGTCTCAAGAATGTTTGCTGTGAGACGTGCCGCAGGGAGTCCAAAAACTGACAACAGACTCTGGGGGAAGATAGAGAAAGTAGGAGGGCAGGATAGGAAAGAGGATATAGAGGGAATAAGGAGACAACCAGAGTTCCCATGAGAAATAAGATGACAATGGTGTCTGATAACACGACATGGAGTGACAACATAGAGAAGCATTAGTTGGAAGAGAGAAATGAGGATGAGGACAGAAGTTAAAAATAAGGAGACAAACTGACAGTAGGGACCAAAGGGATGCCAATTTCAGTCTCTCTATTCTTCTTTGCGAAAGTAAACTTCCCAGTTTTTGTTATTGCATTTGAGGCACATATCACATATGCATTTCATTCTGCTTCTTTAAGCTCCATAATGAAAGTAAGCTGGCTTCTGGTTTTCTGACAATTTGAGCCAAAGTGTTCTTTCTTCCAAAACAGTCTTTCTTTTTTTGCAGTAATATTGTTTGAAGACTAGTGAAACTTTGGTTTTGCTTAACATGCATTTGACAGCTTAATAATAATAATGATGATAATAAATCGGTCAAACAACTAATTGACCAAGAAATAATTTAACCAATTCTCTAATCAACCACTCAATCAATTGGTTAAACCTCTAAGACGTTTATATACAATTATAACATTTGTGCAGCTTTCCTTATATTTTTCTTACATATTTCCATTAAAACATGACAAATGCAATCTTTTATTTATTTATTACAATCATCCAATATTGCCACATGTGCAGATGAGTCTATCAAACAATGCCTTACTGCATTGGAACAATTTAAAAAGTTATGGATCACGGGAGTCAAATCTTGCATGACAACAGCAATTGTTGGAAAAAAGACAGGCAGTCTGCCTTTCATATATTCAATTTATATGTAGAAGCAGGTGTTGTACGTAATTGCCCATAGCTTGCAAAAAAGCTAATAAATGTCAGGCAAGCTAAAAGTTTGACTGTTTTATGTTTTCAAACTTGTAAAAGTTTACTACATGATTTTCCCGTTTTTATTTTTTGTACCTGCTTTCTGGTTCAGGGTTGCAACTTATCTGAAGCCTATACCAGCTGACAAGGTGCAAGAGCAGAAGTAAACATTAAACATATCGCCAATCTATCACACTGCCAGGCTACACAGGCACAATAAAACATCAGCCTAGACCGTGAACCATCACAGATTTCTTTCCCCATAAAGGAATACAATTTTTTAAAAAGCTATTTACATTTCAGGTTGTATTTTCAGGCCAAATAATGACTGGTGAACGCAATGAAACTTAGGGGTGTTTTAAAAAGAAAATACAAGGAAAGAATAATCCACAGAGTTGTTTGAATCAGCCATCATGCAATTTGCTTCAACTTCAGTTAGAGCGTTAGTTTCAAAACATGAAGGAAAAATATGCAGTGTGAAAAGTACACACCGGTGAAGCAATAGGACAGAATTAGTTCAAAAGGCCAGACATACTAAAAAAACAACTGCTCTATGGTTAAAGCGAGGAGGCAAGCAAAGTAAAACTGTTGAGATGAGTTGAGAGAAGCAAGAGCAGGAAAACATCAGTGGATAACTCATCGCAATGCAGTGCTGCAGAGCCGCTCCCAGCCTTCTCAACAGGAATCCCATCTTCAGAGCTCAGAGCAGGTAATAGGAATTCTCTTACCATTATTGTGGTGAGAAGAACAGGAAAAACTCTGTGTTCTCTCTGGAAGCCATAGCTAAACTCTGATTCAGCAGCAATCCGACCATGAAAATCAAGCAAGAAAAGACAGTTTAAAAGCTGCCTGTATATATTTACTTTGACTTAAAACACAATTCTAAAAATATAAAAATTTTGGCTTAAGCTCTTTTTTTAAAATTATATATATTTGAAGCCTATTTCATTACATTTTTGGTGTCCATTTGCGTTAAAATGTAATTAATTCTGACAAGCAAATTAGCCAAAACTCTTATCTGAAATGGTGACTATTCAAGGCACCATTGCTGTCACTTAAAGGGGAATATAATCTCAGTTTAATGCATTTTTTATCATTACCTACAAATAATTGCATCTATTTTTTCAATTAAAAGAAAAATCTTTAAGAAGTGACGAGTGAACACAATAAGTGCACTAACAAGTTTAATCATGAAATAGATCAAATTTGTGCTTGGCTGGTGCCAGCAGGGTTTTGATATCACTCATTTGCAGTTGATATCCTCAAATGACATAAGGGCAGCAAGGCAATCCAGAATTTAAAGTTTGAGAAGGAGGAGATAACCAAAGTAAAGTAACACAGTAAAAAATCCTGTGTCCCCTATCCCACCCAGTGCTTTAAGCAGGCTGGTTTGTATTCAGTTCCACTAATTCTACATTTTACTCTTCAATATACTGGGACATTATTTCACTGCTGACTTTTTCCTGGTGTTGTAGCAGGTGTTAAAGGAATATATTGATGTTTCCCCATCAATATATTCCCAATACATTTCTGCACCATGCAGGCAATAAAAAATGTGTCTGCTTGCTCCTAATCCGTCACCGGCGCATTCTGCTGGCCCACAGATGACTATCGGAACCTGTCAAGCTTCATGTTCAATCGACATCGCCAATGTACAGACAATCACTAGTGGCAGGCATTACTGAGAAATCTAACAACAAAACTTTTAAAACTCAAGAACTGGAAGAGCAGAATAATTAATTAGCTGTGAATCAGGGAAAGAAACCTAGACAAAAATGTCTTTGTTATGACAACTTGACATTAACCAAAAAATAATGATCTGACATAAATTTGTTACAAAAGAATTACAGATCAAACTTTAGTTTTAATAACATAATAATAACCATTAATAATTTTTCAAGTTTAATGATTTCTTGGTTAATGTCAGGTTGTCATAATGGAGACATTTTGAATGAAGTCAACTTTGTATTAAAAGTGTCATGATTTACCGAATGACACTTTATGACAACAGTCATAAATATTCATGAAGACTTATTCATGTTCATGTTGGAATGAATTGTTTGTGTCATAAACTTCTTCGAGATTATATTTGTCGTAATTTGATTCTATGAAATTGGAATGCAATAGAAACAGTGAATAGGACAAAATATTAGACTTTGTGAAAATGGTTTGAACGGGGATCACTTTGTGTACTAATGTCATTTCTTTATTAATTTTCCATGTCAATTTTATCATGCTTACGGTGTTGCACATAGCTCAGTATATATCTGAACTTTATGAAAGCAAAGCTTTATTCTTGATAAGTCAGCTGTTCAGGAGGAATCATGTCTTTCTCTGTTGCTATCATTGCTTCTTGTCTCTCATCCTGCTAACATAATCAGCATCATAATCAGCTCAATCTGTTTGTCCTGTGCCACTGGTGGAATTGAAGCTGTGCTTGCCAGCTTTCCTGGATGGCACTCACCAGCACACTGAATTCAGATCAATTGGTATTCACTAGGCATCTCTCATTGCCTTTTTGCATTTGTCAAATCCTGGCATGAAAACAACTTCTCCCATGCCCCTGGTTGATTGGTCATCTAGTTATAATCTGATCCATTACAGCAATTCTATGTGCTGCTTTGGTAAACTTTCACTAAATGCGTGCAATCCTGTCCTCACGTTTGTCCCATCTCTCCACTTTGTTTCTTCCACTCAGAGAGACCAATATGCAACAATCACATCCCTGCCAATACGAAAAAATTACACCATGACTAAACACAATTTCACAGTGAAAATAGAGATTTGGCCACAACAGAAGCTAAACATTTATTGTTTTTTTTTTTGTTGTGGTTTTTTCCCTTTTTCACAGTGCTGAAAATTTTGGGTCATGGAAAGATAATTATCTACAGCTTCCAAAGATTAGAAAGCCAACCACTATTCCATGTATTATGGTAATGAAGGGTTGTTTTTTAATAAGATACTTCTATCACAGAACTGTTCTCCTAATATCTCAGCCTAAGTGGTGATGGGGAAGGTGGGTCATTAAGTTCAAATCCAGATTAAATTGCTACTTACTTTTTAATCCTGAACTTTTAACTGTCTATGGAAACACGAAGTTTTCATAGATGATTATCATAAAATAGCCTTTTTGTTTAAATTAAACTTGTGCCAAGTTTAAATATTTGCTTTTAACTCTATGCAATAGGTTGTAGAAGTGTTTCTGTTATTAAAAAAACTTGACAAAAGACCATCTAAATCTGAACGTCTCAGAGGTACAATGATCAAAGGCTGTAGGTTAAATATTCTCTGTGAAGTAGCTTTATCAGACCAGATCTCCTGCACCTGAGATCTCCTCAAACACTACTTTAATTAACAGATGTGACTTATCAAATATGTCTTAGAGACTATTAAAATATTATTTGCATGTTTAATGAGCCATGTGCAGAAGTCGTACTTAATGGTATTATCATATTTTAATGAGCACTTCTGTTACATTGAGGAACAGAGGCTCACAAGTGGGGTTGTTCCAAACTTTAAGGGCTACTCTAAAACTCTTATATCACTCATGTTTGGAGTGTTATTCTCAGCATTAGCAAGAAAAGTCACATCTGCTCAAGACTTTCCCTTCTCACCCTTCAGAGGTCATCACTTCAATTTCTAAAATTAAGCAAGAGCACAAAAGGGACCACGGATCGATGAGCACTCATCAGCTTTGCTTTCGGTTTGTTTTCTTAGCAAATGAAGATGATCATTGAGCAGAGTTGGTAATGAAACTGAAATCTACCAGGTTGCTCCTGTTTTACTCAGACCCTCTGCATTCTGCATCAAACGTTATACGAGAACAGATACTGCAACCCATTAAGCAAGCTAGAACAATAACATGAGGCCTGGCAATATTTACAAGGGTTTTCTATTCTTCAAATTTTCTCAGATAGAGGATCATTTATTTGCTATTTTTATTGAATAAATTTGTTTCAAATAAAAAAAAAAAAAAAATAAATAAAAAATCCTCAACTCTAAACTCAGATACCTGGATTTTATGTTCAAAGACACTGCATAAAGAGGTAACACTTTAATTTGATGGGGTGTGAAAAAACTGACATGACACTGTTATAAATATGACATAACACCTGTCATGAACACAAGTAAGTCTTCAAGACTATTTATGACTTTGGTCATAAGGTGTCGTTCGGTAAATAAGGACATTTTTAAAACAAAGTTGACATTATTCAAAATGTCTTCGTTATGACACCTTGATATTAGCCTAGAAATCCTGATTTGTCATAAATTTATTATAAAACTATTAATAGTCATTATGGTTCTTGTATTAAGAAATAATTGTACTGGACTTTATAACAACCAGTCAAGTTAACTAGAAATTTGTATGCCAGTCTACCATTCTGACAGTGTGCAGCAAGGGACATTTTTGGAATGGTATTTAAATAAATGCTGAAATAAGATCACATTACATTTTTTCTTTATTTGTTTTGGATCCTTTTTTGAAGTGACCACAGTGGATTGAGTCATCATCCACTATGAGAATGTCCAGAAGATATTCACCAAGTTTGAACACCTGAAAAGGTTTTCAAAAATGATTAACATTGACCACAACCATTGCTAGAACATCTATAATTTCTCTGCATTTCTGGACACCTTTAAAAAGTTGCTTACAGGAAATGAAGACAAGAAGATCTCCCTGTTTTCAGAGCATTGCAGGAAGACTGAAACAATCGAAACAAAAAATGTACGGTTGAAAGACCCTATTTTCTGAAGTTAAAGAATAAGTAAATCTGTTTTAGTTTTTCAGTCAGTATTTCAGAGTCACAATAAACTGACCAGAATTTAAACCCTCTGCTTGAGGAACAAGTTATTCTTTGTTTTATTCCAATGTACAAAGGATTTGTTCTACAGCTATGATGGTCGTTATAAGTAGTGCAGTGTTTTCCACTTCACTTGAGGTAAAGACTTAATATTAAGGACTATATTAATATAGCACTTGACACTGTAATGACAATTAATGCCATCTTTATAATTGTTGATACTTGTTCCACTTGATGTAAGAGGAATTTTAATGACTTGGTTATTAAATCATTTGATAGTGTAATAAAGCTTAATAAAATCTTTATTGTTGGTCCTACTTGTTCTGCTGTATTTCAGGAAGGGGGGAATATTAGTCACTGTTTTGTTAAAGTTTCTGACAGTGTAATAACACTTAATGACATTATTATGACTACTATTATGACATATTTATGACATACGATGATTCTTCATTAATGCCAAGTTGTCATAGCAAAAACATTTTTGTCTAGGCTAATGCCAGTTGAGGTGGCTTGGTCAGGATGCCTCCTGGATGCCTCCCTGGAGAGGTGCTCTGGGCACGTCTTCCCTGAGGAGGCCCCAGGGAAGACCCAGGACACGCTGGAGGGAACTATGTCTCTCGGCTGGCCTGGGAACGCCTTGGGATTCCCCCAGCGTAGCTGGAAGAAGTGGTCGAGGAAAGGGAAGTCTGGGCCTCCCTTCTGAAGCTGCTACCCCCACGACCCGACCCTTGATAAAGCGGAAGAAAATGGATGGATGGATAATATCAAGTTGTGATAACGAAGACATTTCGAATAATGTCAACTTTGTATTAAAAGTGTCAAGATTTACAGAATGACAATTTATTACAACAGTCATAAATATTTATGAAAACGTACTTATGTTAATGACAAGTGTTACGTCATGTTTATGACAGTGTCATGTCAGTCTTTTTCACACCCCGTCAAATAGTGTTACCCATAAAGAAAAGAAATTGTATATTTTGTAGTTTTAGTCTCGAATGTCATTGTTTTTTTTTTCCCATTGGATAATACAAAGTGACACATTTCAGTTGAATATTGTTAAAGATGTTTCAGTCTGTTTACCCCAGTTCGTGTTTGCATTGCTGCAGCAGGAGTAAACAAGATGTGGTTTCTCTGATATGCACTGTGCTGCCAACTGCTTTATTTTTCCTGCAGCAAGACCTTTTACTTGGATGACATAACACACCCAGATGGTAATCCCATTACCCACACCAATCCATCCAACCAAAACAACCGGCAGAAGTCAGACAGAGACTAAAGAACAGATCTAGACATTTTTTACCAAGAGTAACCAACCACACAAATTCATGGTCACCTTTCTACTTTCAAGGCATGAAGTGCCCAAAATAAAATGCCTAATGAAAAATCTGAAAACATAAAGAACTGAATAAAATTATAATGCCCAATGAAAACTTACAAGAGCGAGAATATTTATGTGCATGAGCTCGAGCATTGCAGAATATTAATGTCGCAACAGTACATTTTAGAATAATATTCCACTTCCCTCTGTTAATGCTGAACATAAAGGTATGAAATATGAAATCTGTAAAGTAGAAATCATAAACCTTCTTTGTGGTTTGTGC
Source organism: Poeciliopsis turneri (assembly GCA_922788865.1). NCBI lineage: Eukaryota > Metazoa > Chordata > Actinopteri > Cyprinodontiformes > Poeciliidae > Poeciliopsis > Poeciliopsis turneri. The sequence continues at coordinate 121,606 of CAKLNU010000452.1, forward strand.
TGATCATAGTTAAAAATTTCTAGCTAGTTAAAAAAAAAAATTTCAGGTACACCATTACAAGTAGGAAGGTACAAGCTAAAACATTAACATTCACATCAAAATAGAGCAACAAAATAAAACAAATCAGATTATTTTAAATGTAACAATAGCAGTTTCTATCTTTTCTTACAGAAGTCTTTAACGTAACTTTAAGCCAAAGAGTCAAAAGCATTTACCTTTAGTGAACTCTCAAGATTGTTTTATGACCATCGTGCAACATATTTCAATCGAGTTTAAGACAGAAACTAAACTGAAAGAGGAAGCTAACTTAGGAATTACAAATCATACTAAGTGATTGAGGACATCAAAATTACACTCAGACACAAGGACATTACTCAAGAAAGCTTTGAACATAAAATGCCAAGAAAGCAGATTATAAAATACCTTGTACACATTTCTATACTAAAGAGAACATAGCTTTGTAAAATGCTATGAGTTATTTTTTTATTATTATTTCTTCCAATAATTAAACCTCTATTCATCCTAACTCTGATTCACACTAATTAGGAAATAATTTGACGGCCTGTTCACCTGTTTAGGAAGCCTTAAGGCCCAATTCAAATAAATAAATTAATTAATTAATTAATATATTAATTAAGTCATTAATTAGTACTATCTTTAAGTTGTACAAACTTGGAGTAATTAGTTGGCTGTTGTCCACATAAACTTTGATCTCAAGTAGAATAGCAAGTTTTTTGTTAATTTGTGTAAAAACAAATTCAATCAAATCATTTGGATTTTTATTTTACTGTCACAAAGCTGTTAAAATCTAATACATTAAATCAAGCTAAAATGTTCACTTCAAATATTCACTTATATTACTTTAGTCAGAAGTACTTATTTTATGAGTGGCACCCTTTGAAACCTAGGGTGTTTTGGATTTATTTAGTATGGAAGTGGTGACAGAAAAACACATTTTGTTTTAATATAATACACCTTCCTCTTCAGCATGCATTGCAAAGTGCTCTTCACACTGACCTGTCAGTTTCCAACAACAGAACTTTCACCCTGAATCGTATTATACATATATAATTCCCCATTCAACACCAAGAACCCTTTGGGAATTAAAATGAGGGGCCTGGGGGATTAGAAGACAGTGATTAGTGGCAAAACCCAACGGTTTAAACGACACATGCCCCAGTAAGACCATTGACACCACCCCATAGCCCATTCTTTTGTTTGAATCACACTACAGCAGTACCATACCACCCATTCACAGTTCTCGTTCATTAGCTTCCTCAATAGCTCGGCAGCTGTAACTGCTTCTTCGCCCAGCTGCTTCTCTTAACTGCCCACATCAGTGCAATTGAAAAGCTCAAAAGCAATAGTCTAGACCATTCACAAAATAAAGCCTATTGAAAGTAATTACTCAAGGAAAACTTCTATATATCTTTACCTAACATTTAGTGATGCCTGCTCATTTACTAACAAAAGACTATACAAGTCTGATGCTATTTCATTTCATTGCTATGAAATGACATAACATTTCATTTTTTATATTTTTTAGGGAAAAAAAATGAAAAAAAGGCCAAAAAATTCCCTACATTTTTAAATGAATACAAAAATCTGATTGGTTAGAACATTGACGTGACATAACACCATTGGTGGAAAGCTTGACTTTCACATCCCTTTCAAATGATGCAAGTACCAGATGCCAGGGGTCACTGGGGTCCACTTCCAGCAGATGACTGTCACGGAAATCTTCACATCTATTCAAATGCGTGAGGCCCCGGAATTCCAGATCAGCAACGACAGGATGTGATGTTGTGTTCTGGAAAGCTGATACACACAGTGTAGGAGAACAATAGCAATAATATGGACAGCACGTGCTCCATTGTTGCAGTGGAAACTGAGACATACGGCCTTTTTCCCCTGGGGCTTCCTTCCATCTCATATCTGTCTTTGTTGTCGTTGGTTGTAGACAGCATGTGACTCCATTGTTCTCATAAAAAACATGCCCCCCCCCACCCACTCCACTGTTAATGTTATGTTTTAAAAATTTGAATCTTATAGTACGTACATTTGTGGTGGTTACTGAGGTCATATAAAAAAACATCCAATTTTATTGAAAGTTTGTATTTCACTTTTTAAACTAAAGATGGATAAATTGAATGAGTTGCAATTAACAGAAACAGAAAGGCAAACCTGAAAAATCCAATTAAAACTCTTATCAGTAAAATCCAACAGAAACACAGAAAACCTAGTAGTCCCACTGCTTTTGTACAGTAATTGTTGAATTGAATGTTACTCAGGATATCAGAATGATTCATTCTGCTTTTGGCATATTTGTATTTGTTCATTTACCATTGTGAAAATATTTTTGGCAGCAGTTTTGTGTTTCACTGTACTGACAAGAAAATTGCTCATGGCCTAATGTTCTATTAGATGATGTATAGGCCAACAAAATATTTCCAATTTGCCTTAGTAGTTTGGAAAAATATATTTTTTTATAATCCAGAAAAAAAAAAAAAAAAAAAAAATCACTGCTCCTAAAACTTGAACACATGATATGACATGCACACAAGCATGCTATGTCCTGTGTCTCTGGCAAAGGTAGAAATGTCAGCCAGTAAAGAGCTTTATTAAATGAAGCTTCACAATATCTGCAGAGATGTTCAACAGTTTGTTTTACAGCCAACCAGAATAGCACTTTCTTTGTCAGTTTTAAATAGGCTTCTGCTCAGATTCAGGGAGTTGCAGACTAAACTGGGTGTGCAGTGGAAGTGGCACTGTGTCACTACTTTGCTGTCAATATAAATGCAGTATCTCTAAAAATAGAAGTCTGATGAAAGGAAATAAAAATTAATCCCAAAAATAAAGTACTCAGTGGTGTTGAGACAAAATGTGCTAACGGGAAGGTATTTTTATATTTTATACAGTCTGAAAAACTATACCAAACTCTTGACATGTGATATATTCAAACTCATATTCACTTTTTTCAAGGTCTGAACAAATGCTTTTATTAAATATTTCAACAATATGATATATTATCCTTACTCTTTGATGGTGGAAAAAAACAGTTTAGGGTTTTTTTTGTACATCTGCACAAAACTGAATTTGTTTTATGCAGGACAATAAAAGTAATTCAGTTTTATTGCTGAATTATTTTCATCCTAGCATAAAAATATTAGCATTCATGTTTTACATTTTTGAACCCATTCTTTGTAATACATTTAAATATTTATTACTGAGATTGATAGGAATAATTTTGGTTTTTAGGAAGCATAGGAAAAGGCTGTTCAGCAAAAAACAAAACACTGCTAATAACAGTAACGTCTCCTGTTTTTATCAGCCGCATATACTGAAATTAGAAGAGAATGATATCCTGTGGGGGTTTGTGTTAGTATTTCCTGCCGGGGCGGAAGCAGCATGCTGAGCTGTGTTAACGAGCTGACTGTTCCTGCTGCCCTCTGTGTGCCAATGCCAACTGTTAAGAAAATTAAATTGATACATTTGTTATTGAGGAGCTTACCGTCTTGGAGGTACAATATCTAACTGAGGGGTTATGTAATTGACACATCTATTTGTGGGTGTTGGAGGAAGTAGAGGGAATTGTAAAGCTGTTTATGCATGTTTATGAAAGGGTAGGAAGGAAAATTTAACAAGGGATCTCTTTTAGTGCTGGGAGGATTTGCTTTTGTTGTAAGGAATATTTGTTCAGGTTAATCCTGTTTTCTACACAACCAGTGCACCACTGCCAATTGCTTGTTTAGCTTCCACAAAGGTTCTTCGTATGGACCTGTAATGCTTCAAAAATGCTCCTTATCCATGTTAATTTTTCTCCAAACCACTTAAATGCCTGATTGTCTAAAAAGTAGTTTTCAGTAATCTTTTTTTTATTATTATTATTTAGAATCAACCAAAAAGAAGTAACAGTTTATATTGTAACCTTGAAATAAGAAATCTTTTTTTTTTCATGTACTTTCTGCTTGAGATGAATAAAGTAGTTGAATGTGCAATTTGAGATTATTTACTGTAACCCATAAAAAATTGTAAGCAACCATTCAAACTTTTTCCTCCAAACACAAACAAGAATGGTGAGCATGTATCTTTAAAATGCCAACCAAAAACTAAGACAACTAAGACAAACTAAGACAAAAACATACTCTTATATTTTTAGTCTTAGACTAAAAATTATATCCACACTCTGTAAACACCACAGATTCTTGAGACAAGTATACATGCAATTTCATCAACTCATGCACAGTGTAGTAAGCATGGATTGTTGTCGTGCCAGCAGTGTTACTATAAACGATTTGGTGCATTGTCACTGAGTAGGCATGGGGATACAGTGGGCAGTACCCCTTTAAGTGATCTAAACATTGAACAAGAAAACACAGGTTTCGGACAGTAAATAGAGTGGACATGTTGCAACTGTTATCACACAACAAAAATACACCATCACAGCCTTTTTACTGAAGTTTTGTGCTGATTTACAATAATCAGCAAACTTTTAATGAATGAGAAAAGGTTAGCCCACAGATGATGATAAACCTTTGGATCAATTCCCTGGGGCAGAAGACAGAAAGGCTACCCATGTTTTGGCAGATTTTTAGTTTTACTTGTACAATAATGTGATATTAATCTTGTCCATAGCAAAACAAATAGTCTTTATTAAGAATCCCTGCAAACTCAAAAAATTGTGGATGTACATTAAAAATCTCTTGTGTTGATACATAACCAACCCAATATTTTAACAATCTTCATTTGAGGCAACTGACACTAGACCACACCAGTAATAAAATTTGTATCGTGCCAAGTAGTAGATCTTGATTAGTCACTAACAACTGTACATATTTTTACCCACTGTTAATTTAATGGCTAGACGTCTGGTTTCTGTTTCCATACTGCATGTACGATGCTTTTGTAAAATCATTTTTGAAGTGCTATTACATTCTCATAAGTGAAAATAAATTTATGTCCCCCACTTGTACGCTATTTCATAGGTTGTCACACACATTAAGCTCTTTTAAATGGTTATTTGTTTTCAGTTTATTTTCATATACTTTTATTTCTGTCATCATAACCCTAAACTCCCACTATGTCCTCTACAATTCAGATTTTTTTTTCCAAGATAATATTACTTTTCTCATCCCTAAATGCAGAAGCAATAATGAGTAGAGGCATCAATCCTACTTTCTGACATTTTACGCTTGAAGAAGAATTTTCATGTCAGGCAATAACTGCTAGTGAGCCTCAGTGGCACAAGCTCTGGGCTTGCGCCTACACCAAAGCCTAATGGGATAAATCAGCTCTTGCATAACTAGAGGCAATCACTCACTCCGTCTCCCCCATGACAGAACTCAGTTATGGCTTCTGGATAATATCATTTCTGTTATCTTAAGATATCAAATTTCTGTCTTTATTGGCAAAGACCTTAACAAATGGAAGGTAGTTTGCTTGCCTTGGTAAGACAGGATGAAAAATGAAAGCATATTTATCCATCTCAAAAGTCCCGTTTTGGATAGAGAGCTCAGGACTGAGGTGACATGTTCGAGGAATCAGAAATATCTCACACACTTCAGAGATACTGATGTTATATTAAGGTAGAATATTAAAGTCTCTACCAAATGCACAACTTTTGCACCACTAGTTTCTAATTTATGGATATCATTTATGGATGTCTTATCATTGTGAAATATACAAAATGTATACAAACATTTTTTTTAAATTTATTGAGGTAATATCCTTGTGTAATAAGTATATGGTTTACTGTCATTACTAATTTGTCTTCCTCAGTTATTTGAAGTAGTCCAGGCCTTGAGGCCTGGTCTCCTGCAACTCTTTGATGTCTCTCTGCTTCAACATACCTGAGTCCAATAATTAGGTCATTTGGAGTATTTGGAGAACTTGACTGCACAGTGAGCAGATGATTGAGGCATTTGATCCAGGTGTATTGGACCAAGGACACATCTAAACGTTGCAGGACACCAGCCCTCGAGGCCTAGATTTGAAGACACCTGGGGAAAACTATTGCAGACTGCATGCCAGCACTGCAGACATAACTTCTTCGGCATAAAGCTCTGTGCCCCAAGCATGTTTATACATCAGTGCAAAACAACTTCCCACTAACACAATAATTGGTGTAAATATTTAGTTCCTCTGAGATTGATGAGAGAGACAAAACATTGCGTGCCGTTTAGCAAAAACAAATCTGAAAGTTTCTCAGTAAAGTTAAGAAACAAGCTACTTTGGTAGCTTATCCATGTGTGAAAAGGATGCATTCTACTTTTTTCACCATTCTTTCACAGTTTGAACTTGATGAATCGTGGCATTGTCATCCTCAGGACATATTCCCACTGCAATTATGGGGAAAACCATGGAGAGATTTGGTTAAAAATTCTACTGATGCCAGATCTGAAAATGTACTGAGCCTTGAAAACACTCTGTGTGGTGGCAGGACGTACGCAGTGCCTGTTCAAATCTGGTATTAGCATGTGTCTGGTATTAGCAAGGCCAAGAACCACTATGAACACCTGGCATTAAAATTTGATTTGTGTCGTTGTATCATAGCTACACTCTTTGAAAGCTAATAGATTTGAAGCCTCACCACAGAGCAAGTTGTCAGCATAAGTAACATATATATATATGTATGAGCAAGTGAAGATCCATCAATTGCCCCAACCTGATAAAATTTTAAATAGTTTTGCTTTTCCCTCAACTATTTCAAAATAGCTATGAATGATGGACTAGCACAATGTGTAATAAAATTATCCAAACAAATTGAAAAACTTGTTCCTCCTCCTCACCTGTGGTGGCGCTGCACTAAAAACCACAGAAAGAGTTGACACAAAACTTCTGAAGAAGACCAGCGCAAATTCCTCACAAAATGTAAACAAAAATGGAGTAACATCAAATTTCAGTGATTGTGGGACTTCTTCATCGACATTACTGGTTTGGACATCTTCTATTAGCCACTGCAGCTAGTAACACAGTGAATTTATTCCACTGAATTTGATTTCTCTAGTTCATTTTCAACAGGATAAATTCAACACATAACAACATAACAACTCCTTTTGGTATGTAAATGTTCAGCTCTATTTTAGAATTACAGTAGTTTGGAAATGAGAGGGAAGAAAGTGAACCCAGTTGTTTAGTCCGTGATGGCCACGCTTTCAAATATTGCATTAGCATTAAGAGTTACCTTGTTCAACTTCTCTTTTTTCAGTGGAGAATGGTTGTTTACACCACAGGCGAGTTCCAAAAAGCTTCATAGCCCTGAACTGGCACATTACATATATAACGGGAAAACGTTAGTAACTGGTTAAATTTTACATTTCAACACATTCAACGCCTCCAGGAAGCAATCATTTATTATAGCCAAGGTCCAGACCCTCTGTGAACAAAATCATAGAACAAGGAACTGTTTTTTTGAAGGCCAGGTAGCTTAAATAATTCACCTAAATTGTACTTTGACTGTATACAAACACTGAAAACTAACAGTGACTCAAACACAACATCACAAAATACATTTCTTATATTTGTGAGAAATGGGACAATAACTTATAAATAAATGGAAACATGGAAGAAAACATAAATCTTTAACAGTGGAGCTTTGTCCAATCTTCATGTAGAATCACCTAACATATTTAATTGCCATCACAGTTACAACATAAACTACAATCAGACTCTTCTATCTGGTCACTTAGATGTATGTCGTGACCAAATAATCAGAATAAGTTCAACAGTAAATGTTTTGAATTTAATTGATGTTTCACCCTGCCAGTGTTTCTCCTAAATATTTCTATAACAGTTGATCAATTGAAAAACAAAATAAAAAAATAAGGCTATGGCTCTCTGTCTCTCTCTCTCTCTCTATATATATATATATATATATATATATATATATAATACATTACTCAAGAGATAGAGAAAAAATTAGAAATTAAGAGCATAATGCAAATAAAAAAATGCATAGTAGAGGACAACTGTACAGCCGAACAATAAGAGCTAAATGATAAACATATTTTCAGTTATGAGAAAAAGCAGTAGACTCTGTTTGTCTCCGATACACCATGCCAGGACATGAACAGAGTATTCTCCTCTGAGACTAATTTGATAACCTACTATGGCTAATTACATGCCGACAAAAACACAGCTGGCAGAAATGTGTTGGGGAGATTAATGCTCTACAGTAGAACCAGGCATCTGTAGATAAAAATGGAATGACGTTTAAATTAGGCTGGTCTTTGAAATAGTGATATCAAAATAAAAAGAGGAATTTTACATGAATACTATTTAGGGCTGTCAGCATTAACACATGCAATTAACCTGAAAAATTTAACGAGTTAATATTACATAATGCAGATTAATCAAACAACCTATTGTGATCTAAAAGCTGATTGTGATCTAACATGCTGCTAAAAGTGTTATGGGCTTGACATACTGAAAAGTGATGAACAACTGTGAAAGATAAAACTTTTCCGCGACACCAGACAGACACAAAAGTTGAGAATTTTTCATCTCTCTTGTACTGTTTTCCTAGTCCACACTTACACATTTATTTATACAAGTTAAAAATTTCACCGGCACAAATTTTGCGATTGTCACCATGACAACCATAGGAAATGAATGAAGAGGGACGTTTCCAAATTAAGTTTAAAAACAAAATTATTTCCTTTAAACCGTCCTGAATACAATAACATGGAAACCAAACATTTCAGACATGTTTGCTTTGAGACAAACATGTGAATGTGCATACAGTAACAGTTTGACATGGGTTAAATGGGCAGTTGCCCAGGGTGGCATCCGAAAAGGCTGGGGTACCCAAGACTAGAAAATAAAATAAAGCGTTTCTGGCAATTGTCGCTTGAAAAATGTTTGCTACTACTTCTATGCATGTGTGCAGAAGTAAGTTTCAGTTAGTTGGTCTTGAGTACAGGGAGATTACATTACCTGCTTTCTGCTACAAAATAGTTCAGATAATTGCTTGCATTTTAATTGGTTGGACTATGACAGACGGTGTGCTTGCCGAAGGCATCAGTCCTGCAAGAACCATAATTCTGTGCATATTTTAAGCTTATAAAGATGGGAGTAGTGATTATTCGTGATTAATCACAGCACTGCAGTGTGATTAATCTGATTTTTAAAAATTTTATTTAATCGATTGACAGCACTATGAATTTTATAACACATGCACACCTACATGTATTTTTTCTATGAATATCAGATTTATCTGAGGTTCTTGAATTAGCAATCTCACTGTTTCATAGATCTGCTTACAGATCTTACTGGGATTTTAGTGCTTGGCAAGGTTGGAGACCTGTTTGGAAGATGACACACTTTGAAGTCTTCCCAGTTGTTATTTAGGCCTAAACACCTTCAACTCCTCCAGGGATAAATATGTTCCTCAATCCTTCCCTCTCGCGCTGCCACAGAGGATAAATTATATACAGATCTAGTTCTACTTCCTCTCATCATAATAATATGCTTTGCATGGCTTTTCCACTTCATCTAGAGTCACGATAATCCCTGTGCTTCTGTGTAATTATCTCTCCTCTAGGCTGATCTCAGTGCTCCTCACCTGCTCAGCCTAGTCACATTACCTCCTCACTTTTATCTATGACTCTTAAAGCTGCTGCCAAGGGTCCTCTTAACTCAACTTTTCCCTTCCCATCTTCTCCTGAACACATTCTTCATCCCTTTCACCTCATCATCCCCTCTGTTTCCCATACTAACCTTCTAGAGGATTGTGATTAGCAGCAGGAAAAAAAAAAAGAAATGAATTTGTATTGCGAATATATCCCTCATTAGTCTCCTAACCATTTTAATAAGGGAAATGAAAAGAAAATAATAAAATATAATTTGCCAAATTGACAAGGAGTCACTGGCTACCTGAGGGAACAGAGGCTACACTCAGTGTCATGCAGAGTATCTGAACTACATTATCTTTGACGCTACTCTAAGAAAAGATTAGTTATTTTTAAAAGTAAAACACTTTTCCATGTTTTACTCAGTTGTCTAGAGATGAAGTATGCAAATTTTTTTTGGTAAAAGTTTGATTAAAGCTAAGTGTATTTTTGTAAGAAAATACTTTTTTGTCATCAAAAGGAGTGGTTTGGATCAAATAGTTGTCATTACTTAAAACTAACCATAACAGATCAAGTTCAAACTATGAATTTAATTATGAATCAGTGGCGAGATATAAAAATGATTTTACTAAGCTTTATCTCTTTTAGAAAGAACAATTGGTCAAAGATTTGATCTTGAGATCAGCGAAGCTGCTAAACATACCTCAAAAGATTTCCAATTGTAATATGCTGACATCTTCTATTAAGTGAAAATGTGAGAAACTTTGAGAGGCATTACAGATTGTTGACCACACTACATATGAAGAGGTTCAAGAAGCAGAGTTGAAATATTTACCATTGTTGGAGTCCTACAAGAATAAGACACGGACAGGTCAGTTCAGCCCAATGATATGGAGAAAATTTCAATTACTTAGTCTTTAAGTCTTGTTTCATGCTGAACAGTGACTGAAAGCACAGGGAGAACAAAGTTACCATTGAACAGATGAGAACAGAAAGAACACCTTTAAGAAAGAGATGAAGTTTGAACTTAGGACAGCTGTCAAGCAATTGTAATACAGAATACAGATTAAAGGCACAACTAATTGATAAACAAGTATAAAATAACAGTGATAGTTTTTCTTTACATAGACCAAATCAAAGTGCATCTGTCCTTGGACAGATTGACAGACGATCTGTCAGATTGACAGTCTGATTTTAAACAGTTTCAACAGTGGTAGCTATCAAGTATTTCAGTAGAGTGAAACTAACTGTTAGATATTTTTATGTATTATCATTTTGTTATTACTTTAGTTCATATTCAGTCTAATGTTAATCAGTATTATTGTGATTTTTAGTTTAAAGTGTTCTCTTCCTTATGTGTGTATAAACTGACTTGGAGGTTACTGCTGTCTGTTTATCTTCATGTGAGATAGTCAAACCATGTGGTTCTTAGACTGTAAATTCTTCTTATGTTTATCTACCCATTCCTTAGTTGATAGTTTGACCTGAGCTGAACTGGGCTCAGATTGTAACTAGATATCACATCTGGAACTGAGTTGCTGGTTTGTTTAGGTTAAATGACCTATGACCTCTGTTGGTTTCCTGACTGCCCCCTGTGACTGTTTTCTTTGACAATAAAAGAAGGAGCTCACGTGAAAGCAGATCAGAACTCTCTGTGAACGACTTAAAGAAGTTGTTCAAGGGACTTCTCCTTTTGCAAAAGCTTGACCATATAATTCATATACGTTGTCTGTGGTTTTTATTCTTGTAGGTTCGAGGAAAATACCTTACACTAACATCATTAATTGAGCAAGCAGAAAAAAGAGTTCAATGACAAGAGACAGGAGAAATAACTATTTATTTTAAGACTTTTTTTTTGGAACATTTTAAAATTTTGATTACAGTATTTACAGACCTCTAGTATTCCATCCTCTACACCGTTGTTGACTCTGTGTGTGTGTGTGTGTTCCAGTGCACATGTTTATTCCATCCATGTGTAAGTTTCCATCACAACTTACACACCTATGTGGTTTGAAGATCTCTCTGTAGGGACAGCACAAAGGGCAGAGGTGTTAATTATTCTACAGATCAGCGATGTCAGCACACCTCTCTCATTGCACCTAATTGTCCCTTTGGGGGTGCTCAAGTCCTCATTATGAGAACACTTTGTAATCCAGTGTTGTTATTTTGCAGAGGCGTTTTAGAAGCAGTCAAGATCAGTTCATATACTTAAAAAGTTGAATAATAATTTAGCTTGATTATTTATGTAGTTTGTAAAAAACTACATAAGTTTTTTTACAAAAATTTATGTAAAAAATTTTTGTAAAAAGATTTACAAAAATCTTTTGTAAAGATTTTAAAATCTTTACAAGATTTAAAAACGGAAACTTAAGAAACAAAAGAAACACTCAACTCACAACAATTGGCTGCCTCACTACTGAAATCAATGGAGACTGGTTAAATTATTCTTGGGTAAGCTTTCATGCAAAGCTGCAAAGATGAATTTGATAATTGGATTTGTTTTGCCACTTCCTTCTTCCATGCAAAGGGTGAGAGGGGGTTTGGTGGGAAGGGGTGTCAAGGGCCCTGAAACTGACAAGCTTGCGATCTGGACCTCTCTCTTTGGATCATGGCGGCAAATCTCACCAAAACAAACAGATGCTAAACTGCACAGTCTGGCATGCTGTTACACACTTCTGTTAAAGTTTATTTCATCACGTGGTTCTTTTTCTAGCAAAAGATTCACGTGATTTTCAGGAAACACTTCAGCCAGCAGAAGGAAAATTGTATCTGAGTTATGAAGGACAGCAGCAACAAGGTTTACTTGATCACAGAAAAAAGTGATATTTGTTTGTTTTTGTTTGCTTGTCTGTTTGTTGTTTCTGGGTACTCAGATGATGAAGATGTGGAAACAGTAGAGTGAGACTGTTTTCCAGGCAGCTCGTGTTTCCCAAATTTTCTATATTATTCTATATTCTATATTAAACTGCTCTTGTATAAATCCCTGACAGCAACATTCATGTTATCAACCATTCCATATAAATTTGACATTTATAAATATACATTTTCTTCTCTCAAAATGCCATGTGTGCACATTTAAAAATTTGACAAAGAAATATGAAATGCAGTGGAAATGACAGATTGTATCAATTCAGATGTCAATTTCCATCCTGCAAATGTTCTATCAATATAAAAGGAAATGGTTATACAAAAATTGGCTGACAGAAACAAGATTTTGTTGTCGCAATTTGTCAACTGCTGAACACTCTATCAATCGACTTGTCAAAAGTAATTATTTTGGTGCCATCATTTTCTACTTTCTAACAAAGTGTTCACATTCTAAATTAGTGACAAGGCGTGTTTTTCCTGTTTCAGCAACACTGGATTATGCAGCATTTTGCACTGATGCATATCTACAGTTCCAAAGACATCCACGCATTTGACAGTATTGTTTATTAAAATGTATGATTGCTTGGGCTGTCCTGCATTGGAATGACTCTCATTGCTCATCCAGATAGTAAACATCAATCTAATGTGAAAAAGAAAGTGTCAGTAGCCACTTGTCTATGAGAGGAAAACAGACTGTTCCACATCCATCTTAAATGAAGCCTGTTGATGGATACTCAAGGTTACTTGTCCTCTGAGGTCAATGGATGGAAACATATTTGAGCTATAAGAAGAATAAAAACTTAACATAGAACATACTACCAATAGTAAATAATTAATTATTTACTCATTCAACACAAACAATTTTCTTATAAGTTCCGAGACCTTGGACCTGAAAGAACACATTTTGCTCTAGGCAAATATGCCTAGAGCAAAATGTGTTCATTGTATGAATGAACACAGGCAAAGGAACTGAATATTAGAATTGTACTTGGATCGAGGTTTAGATTAATGCACCAATGCAACATATTTTGATTACTGATGAGGGTCATGGCTGAAATCTTTATTCTTAGGATCATGTGTTTTAGCTTTTAAGATAAGAATAGGACTATATTTGACCTAAAAACAAGATTTTGTCAAATTTGATTACTGGCTTTGAGGAAAAATACATAATTGGAAAAAAAATCTGACAGCAATACAGAAATAGCTGAATATGTTATGATTCAGTGGCTGCACAGTGGTGCAGTTGGTAGCATTGTTGCCTTACAGCAAGAAGGTCCTGGGTTCGATTAACGACCCGGGGACTTTCTGCACGGAGTTTACATGTTCTCCCTGTGCATGCATGAATTTTCTCCGGGTACTCCCACTGTCCAGAAACATGACTGTTAGGTAAATTGCTCCAAATTCTCCCTAGGTATGAGAGCGTGCATGGTTGTGTGTGTTGCCCTGCCACGCCTCTCACCCGGAACATTGGCTGGACGTAGGCATCAACACCCCTCCTAACCCCACTAGGGACAAGGGTGGAAAGAAAATGGATGGATGGATGTTATGATTCAACATTGTTTGTATTTTGGTTGGATTGAGATAATATAAGTGTTATTATTGTCTCTCAATGTTAGCACCATTTTTGTATTAAACTTCTTAGTTCGTTGTTGTTCTGTGCATTTGTGTTTAATCTGTAATGTTGATAACAAACTCTTAGGTTTTGCTTAGTTAGATCCTTTGTGTTTCCTCTATCCTTCAGTTTGATACTCCTCCAACTGCTCTACTTTCTGCTGATTTTACTCACCTTGCTTCATATTACTCATCACAAGCCCACACAATTTAAGTTCCTTGGTTTCTTTCTCTCTCCCATGCCTCTATCCTTTCTGAGGAGTCAATAGCAGTGGCAATGCAGAATTGTATTTTGTGCCATTTTTAAAAACGTTTTTTGTTGTTAAATGAAATTAACATAAAATAGGATGGAAAAAGAATTTATTGTCCCATAATGGGACAGATAGTCACCGTATGTGTTTATCTGAGAAATTTATTTTCAGAACTGGTTTCAGGTCTAGATTTTAAATCTACCTTGTAATTTTTCCCAGTGGCTGCTCATGTAAAAAAATAGCAAGCGGTCAGATGATATTTACAGTGTACTGCCATCTCTGTGATTATTTGTTATAGCTAGTTTAACAGAGCTGAGAATGAATACTGTTCTTTTTTATAAAGAGGCTTGAACTAAGTAATTATAAACAAATTAAAGAGATAGAATAGCCACCACTTAGGACCATTAAAATAACATAATAATAAAAAGCTTTTTGTTGTCATTTTGTGCTCTTAACTGTTCTGTAATTTGAGGTACACCTATGATCCTAACCCAGCTCTGTCACTGGAAGCAGCTAGTTAAGGTTTTAGCATGAGATACAAAAAAGTGTCATGCTAAAACATTTAGACATATTTCAAACATGTTTTTTTATGGGAACTCATGAAAAATAATAATAATCGTCTCTTCCATCCATCTCACTATGCGATGAAAGTAGGTTTTTACAAGGTGCAACATTTTCTAATTTTTTTTCTATCAGTAATTTGTTTCACCACATTATAATATTCGCACATGTTTGTTTGTCCTTGACTTGACCCAGAATGGAATTATCGACATTATCTGAAGGTAAGGAGCAACTGTTAAGAAAATACACATTAAATATTGATGGGTTAGCAATGGACGATTATTTTCCTGATGCTGCATGGATATATTTTTACTTTCTGGTGCAGTGGCATTCTGATGAAAGGTTCAGTTCAGCATAAAATTAGTGCAGTTCACTCAAATAATTTCTAATGCAAACAGATGAATAAAACTGTTGTAAATGTTCAGCAATGTTACTGAGCAGCTTGGTTGGAAAAAAATAAAAAATGTAATAGTTTATGAACTTTACTTTGTGAATAAACATGTTTATGGCATGTACTATAGGCACTCAACATTAGTGTGTTGATGTCTTATTTTAATCAAAATTAATCAAAAATGCAAATAATTTCACTGATAGTATATGGTAATAGCTTTACCATCTGCATGTATTTAGAAAAAATATTAGGAGTCAGTGCAGTTGCCTCAGCTTGGGGTCTCCTTGAGCCATATTCCCTTTGAAATAAAATACTAATTAAGGTGGTGAAAACAGCCCACTGTGTATCATTTGATCCCACTGTTACTGTAGATTGTCCTCACTGTGGTGGTCCTTTATGCAGACACTAAAAGGAGAAGACAGAAACATAGAAGGAATTAGCAAATGATGTACTAAACTCTACCACATTACTTCTGGCTATGAAATGTGTCATACAAGCATGGTAGATGGCACATTGAGCTTTATGTCTTAAGATATGTAGAATGCTTTAGAATAAATGCACAAAAAAATCATAGTTTGAACATAATGCTAAGTGACAGCTCTGCCAGTATCCTTTTACAATATCCGATTCAGTCTTTACTTTGAGAGAAAAAAAATTTCTTTTCAAATATTCTTTTCATTTTAACTTCTCTAAGTTAAATTATTAAAGTAAAAAAAACATATTAATCAATAACTACTTCTATTATTGTTAAAAAAAAAAAAAAGGTAAATGGATTGTGGCATTAAATACATTGGTTTTTTGCACATGTCATCTATGGGACACCTCCACTGTCAAAGTTAGTTCACAGAGCAGACATCATACACAGCATGCCCAATTCTTACTGGCAAATCCATTTACATACCTTCAATTTCCTGCTTTGCTCTTCAGTTACATGCAACCAAGATCAGAAATCTGTCCCTGTTTCAAATGCTCCAAAAAGCTTAAAACATTGTCTCTGAACAAACAACCTAAAGATGCTGCACAGTTACATTAATTATCACTTTTTTCCTAACTTATTTTATGTTTCCTTTCCTTAATGGTTTATCAGACATCTTGATGTTTTAGTGGACATTGTTCTTCCACCAATTAGGGAGTAACCCCATAAATAACTAATAATTTTGTTCTACCCAGATTCAAGGCAGAAACATTTTTCCCTCCTAATTAACTGAATATGTCTTTCACCATAGAGTTACCGTCTTGTTCTCCTGCATGAGTGCTCTCTCCGGGTACTCCAGCTACATCCTACAGGCCAAAAACATGGCTGTTAGATTAATTGGTTTCTCCAAATTACACTTAGGTGTGAGGGTGTGGACGCATGACTATTTGTTCTGTATCTCGCTGTTGCCCTGTGATGGACTGGCAACCTGACCAGTGTATGCCCACCTCTCGCTCAATGACTGCAGGAGACAGGCACCTGTCTTCTGCAAGCCTTCAAGGATAAGCGGGTATTGACAACAGATGCTTTTGTCTTTATTGTGCCAGTCATGGTGAGGACTCTCTTGTAAAAGAGGCCTTTTGATCTCTATGGGATAAAACTGGTTAAATAAAGGCTATTATTATTATTATTATTATTATTATTATTACAATAATATTTTTGTTATAATTAATTTATAATTTTATTACTGACAACAACTCTAATAATAATCATCATCATCAGCATCATTTTGGTGTTATTGTTATGGATGTATTAATTGAAAATTATTATTTTGTTCATATTTATAAACACCTATTAAATTTGAAATTGAATTGGTATTTGTACAATGCAAGGTGCTATAAATTGTTTATTGAGAATATTTAACAACATTCAATTTCTAATTACAAAAGAAATGAGTGCTGAATAATGTGCAAACAACATCTGGATCTAAATTTAGCTTGAGGCGGCAAATCTTCTTTTCTTAGTTGCCACAGTGTGATGTCTTTCTTAGCGCTTCGTTTTTCTTTTTAGTGCAGGCTCTCTCCAAAATGCTTTCTCCTCTCTCTAAAAGTCTCATTCAATCAGAAAACTTCTCTCCACCATTTAATATGTCCTTTTCCTTCCTCTCAATGCTCTCTGCAAAAAGAATTCTCTTGTGCTCTTAGCGTCTCGGAAAAAAGAAAACCACAGTCAGCTTCGCTCTCTTTGTCACACCCATTGAAACATCGCTCATCTGTCTGCCCAGAAAATAAGCTGTCAGAATGGAGAAAGGCACTTGTCTAAGGATCATATTTATGTAAGAGTTGTGTCTGCTTCCAATTTCACGTAGGTGCAACATTTTTCACCTTCACACTCCACTCCAGGAAATTCATGTATTTTCTTCATGTGATTGCAAATTACCATTGCACTCAACATCCCTCACTCATATTTCAGCTGCAGCTAATGGATCAAGCTGTCCCCACGAGAGCTGCATTTCCCATATAGATCAATGACAATGTGTGCATTGCTGATCACAGATGACTATGAATTTTTAATGCTGTAATTTTTTGTTGTATAAAAATATAATATTTACAAAACAATAATTAATCACACTGTTTCACCTTTAGATGTAGAGAAGAAGGCAAGGTTTAAATAGTCTTCTGTAAACCACTTTATAGATTAATCACACACAGACTGACAATGTGAAGCCGGTGCTAATGTCAATTATTATTCTTTTCTGGATAGGGCTAATGAAAACAAGACATTTGAGATAAGAATATTACACCAGAGAGAAATGAGGGCCTAATGAAAAGTATTTTTAAAGGTTAAAGGTTGATATGTTCAACATGTTTTTTTAATCTGACAAATGGACCTTTTCGTAATGTATATGCAAACAGCCACAAAAAAATTATTGAAATGAACCCATCTACTAGGAACGGGTCTCCCTGGGGTTATGTTGACTTATTTACAGATTCTGAATGTCATGGAGTTGTCAGTGAACCTTGAACTTTGGTGGAATTAAACCTTACCTAAATCTTACAAGTTAGACAATGTTTTCTTTCAGCCTAAAGAAAGCCCAACATCAATTACAGCTACTGGCTAGTGCCATGCATACCACTGCTCAGACCCACCTGTCTCATTACAGCCACAGCACATGTGGCAGTGGAATGCTATGTATAGTAATAGTGTTCTAAAAACAAAAGTTTTGATCTCACCCCATCAAAAACTGCAGATATGAATTTATCGGATTTTATAAGTAGTCCTGACATTTTTTTTTTCCACAGGTATCTTTCCAGGGGATGTTGTCATCTCACACTTGACTATTATATTTTGCAAAAAAAAAAAAATCACAGTTTTCTCAGAAATGTATGCATTTTCTTCTTTTTCTCTGACTTGTTCCTACTTTTCTCACGGCCCATCGCAAATAAATGTGGGAGAAAATGTTTCAGTCATTCAAAACTCCTATGAGTTGTTTTTACGTAGAGAAAAGTATTACAACAAAACCCTTTACCAAAGATGGCTGGTATAGTTGAGATTGAAAAAATATAGGTCACCAAGTTTATGTCCAGATATCTTTTTTGCTTATTTTTTATGGCCCAATAATGGAAGAAAAAGTATGAGAAAAGAAACAAATTTTCCTGCCAATCCAGTTGCAGTGCAGCTTCTCTGCAGGAGTGTAATGAGAAAACATATCACACAGCTCTAACAACAAAATGTGCAACTCCGTGTATAAACCATGCATGCAAAACTCATAGCACGCATGAATGTGAGACTAAATGACTGGGTCATATGTGAACAACTGTTCTGCTACAGCACTTTGATGTGCTGTTTTGTCACTCTCCATTCCCTGTGCACCCATGACTACACCCCTCTTTTTTGCCTGTCATAAACGTAAGCTATCTCTATCAAAGTAGCTCAGCATGTCCCTGCTCTGTGTGTCCACGGGGAAAGTAAAAGCTTCAGATGGTGTGAATAGTGCAGTCATAGTAGGCTGGGCCTGCAGTCACAGGATGCGATGTCTTTTAGTCTTGTGCTGAAAGCCTTGTGTTGCTGGACCTAAAATGAAAAAAGCTTTGTAGATTGCTTTGCTCTTTCAATTGGGAATAATTTCTAGAATTTTTTCAACCATTAGTACATGTAGTCATCAAATATGTTTTATTTGGTAGTGTATTAAGTCTTCTTCTCTTTCCTTTTAGGGGTCACCACAGTGAATCACCTGTCTCCATTTATTCATATTGTCTGCATCTTTTACCTCCCCCAGCTAACTTCATGCCACTTTTACCACATCCTTAAATCTTCTTTTTGGTCTTCCTCTTGTCCAAACCATCTCATTCTGGCCTTTTCAAACATCTAACAAGTGCTGTCTCTCTGATGCACAGATTCCTGATCTTATCCATCCTCCTCACTGCAAAAGAGAATCTCAACATCTTGAGTTTTGCAGCCTCCACTTCTACCTCTTGTCTTTTCATCATTGGTACGATCCCCACACCACACAACACGATCTGTCTCATTACTTTCTGGTACACTTTTCCTCTGATTCTTTCTGTTAACCATTTATTACATGTCACATGTAACACTTTCCTCCACTCATTCCAATCTGCTTTTTTTTTTACTTTTTTACATTCTTCATTGCTTTCGACTGTTAACCCTAACTATTTGAAATCCTATCATCTGATGTGTCTTTCATGAATGGTCCATTCAAATGAATTAGTCATTTGAGTAAACTAAATTTAACAAACTGTCTCATTAACTGATTTGTGCAGTTCTCAGCACTCAAGTGATTGAGAAACTTTGGCTAGAAAGATTCACCCAGTGAGAGACACACTGCCACCTCATGTGTGCATTTCTTTTTTATTAAATTGTTGTTAGGAATCACTGACATTGCTTTATTGTCACTGCAATAATCAACTGCTTCTGAAATTTTTTTATGTGGTTTCTGCATTGCCTTGGCAGATATGTTTGACAATCCATCTTTTGTGATTATTTCTAACTTTTTGAGGTTCACAGGCTGACAACCCATCACTCCAAATTTGAGCTTCCTTAATAGATTTCTCAATCAAATTCAAGTTGGAACACTGGCCGGGCCACGCAAACATGTTAACATTGCTCTCAGTTAAAAGCAGATTAAAAGATGACCTTGAATATAAATCTGCCAATGGCATGATTTTTTTAGGTTACATTTTGTTAAGTTATGCTTCATATTACGTTTCATATGCAGCACATATACATGTTTTAATAATGTAAAACTCATAAGATGGTCTTCTCTTCCCAAAGCCAGTACAGTTTTGTACATCTAATATAGAAATAATTGTTGAGCCTTTTTTTTAATTATGAAAAATAAAATTGATAGGATTTGTAGAAGGGTTGCCTAAGATTAGTCAAGGTCATTTTCTCTTTCACTTTTGTCCTTTTCACACTTTCTAACGCAAAAGTAATTTAAGTTGTTTCACTGTGCAGAACACAGAGGAATTAGTTAATGACTTTCTCACAGCTACAATTTGTTTTATACCACTATAAAAGTCAAAGCAGAATTCTTACCTCACAGTTGCACTCTCACTGAAAAAAAACCCTTGATATTTAATGTATCTGCTGCGTAAATAGTTGTCTTAAGCTCTTTGGTTCCTCCCTTCTTTGTTTCAGCTGAACACTACTGTGATATGTACATAAGCACTGTGGGATGGAGACAAGCTGAAGCAGAGAGACAGACAGAGGCCAGGGGACAGAGATTAGAAACAGGACAGCAAAGACAGATGCAGTTGGGGAGGGTTAATCCTGTCTGTGAGTGAGTGATCATGTCCATCCACCCAGCTGTGGCGCCATGAGGGGGCCATGGGGCTTGCTGGCAGTCTGATGAGGCGTCACTGCCGTCTGCTGCTGGAGAGATCTCTCACTCGACAGTTCCTGTCAGCGGGACAGCCGGCCAGGTAGGAGGGAAGATAGAGAAAAAGCAGTGAGACTAGCAAGAAGATAGAATTGGGGAAAATGAGTTTTTGTCTGTACCATACATATCATTATAAAGTCTTTATCTTCCAGTTTCTGATCTCTGTGGACTTGTGATGCTTTGCTCTTTGAATGTGAACAGCAATGTGACGACTTAACAGGTTTCTCTAATGAGATAATTAAGGTTGGCTCGATTAATTTCAGTGTGAGGTTATCTGCAAGGTCTTTTCATAAGCAATAATGAGACTCTCTCAGCAAGACGTCACACAAGGTGCCACCTTCTACCTGCCCAGCAGAGGGAGAAAATGAGCTAATTTCCAATTTACATTATTTGATCATGAAAATTTGAAAATAAAAAAAGTTCAATATAAAATAGGAAATGAATTATACTGTGAATTTATAATGAATTATCCGTGTTCAACGGATAAGATTTTGTTTAATCTCAAACTTCCCTTTTTCCCGCGTATCGTCTTGTTAAAGCAACTGAAGTCACATCTTTGAAAGAAGTAACACAAATTAATGGATTGAATAAGTCAGAGATCATGGGATACTGATGCAACATTTTAGCCACCACATGGATAATTAAAAACTGAGATCAACAAAGAAAAAACTTAGGTCTTTTCAAATAAAGCAGATGCTGAACAACTTTAAATGAACTTTGAATCAGAAGCAAAGTAAAACCTCATATTATCAAGTAGATTTAGCATGACCTCTTTATACAATTCCAGACACTCAAAGCTCTTATTATTTTGTATGCCCAGAGGATAACAAGCATGTCACAATAGGTTTTACTTCTAAGAAAAGTAATCATATAGCAGATTTCAGATTACGAAATTCTAAGTTGTTTGTCCTTGCCCTCTGCTTTACCTTCAAATCTCTAGAGGGAAAGTAAAGAGGAATAAAACATCAATCCTATCTAAAATATCCCCATTTAAGATGGCAAAAGAACTGGGAGAAAAGAAACAAAAATGGTCTCGGATTAGTGGGAAAGCGATCATCCTCCAGTTGTACGATTAAGGATCTGATCTGTTGTCCCTCAAGATCCTAAAATCCTGCAAACCTACAATGAAGTTATGATTATCTTTCTGTACAATATGAATATGTTAAATATGCGCTATATAAGTTTAGAACCTTTTACAATTTTGGTCCGTATTCACAAATATTCGCAGAGCCCTCTCAGAACGCTCCAATTTTAGCCTAGAAATTCCTGCCAAAGACTCCTAGCTTAAGAGTGAATCATTCAGCTGCTGAGAGCGGCTCTGACTGAGGAGATGGCAGAAATTTCTATCATGGTGAGGAAGACTGGTTGACTGTTTCTGGGTGTGACGCTGTTCTCTAGGGACTGTGATTGATCCTTCTTTTACTTCTGTTTGATGGCAGATGGCAAATAACTTATTGGAGAATCACAGCCACCAACATTGGAGAAGTGTGGACTAAATTACCCCCCAAACCCCCTCAATCAATACAGTAATGCTATGGGTAATCATCTTTACCTTTCAATGCATGTAATCAATTAGAACACTGAATTGTCTGCTTATCTCCAGTGGAAGACAATGGATGGAGGCATCAATGTCGGTCAGTCAGTGACCTTACTCAAAAAGTGTGAAATGACAAACTGATCCCTGCCTGTCAGGCAGCTAATTTTTATATGTTGTTTTCTTTTGTGAGGCCTAAAGCATTAGTACTGTTGGTTTATTTTGGTTCAATTAGTTAAATCAGCTGACTAGTTTTTACTCATCTGAGCAATCAATCTGGCCCATTTGAATAAATCGTCCTGGGGAAGGGTAACTATGAGTTGTAAGACACCTAGTGGACCTAATGTGACATTGAAAATGGATTCAGAGCTAAGACAGCTTGTGTTTCCAAATGTCAGAGACCCTGAATGATCCTCCTGACTCAATCTTATCAATACAGTCTGATCCAGGTAACATATTGAGGTGGATGTTCAAACTACAACTATGTACAACGACAGCAGCTACAGCAAAGAGATTGTTTTGCCATGTAGGGAGCTGTATGTTTGAAGGACAGAGCTTAGATAAATTTCTGTATTGTTTTCTACAATAAACTCACGTCTATGGACATCGCTTGACCCTTGTGTTGTTTTGTGGGTCAAAAGTGGCCCAACTACGATGTTTAGCTGTAGAAAAAGTATCCTAAACCATATTTTTCCAACTTGAAATTTTATGACTTTTGACACTTTATTTTTTATTCACATTTCCATGCAGGCTGTACACCACTAGGGTGTTAGGATTGTCATATGGGCCATTTTTGGCCCGTGAATTATAAAAGCATTTAAACACCAGAAAAAGAGTTCAACACAAACTTCAACATAAGAAGTTGGACATCTTATGTGGAACAAACTCTTGTGCTGAACATTTTGTGTTCACCATGGGATTTTTTTCACCTTATATTCAATGTGGAGAGTTAAGCAAAGGATGTTCTTCATCTTATGATGAACATGTTCAACATAAGAAGTTCATCATGGAAGCATCTTTATAAGATAGAGAACATCTCCATCTCATGGGGATGTTCTTCATCTTAAGTTCAGCGTGGGCTGGGAAGGATAGGATGTTTTTCAGCTTATGTTGAAGCTGAAGAACATGAGCCAAACATAAAGGTCTTCAACATAAAGATCTTCAACATCTTTATGTTGAAGACGTTCAACATAAGAACGTCTTTTAAGTTCAACACTTTAGCGTCAATCTAAGCTGCTCCCTAAAGAGGGTGTTCCCTTGTTTAGCGTCAATCTAAGCTGCTCCCTAAAGAGGGTGTTCCCTTGTGTGTCATATCCTTTAACCCTAGCTTTGAAGTCATTTCCTAACATGTCCTTTCCTTTAGCTTTAGCTTTGCAACCAGCTACAAGAGATAGAAGAAAAACAGAATTATTTATTCTCAACAAAAGCGTTAATCGTGCTGCTGAGTAAAGTGAAGTAAAGTCATGTATGAAAACCTAATGGAATAAATCACATTTTACAATTCACAGCGAATTTTCCTGATTTTTCTGAAGCAGGAGTCAGACTTAATAAATGACGCTCAGAGAGAGATTTGCCCTGAAAAGGTGCTTTTTTTTTTTAAAACAGATTTAGCTCCTTTCCATCTAATCAATAATTCCTTACAAAGAATTAGCCAAGTAAACTAATTACTGGTTTGTAGGCACTGTTAAAAATAAGAAATAGAAATTTAGATGAGCAGGTGTTTTTTATGTTTGTAATAAAAGACATTTCTCTGAGTGTGAATAATGTGTATTGAGCATTCAGTGCAATAATGTACTGAATACAAGATTTGGAAGAAGAAGCAATTAATAATCCATAAAATATTGTATTACTAATGTAAGATGAAATATTGACTTATTTTCAAGAATTTAATTATACACCTCTAAACTAATGTAGAGGTTAGAAAATGTATTCAGAAAGGTGATGAACCTTTTTATTCCATCTTTAGACTTACAAATGATGCGATACTTTATAACTGAACGATTAATTGAACATTAAATATAAAACAAATACATGTGTATGGTGTATATTTAGATACTCTCTTTTTGGCTATATTAATTCTGGTTAATGGAAACTTTGACTTTTGAAACATAATGTTTGAGTATTAAGAAGCAATACGAGTTTTAGTCTGCAGTGTCTCCTCTATTCAGTAACTCCCTGTCTCCTGTCCAATCGTTTAGCCATTTCTCCAAAATACTTGAGGAATTTCCATTGCTGCCTGAGCCGGAACAGCTTTCTGCAAGGCTTTCCTAACATATCCTGAAAATGTACACATAAATGCCATCAATGCCCACACGCAGCCAGATTGCCCCTGTCAACGAAACACAGCTAGCCCAGACAGTCCCGCTTACGTGTTATGAAGCGGACTTGAAAAGTGAAACGATCCAGAGGAATTGTAACCCATCAGAGAGACTGCTTCATGAAATCTTAAAAGCAGATGTGTTATACCCTTTTTGAGGATAAATTTCCACTTTGGAGTCCACTGAAAACATTTGTTCTTTTCAGCATTCATATTCTCTTATGCAGAAAGAGCAGAATAAGGTTGAGGGATTTTCTTTGCCTGTGGATATCATTGTACTGGGTTTTGCTGTTGCTTTTTATGCTAAGCACCACTTTAGGATATTCATCAATGCCAACTATTTAGCTCAATAAACTGTTGTATTTCATATTTCTGGATGAAGTACATTGACTGTTTCAGCTTCATATAAATGTGTGGTGAGTAAGATATTTGTGTTATTTCCTTCCATGACAGTGAAAAAGGACCGATCTACAGAAGTGTCTCTTTCACTCATTAATTACATGTGATAGCACAGTTCTCCACAGGATCAATCTCTGTGTCTAATACACTCATTGACCTAAGACCTTCTCTAACCAACTCTCCTTTTGTGTTCCCACTGACTCTCTTGAACAGAGAGAATGTCTGCCTGTCAGAAACTCTGTGCCTACCTTTCCACTGGGAAATGAGATCACATTGGCATGAACCAATAGGCAGCAATAAAGAGGGTAGATTTCAGATGGCTGGCCATTGTCTCTCCAATGACACATGGAGACATCTACCTCATTAGTTCTTCTTTTCACTAGATATTCACTCTTTTTTTAGAGGATTCCCATTTTACTCACTTTCATCGTTCTATTATCAGATAGTTTCATTTTTATGTTTATAATATAAAAAACAGAAATGCATTTGAAAAATTAGCTTCCAAACTGTCTTTCAATATAGCCTGCCCTTTGGCCTGTCTTTCCAAAAGATGAATTGGACCAGAGCGGAAATGTATCATCCTTTCAGCTTTGGCCCATTAGAGCTTTTTTTTTTTTTACACATTTATCACATTTACAGTAAGTCCTGATTGTTCATTGATACAACTATGTTTGTAATATATGGGAAATCCCACCTGGAGAAAAGTCATTTCAACTGTGAAGGAATACAAAAATACAAATATCTAAAAAGTAAGTAGTAGAGTCTTTATGCAAAACTTTTTTGCTTGCTCGTAAGATCCACCTTTTCCCTTTGTATCTGACATAGCCAAGTGGACATGTTGAGTTATTGTGCTGGAGGCAGTAGTACTCTGCTGTGCTTCACAGATGATCATTTCCCAATTCCACAGCCGAAGAGCGCAGGCCTACAGTAATTGCTGCAATGCATCCAACAGCCAGTCCTTATCTGATGCTGTGACACGAATAGGCCCCATTTTATTGGTCTCACACCCTATGTAATTACAGTAGAGCTTGCATCATTTCCTGCAGAGGAGATGACCATGATGTTGTCACCCTAGGGTGCTTGATGCTGATTGGATGCACAGTGTGGCCCTGAGCAAATAAATCACTTTTCCTCTGTTCAGAGTAGAAACATAAGCCCTTTGGGTGACCAACCACTCTCATCACTGAGACAAAAATACATACACACACCGTGCTTAGCACAAACAATTACTGCCTTGATTCCCTAAGCACTAATCAGAGCCAACACAAGACACATGCAGCATACTGGTGAGATCATAATTAAAACCTCTCTCTTGGCGTATTATGTGGTATATCCCAGAAGAAGACTTTGTGACTGTAAATATACATCACAGTAAACCACCACCACAATAAGAAGTGCTGCTATTGGTGGGCAGAGATTTTAATTATTATATTCCACAGATACAAACAATTTTAGATAAAAAAACTAGAAAATTCCTGAAGAAATTTAATTGGGGCCCTGCCAAAGTGTGCCCGTCGGTTTGCACCCAGCGTTCAGATGCTAAACATTAGCATCAATGCTAAAGAAAACTGCAATGTAATCAATAGCACGTGGAGAGTCACAAGCATGACTTCCACCATTCAGTATACTAAACATGGATAATGTTTAGAGAAATAGCTAATACTTCATTTAAGGTAAAAGGCTAATGCTAATGTTCTGCCTTGCTGTGCAAGGCAGAGCCCTAACCTGAGAGAAAAATATCATGATGTATAACCTTATTGCACTGCCTATGGCAGTGCACTTGTGGGGAACAGTGCAATGCTAATGTTTGAGCTAAAGCTAATGCACTTTCTTGACAGTTCCCTAACTTGAGGAAAAACGATAATACAAGCTAATGTCATTGCAGCGCCGCAAGGCGCTGCATTTGCCACAGATGAATCTTAAGGCTTTTATTTTGAAATTTTCAGTAAACCTCGTTTTAAATGTCCAAAATAATCCAAAGTGTAACAGTCAACGATCAAAAGAAAGACCGTGCCACAGAACTACAGTGAGTTCGTTGATTAGGTCATTAATGACATCAAATGCATCACAATAGATCAAAGGTGTTCTGAGCCTTTAAATGTTGGAATCTCAAGACATTGAACATTCACGATCCAGACTGCCCATTGACATTTTATCTGCATATTTGTCTAAAATGTTCAGCTTTTCCCAAGCCCTGGTGCCTTTCGCTCTTCCACTTGGCTGGGGACTTGGCTATGTGATGACAACTGGAATGGAGAAGCTTTTTGATTTTTTGTCAGAGGATTTGAATTTGCATGGTGAAACGTTCCCGGCTGAGAACGTTTCACCTGCAAGTAAGTATGTAGAGGTCTCCAACGACAAGGCTACCCCGGCTGAGGTAGCTGTGTCGTCAGAGAACACTACCCCGGCTGGGGTAGCTTCGTCGTCGGAGACCACTACCCCGGCTGGGGTAGGTCTTTCACCGTCAGGGAGCACTACCCGGGCTAGGGTATCTCTCACATCCCCACGGAACACTATCCCGGATGGGTTTGAGCTAGCCGTGGATCTTGCCATGGAGTTCGCCGTGAGGCTAGCTATGGACCTAACCGGGGAGCTAGGCGTGGAGCAAGCCATAGATCTAGCAGTGGAGCTAGGCGTGGACTTAGCCATGGAGCTCGCCACACAAGTCTAGTGCAGCAGTCACTAATGAATAATCGCAAAATGCACATTTCACACTACACAATTTTAGAAAAGTCGGCCGATTCTGAAAACGTGAGAGACCACACACTAGCCGATTTAAAATCGTAGGTGTAACGGGTTCGATCGTGGAGATGAGGTTTCACTCGAAGACATTTTAAAGCCAGATACGAAATCCCTTCAAAATAAAATCCTGCGCTACCACACCTGAATTTAGAGTAAACAAACAAACAAACATGGACAACGACGCTGAAGTGGTAACTTTAGTTTGCGGACTTATGTTAACCCAAAAAAGACGTGACCAAAAATCAAAGCTTTGGATTAAGAACCGGAGACATCGCGAGCAAGGATTATATTTGTTTGTATTATATATTTGCATCGCAACATGGAGGTGAGGTTTTTTTCTTTTTTTCATAAAATTACTGTTTTTAATGTTTTCGGTTTTGTCGTTTAATTAACCGTTACCGTTTACGTATAATTTTAGAGTTTTTCGCTGTGTTTATGTTGTTGTAGAATATATGCATATACTGTGTCTTGTTTCAGAAAACGGAATGACTGAAACATCAGAGTAGCTTAAAGAAGAAAGCATTTCCTGCATATTCGTTTTTAGAAAATCAGACGGCAGTCATCCTTTTTTTCCCCAACTGACCGCGAAAGCTTAACGTATTCCAGCTCCTTTAATTGAAACTTATTGTATTGTTTAAAATTGTATTATGACTGCAGAATAAAATCAAATGCGCCATTTCAACCAATGATTGCAATGCGCTTCTCAACCAGATGTACTCTGTGCAATAATTTTATAATTATCTTTCATTAAAAAAAAAAAAAAAAAAAAAAAGTCGGGGGAACACCACAGACGTTGCGATGAGTGAGCCAAGATGAATAAACACGTTCAATATCCCCGACTTTCCACCGACTGGACCCGATCAGTCGTAACACACCACACACTACAGGATGATCGGTTGCGATTGTCGGAAGCGACAATCTTAGAACTCAGAATGTTCTAAGGTTGAAAATCGGGGCAAAAAATCGTTTAGTGTGAACTGGGCAGTATGCCTCAAACCAACAGACTGCTGTTCTGCTTTTTGTGGGAAGTTCGTTGTAGTCAGTTACTAGGAAACGAGCCTGCTGTGCTGATACAGAGAGCGAGAAAGAAAGATACAAATGTCTCATTTGTATTTGTGACAAGTAATTTAAGTGTAGAAATATTATAAGATACTAGAAAATTCCTGAAGAAATGTAACTGGGGCCCTGCCAAAGTGTGCTTGTCGACATGGAGCCAGCGGTCTGATGCTAAACATCAGCTCATTCCTCCTCAATAGTAACTGACAGTTCCGCCATATTGCAGGTCTGAGATTCAGCTCTGACCTCTTCTTTAGGCACTGAGTGTTCCGCCATGTTTTAGTCCTAACCTTCGTAATTGTAGTTCTAAAGAGGAGGTAAACTGTCATGTCAGTGTGACACACAAGGAGAGACTTTATTCTAAATGCTTGAATCAGTTAGTTTTTCTGAAAGGCCTGAGAGAAATATTCAAGCTTTTATTTTTAAATTTTCATTAAGCTTAATGTCAAATTGCCATACTAATTCCATGTGTAACAATGGTTGGTTCAAATCAGTTATAAAATGTCCAAAACACAAGTAGTTCTAAAGGCCAACTTCTTTCTTAGAGATCTACTGTAGTAAAAACTACAATGATGCGTTTTTGTAGTCCTAATCAGCTGGCCATGGTGTGTTCCGTTGCTATGGTCATGGATCCTCTGCCAGCTGTGGAGTGTGAGACATAATGGTGGAGAAAGAATTCTATGTGAGACACCTCAGTCAGCTTCAATGAAAAAAGCAGTCCGAACAACTCCTTCCCATTCGGAAACCGTGATACGTATCGGAAAACCGTTTCAAGCGTTTGAGAGGCCTATCTTTCGTCTCCGATATTCCCGCGATTCATATCTGTACATCTCTCACAGTAACAACAGCGACGAGATAAAAATGGTGTGCGCTGGGGTCTGACATTTTTCAGAAATACATGGAAGTGAACCTGGCTGAGCGTGTGAAAATCCTGTCGCATGACTTCGCTCTGAAGTACATTGACAGAAAACCGTAAGCCCTAGGAAAATTTTGAAAACATTTTACCGGAGCAGGCATGCGTATCGATGTCATAACCGAGTTTCATACCGATAGGGCGATATTTGTGGGCGTGACGGCGATTTCAAAATTTATTTGGGGTCAGAATCGCACTGCTTCCCACACTCTAACGAAACATCAGTTACACTCTAGTTTGGGCAGTTTCTAACTGACGAAAAATTTTTGATGGTTTTTCGCTTTTTACTTTTTCATCGTAACTCCGAATTCCACCACAAGTAATAGCTCCAATGCCGGCGCCGAGCCGCACGTTTTGATGCCACTTTTGTGGGTGGGCACGCAGCGGTACGAGCCGCATTAACGGTCACGGAAAAAAAAGTTATAACTAG
Organism: Poeciliopsis turneri; assembly: GCA_922788865.1. NCBI lineage: Eukaryota > Metazoa > Chordata > Actinopteri > Cyprinodontiformes > Poeciliidae > Poeciliopsis > Poeciliopsis turneri. Next base: position 152,061 of record CAKLNU010000452.1, read on the forward strand.
AAAATTCCTGAAGAAATTTAACCGGGGCCCTGCCAAAGTATGCCCGTCGGTTTGCACCAAGCGTTCTGATGCTAAACATTAGCATCAATGCTAAAAACGGCTGCAACGTAATCAGTAGTCACAAGCATGACTTCCTCCATTCAGTATACTAAACATGGGTAATAAGTCAGAGAAATAGCTAATACCTCATTTAAGGTAAAAGGCTAATGCTAATGCTCTGCCTTGCGCAGCAAGGCGAGGCAAGTCAGTCTTCTATGTTAAACTTTAAAACTCTAGCTTTCATTCTGAATGTGTTTCTCAGATTAGCACAAGTGGGTCTTGAACTCAGACCCATCGGAACCGCAACCTAAGTCTCTATGCAGTGCGCCAACGGAGCACCTCCCCTTCTGTTCGCTCAAACTTCTACAAGTACCTCAAAGTCAGTTAAAATAGGTCTAGGTAAAATAGATGGAGTTAAAATAGAACTAGTTTAATTAGGTCTACTTATCATGAGATACTATCTCGAAATAGTGACACTAGTTAAGTCAGTTATGTAATGCCCAAAAGAGAAAAGACATGATATAAAAATATCAATGCTTTTATTTTGAAATTTTAATTAAACTTAATTTCATCAAGTTTAACATTATAAACATGACTGCTCTAAGTAATCTTAGTCTAAGTGTGCTATTTTTACCATTAGCACAACTTTATTACTATTTTGTCCTTGCTGTATAGTTTCTTATTCCTGTTTTCATGTTTTGTTTTACCTCTGTGTGAATATGAATGCTACCAGTCACCTTACCTTGCTGCTGTGATGCATGTTTGTTAACCAATGTGAGATAATAAAGGACAGCTCTATTCTATTCTCAATCTTCCTTTGGTATGAATAATTTTGGACATAAGTGTATTTCTTCCAGCTTCATGGATTTAAACACTAAAGAAAGATGGTCACACATAGATATTGTACTGGTCTGTGTATCTTCTTTCATGCATGAGAATGTTGTTTGGGAGCATGTACATGAAATTTTTATTCTCAGAACAAGACTCACTTTTGAGTTCCTGTTCAAACTTAAAACTTTCAAAGCTACATTTGAACGTTCTGGGTGGAGAAACTAGACATGCTTCACTTGTAACTGCCACTTCTCATAAAGTAAATCCAAACCTCACTTGGCAGGACTCTATCATTATCCTCCCCTCAGCAGACAAGCTGGTTATAGCAAAGAAAGTCTGCAGATTACAATTATTAGTCAGCACTTAGTTCTTATTTCTCAAGGATCTCTGTGCAGTCTACCTCACAACCAAAATATACGCACTTCAGAAAAGTTGTGTTTTGTTTCGACTGCACACTGATCTTTATCCTTGGGCATGTTTTTCTATAGTTCTATATTATTTGAAAATTATTTGTATAAAAAAGAATGCCAAGGAAGCTCATCACAGAAATAAGTAGGGAAAAAAATTAAGAAGAAATAACTACAAAAATCTAATGTTAACTGAGGAATTGCTCAATTTTAAATAGCAAAGTATTAGATTGCTTTCTTTTTATCCCTGAAAGAAGAGTGAAAGAGCACGTATCAACATTAAAACACTATTCTGCTGGATTAGTTTAGCTTTTATCTGTAACGTTTTATTATCAATGTTTGTTTTTCATCTGATAAATAAAAGATTAGTGCTGTATCTAATTTACTTATCGTGGTTTGAAAGTGGATAAAAAAGGAGTCCCAAATAAATTGCACAACAGTATGTGAACATGCAATCGTTATTTGTACTAACAATTTCCTACTCATATTGCTGCCTATGATAATAATGTGTAAAAAGGCAAAAAATTATTATTATATTATTGTTACAATATTGTAATCTCAAGATGAAAATTTCAACAGTCACTTTTGTAACAACAGATAACCCCAACAGTGTCTATAGAGTAAATGTATCTGAAAAAATATGTTATTTATATTTTATTTTATTACTTTGCCTAAATGTGACCAAGTTATACAATTCACACTGCATTTTGTTTTTGTTTTTACTAAACAGAGGTAACATAGTTACTTGATTGAGGCATCCTGTGCCATTTTATAGCACAAACTGTACAATAATACAATACCACCCCTTTAAAAGAAACCTGAAAAAAACCTGAAAAAGGTGTGAAATCAAGTGAAGAAATGACAGAGGTAGACCAGGGGACCAAATTAGACATCAGATTGTGCAGTTATCATTGGGGGTTCAAAAAGAAAATTAAACAGTTCTTCCTGAGCTCAGGCACCACACTTGCCACCATCAGTAGCACCTGAAATGCGGGTAATCTGTATTCCTCTCAAACCTACCATGAAGAGGGAGGAACACAACGTGACCATAAGAAAATGGAAAGAAGCAGACTGCCTATGAAAAAGCAGATAAATCAAATGTGAAGCAGAATTGGAAGAGAAGGAAAAAAGGAGACTTTGAAAATAAAGATTAAGGCAAAGTTAAGAAGGATGAAATTAAGAATAAGCTACTGGGATGTAAGTTTGAAAATTAGAGATAAGATGGAAAAGTTTTTCCTATCTAAGGACAAAGTGAATGTAAAAAGAAAAAAAAAAAAGAATGAAGGTCAGTTGAAATCAAAATACATAAATGTATTTACATTTACATACATATAACTTGAACAGTGTGATCAAGTCATTTCTGTTTGACCTTTATACAATTTAATGTGCATTGAATACCAGCTACTGCTACCTGGAATGAGATGTTTTGACCGAGGTTTAAATTATTTGGAAACATGCGGGGCCCACAGGAATCCCAGAAACATTAGCTGCAGTCTCTGGAGGCATCATTAGACTTTGGAGCTTTCCAGATTGGTGTGGAGTGCCCCACATCTGAAGCTTACTTCAAGTGGCCATTTGATGAACTGAGGTTTGTGAAATCTTTACAGTGGCTTTATACTTTAACACAGTAGATTGCTTTTTGACATTTCATATACAGTATAGTGTGGTAATATACCGCAAATGAAGAATGTATAATATTTAAAAAGTATGGTTTGTGTTATAATTTATTCATTCTTGTTAAAAGAGTTTAGCTGCTCAGCTTTCAGGACCTGGTTATTTTATTAATAATGCCCAGGATGTTTAAAATATTGGACAAATCTGGACAGAGCCCTCAAAGTCTTTTTTCATAATTCTGTTCAAATCAGGTATTGCATTGCATGGAAAATTAGATTTGTGTGTCTTGTGAAATTATGTCTGTCCATCTGATATTTCAATTTGCATCAGTTGTGTATAACATCATACTTTAAATTCAATCATGCATTTGTCCAATGAAGCAGTCCAACACATTATCTGAGATGCAGGCTTCCACATCTGTAACATGTGGAAGCCTGTTACAGATGGCTTCTGTAACAGCCATCTGTAACATGGCTGTTATAGATGGCTGTTTTGTTCATTTTTACTATGAAGTGTTTATGTCCATTTTCTCCAAGAAGCAATACTGAAAGAGAAGAGCCCCATCTGGTCACAATGCATAGTTTATAGAAGTACCTTTCAACAAAGGGACATCCAGGCCTAGACCAGAATGATAGAAAGACGATATGGACAACAACCCTCCACTGACCAAAGCAGAGAAGAAAAAACTAAATGCAATCATCAGAAAGGAGTGTATCTGGGTGCCTATTCTGCAGACGTGCAGCTGTGTGCCTGATATTGTTACCACGAGTTCCCCCCAGTAGCCCAGGAAGAGCCAGGTATAAGCCTTTCTGCAGGGGCTTTTCTCAGAGCAACTGTGCCAACTTGTCTTGCGATGTCCCACTTCTGCAGCGAGGTTCTCAATGAATCTGAACTAGCAGAGCTGGTGCTCTCTAAACTGATCCAACCAACTCTCTATTCTTACACATTGACCATAGAAAAGGAAAAGGAGAAAGCAAAAGTCAGCCAACTTTGGCCTCCAATTTCTCCTGATTCAACATTATGCACACATTTCAAAGAAAATATACCCACTCTGAACACTGCAAACACATTACCCAGTCTAATCTGTGAAATCCCAATCACAAATATTTCAGCTTACTTTATAATAATTGTGCACATATTAAACAGAAGCTATGTTTAACATTAGTTAAGACCTACTACTTGAAAAAATAAAATATTCTGCATATTATTTATGTCTTTTGACTATTGATTGTTTAAATTTACAAGCAAAAAGAACATGCTTACAGAGACTTTGCAGCTATTTTAGCAAGCAGGGTTCACAAAAAGGCTGAGATCCCTTATGGAAATGAAACAATTTCAACCCTTTTTTTAACCTATTGTTATGGATAAATACCCTGTCAGCCATACTCATTGAAAGGAGTACGCCTTCTGCCTTTTGATTGGTCGTCCACCTCCATAATGATGTTGCTGCAAAGATGCACATCCATATCCCATCAGTTTCAATGATGTAGATAGCTTCAAGGACCAAACATTCCTAATATCCCCCATGGAGTCGGCAAATAGTAAAAAATGATGTGTGTTAATTTCTCTAAAGGAAGACAAGTCATCTCAGCATAGGGTGTGAGCTCTCTGGTGAAGAGATGTTATATGTACACAAATATGCAGGCAATGTCTGATTTCCTGTTATCAACTTATTCTGATTAAGTTACTGCTCCTGCCTGTTTTAGGCCATGGGAAAAAACAACAGTATGACACACTTTCTTGTGCTGGTCTCCACTGAGTTGTGCCTGCAGCATTCTGTCACATCTGGTAACATGAGTTAGGCCATGCAGTTGCCAAAAAAATGTGAATTGGTCCCGTATCTTAGTATTTCTGACACATAATATATTTGTTTTATCCATGGGCTATTTTCCGTTTCTTTGATTTTATTTTTGGTGCATATTTTCTCAGTGGATCATAGTGTTACTTTTTAAATTTTTTCAGAAACTGTGGCATATAAAATGTATTAAATGCCATACTGTGAACGTTTTCAGTGAAAGGAATATTAATCAGATTCTTCAATTTATTATTATAATGACAAATTGCAGGTACTCATCTGTGACACAGCAGTAATTGCACATATTTGTGTGATTAGTACTGTAGCCTAGTTATATAGGAAAAAACAAGTTCTACATTCCAGGCACCCAGTAGCAAAGATTTCAGGATGAGAAGTAAAATCAATCTATGCTGTAGTTTTGCTAAATCGCTTGCACAGCTTTTTATATACTGTATATTACAGAACAAAATGTCAGGCACAACCCAGAACAACAACCAGCCTCCCCGGCACTGGCAAAGCAGCTACATTTCCCTTGGCTTATGGCAGAAGGTTCTCTCCACCTGTAATTGATCATAACCTCTTAGGCCTCCAAAACACCTGATTATGTTGCCGCTTACAAAGCCCTGTGAAGTGTAGATGGAGAAAGCCACAGAGGAACCACTCGAAGTTACGGGCATTACTGGAGATGTGCAGGAGCAAAGGCTGGGAAACATTCACAAACTCCTAGAAGTTCGCTGTAGAGGATTCATTGGTTATGCCCAGTGCAGAGTTCTCAGCTAACTGGGCATTTCATTGATGGCTACAAAAAGAGGGCAAGAAAATCTGCAGCAAAATTCACAGAAAAAGCCACTAGATGGATTTGTTGGAAGAGGACTGGTCTGTGAGTTGCTACAGGGACAGAAGTCTGGGCCTGCTTGACCCAGGCTGAGTAAGAGTGCATGATGCAGAAAGACCTGAAGCACCTGTTGATCCCGGGTTACATTTCCATGAATGCATTCCAGTGCATCAAAAAATACTTTTTTTACTGGGCAGATTTGTTGATTTTGATTCTTGAGTTTTTGTCTCAAAAAACATGTGGATATTAGAAAGCTGAATACTGAAATACTAAATACTCAACCTGATTTTTTTAAGGACATTAACTATGTGAGTACTTTTATACACAGAACTTGGAATGTGGCATGATTTTTTTTTAAAACCATTTATTTATTTATTTATTTTTACCAAATTAGCTATTGACAGAATAACCACAAGTTATACCAATACAGATAAGAAATGTTATGCTGCAGATTTTCTTGCTGGGAGAAATACTTATTCCGTACAAACTATATCTTTAAAATCAGTTGCAGTGTTTAATATATGTTTCTCTGTCCAGGCAAGGGCAGAATAGTCCAGCTGGCCTTTGTCATTTGCATCTGCACACTGAGCAGTCTTTAAAAGATTGTTTGACAGAGAAAATAATTTGCCATTGGGAAAGCATAAAACCAATGTGCCAAAAGCATGCACTACTCTCCTGTTTTGCGCTGCCACAATGCCTCAAACTGCGCCATATTAAATGCTTTCTCTGTCTAGCTTATGCTGCTTGGGTCAGGCAGATTAACGAGCATAACGGGCTGCCCAGCCGACAATAAAGAGCGGCAATCGGAAAAACTCGTCCCACAAAGCCCGAGCAACCAAAACAAACAGCCCCTGTGCCCCTTATTACAAACTCAACAGTCACAAAACAGAAAAACATCATCTGAGAGTCTGTTTCTTCCAGTGACTCAAAAATTAAATCTCCCTATTTGTCTCTCGCATCCAGCAGAGAGATGTGCAGTGCAGCGACTCAAGTTCATCATGGAGGACCGGCCCCAGGTGAAGTGGGACCGTAGGCAGAATCTGATTGAGGGGCCCCTCTTTCTACTGACAGCATCAGCACCACTAACACTGTTTAAACATACATTTGGTGAAAGCTGATAGAAGAGGCCCAGGTTAATTGGCTGAGTTGGAAAGCAATCACTGATATTTGGTCATTATTTGCTGAGTTGTATTTGTGTACAAGACAAGCTCAACTACAAAGATTACTGATAGTGTCAGATTGTAGCCATGGCAACACAACTCCCCAACAAAAAGATTCTTTGCACTATTACAAAGTAAACTTTCTAAAAAATAAATCCCAGATTTACAGTTTAATTTTAAAATGTATTTCTGCTGCAGCCATTGAATCAGATTTAAAAGTACTGTCTCAATGGACAAACGCTAAAGTTTTAGGTCCATGGTCGGTGTGACAGTTCAAGCATTTATAGGGGCTCCTGAAGGTCTAGGGTTTCTAAGGAGCCATTGAGTTTGCTTTGCCTTGGGCCAGCTTGGTCACTGTCTCATTTCTCCCTACAGTAGCCATGAAGCTGGAGCAGCAAAAGCAAACTAAAAAATGAATTTCTAATTTCAAAATGTTTTTGTCATTATGGCTGTTGAACATCATTTGCACAACATCTGCCCCTGGTTCATTGTGTTATCTAAAGGAATTATTTAAACATTTATTTAACATTTTTTTTAATATATCGTGGTACATTTAATTAATGATTCAATTACATATTTATTCATTTAATTTTGTCTGTTTTGTCCATTTTGAAGATTTAAAACGTTGAGCAAGAGGATCACAATTCACCCACGCTCTAAAATTAGCCAATAGTTAAAAATATGGCATACAAAAACAGTTTTCTCAAATAATAAAAGGAAAAGTCAATGCAGCTGAAGTCCGTAAAGTGCACAAAAAAGCATTGCACTCTCAAGCTGCAACAGGAGCAACCCTCCCTGTTGGCCTGATAAAACATGTTTCATATTCACACCTTCACAGGTGTAGCTAATTAAGATGATCAAGACAGTGAACCCCAGATCCCACCCAGCGGTCCTTGCACTGCTACTACAAGGTCAGTGTTGATGCAAAGGGGTGTAACAAGTTTTAATTCCATATTATCAGCGTCTAATGAGAAAAACAGCCTTGAAGTCTGGTTCTGTTGCTCAAAAAATGCCGACTGGGCTGGAGCAAAGGTAGCAGACAACTACACCCCATGTGTTCATAGTGTATGTCAGACGTGAAATAGCACAAAATCCTCACTTTGAATCCTCATATAATTTTGGGGGGATATTTTTATGTTAAGGGAATGATCAGAATGAAGCTTATATTGTATTAAGTATAGAATTTTGAATATCATTATATCATTAAAACTACTTGGACTTTCCTATAAAATTCCATAAACATATTACTAAACCCACAAACAAACACTCTCACTTGATTTAAAATCCCTTTAATGTCACCCCAAAAATGCTTACATGTCAGCAGCAAACAGCAAACATCTGTATCCCAATGTGCAGATCAATAAGCAGTTTGAAGATAAATGTTTCCCAATGGCAAATCAACATGTGGTTGTGAATGCCTTGGAATCAAAATCCCAACTTTCCTGTAGCAAGAAGGCTGGTTCATATTGAGCCAGACCCTGGAAGATCAGCAACGTAATGCAAATCAAATCCATTTGATTAAGTGATAATCAGTCAGTATGGTTACCTCTTTGAAGGGTGGGATCCTGGATGTCCGTTGAGCCATACCATACAGGCTTTGTTTGTACAATAGACATTGGCAATAAGATTAAAGGAGCCATTGTTGCCTTTTCAAATTTCAGAAAGGTTAAAAGCTGATATCCTCCCAAAATGTAAGAAAATATATTGAGAAATATTATTTATAAGTGGAAAAAGTTTAAAACAATTGTCATTCTTTCCCAGAGTAAATTTAAAAAAAAGTGCTATAGTTGGACCACCAAGAGAACTTGCAAAAGACCCAAGAGCTACTGTTTATTCTCTACAGCAGTGGTCTCAAACTGCATTCATCGAGAGTCAGAGTCCTGCAACTTTTTAATGTTCCCCTTGTCCTACACACTTGAATTTTATGGTGAACCTGCCTCACTAGCATGTAGTCAAGTTCTACAGAGCTCTGCTAAAGAGTTCATATTGAAGCCAGGTGTGCTGATGCAGAGAGACATCTAAAAGTTGCAGGATTCTGGCCCTTGGGGAATGCAGTTTGAGACTCCTGTTCTGCAGTGCATCCCAACTGCATAGTTAGATAAATGACGTAAAAATTTCCCCTCCTCGGGCTGCCACCTTATCGTGGTGGAGGGGTTTGAGTGCCCCAATGATCCTAAGAGCTATGCTGTCGGGGGCTTCATGCCCCTGGTAGGGTCACCCAAGGCAGACAGGTCTTAGGGGAGGGACCAGACAAAGTGCAGCCCGAAGACCCCTATGATGACCACAAACTTTGGACCTAGTGTTCCCTCGCCCGGACGCGGGTCACCGGGGCCCCACTCTGGAGCCAGGCCTGGAGGTGGGGCACGTTGGCGAGCGCCTGGTGGCCGGGCTTTTACCCATGGAGCCCGAAGAGGAAACATGGGTCCCTCTTCCAATGGGCTCACCACCTATGGGAAGGGCCACAGGGGTCGGGTGCATTGTGTGATGGGTGGTGGCCGAGGGAGGGGGTCCTGGCGGTCCAATCCTCGGTTACAGAAACTGGCTCTTGGGACGTGGAATGTCACCTCTCTGGTGGGGAAGGAGCCGGAGCTGGTGTGTGAGGCTGAGAGGTTCCGGCTAGAAATAGTCGGTCTCACCTCGACGCATGGCTCTGGAACCAGTCTCCTTGAGAGGGGCTGGATGTACTTCCACTCTGGAGTTGCCCACGGTGAGAGGCGTCGAGCAGGGGTGGGCATACTTGTTGCTCCCCATCTCAGCGCCTGTACGTTGGGGTTCACCCTGGTGAACGAGAGGGTAGCCTCCCTCCGCCTACGGGTGGGGGGACAGGTTCTGACTGTCGTTTGTGCTTACGGGCCAAATGACAGTTCAGCTTACCCACTCTTTTTGGAGTCCTTACAGGGGGTACTGGAGAGTGCCCCTCCTGGGGACTCCCTCGTTTTGCTGGGGGACTTCAACGCTCACGTGGGCAATGACAGTGAGACCTGGAGAGGCGTGGTTGGGAGGAATGCTCCCTCCGATCTGAACTCGAGTGGTGTTCTGTTGCTGGACTTCTGTGCTCGTCACGAATTGTCCATAACGAACACCATGTTCAGGCATAATGGTGTCCATATGTGCACTTGGCACCAGGACACCCTAGGCCGCAGTTCGATGATCGATTTTGTCATCGTTTCGTCGGATCTGCGGCCGTATGTCTTGGACACTCGGGTGAAGAGAGGTGCGGAGTTGTCCACTGACCACTACCTGGTGGTGAGTTGGCTCCGGTGGTGGGGGAGGATGCCGGTCAGACGTGGCAGGCCCAAACGTGTTGTGAGGGTCTGCTGTGAAACGGAGCTTTAACTCCCATCTCCGGCAGAGCTTCAAACACGTCCCAGGGGAGGCGGGGGACATTGAGTCTGAGTGGACCATGTTCCGTGCCTCCATTGTCGAGGTGGCTCATCGGAGCTGTGGTCGCAAGGTTGTCGGTGCCTGTCGTGGTGGCAACCCTCGAACCCGTTGGTGGACACCTTCGGTGAGGAATGCTGTCAGGCTGAAGAAGGAGTCCTATTGGGCCTTTTTGGCCTGTGGGACTCCGGAAGCAGCTGATGGGTACCGGCGGGCGAAGCGGCGTGCAGCTCAGGTGGTTGCTGAGGCAAAAACTCCGGCGTGGGAGGAGTTCGGAGAGACCATGGAGAAAGACTTCCATATGGTTTCGAGGCGATTCTGATCCACCATCCGGCTTCCCCCTCCTGATCCACCATCAGGAGGGGGAAGCAGTGTAGCACCAACACTATTTACAGTGGGGGTGGTGTGCTGCTGACCTCGACTCGGGACGTTGTGGGTCGGTGGGCGGACTTTTCGTCCTGGTCGTGGAACACTGGACCAGCTCTACACCCTCAGCAGGGTCCTGGAGGGTGTATGGGAGTTCGCCCAACCGGTCTACATGTGTTTTGTGGACTTAGAGCAGGCGTTCGACCGTGTCCCTCGGGGTGCCCTGTGGGGGGTTCTCCGGGAGTATGGGGTACCGGGCCCTTTGATACGGGCTGTCAGGTCCCTGTATGACCGGTGTCAGAGTCTGGTCCGCATTGCCGGCAATAAGTCGGGCTCGTTCCCAGTGAGGGTTGGACTCCGCCAGGGCTACCCTTTGTCACCGATTCTGTTCATTACTTTTATGGACAGAATTTCTAGGCGCAGCCAAGGTGTTGAGGGGATCCGTTTTGGTGGCCTTAGGATTGCATCTCTGCTTTTTGTGGATGATGTGGTCCTTTTGGCTTCATCGGGACGTGATCTGCAGCTCTCACTGGAGTGGTTCGCAGCCGAGTGTGAAGCGGCCGGGATGAGGATCAGTGCCTCCAAGTCTGAGACCATGGTCCTGAGCCGGAAAAGGGTAGAGTGCCTTCTCCGGGTCGAGGGAGATGTCCTGCCCCAAGTGGAGGAGTTCAAGTATCTCGGGATCTTGTTCACGAATGAGGGAAGAAGGGAGCGTGAGATCGACAGGCGGATTGGTGCAGCGTCTGCCGTGAAACGGGCGCTGTACCGGTCCGTCGTGGTGAAGAGAGAGCTGAGTCAAAAAGCGAAGCTCTCAATTTACCGGTCGATCTACGTTCCCACCCTCATCTATGGTCATGAACTTTGGGTAATGACCGAAAGAACGAGATCGCGAATACAAGCGGCCGAAATGAGTTTTCTCCGTAGGGTGGCTGGGCTCTCCCTTAGAGATAGGGTGAGAAGCTCGGTAATCCGGGAGGGACTCAGAGTAGAGCCGCTGCTCCTCCACATCGAGAGGAGCCAGTTGAGGTGGCTTGGGCATCTGGTCAGGATGCCTCCTGGACGCCTCCCCGGTGAGGTGTTTCGGGCACGTCCCACCTGGAGGAGGCCCAGGGGAAGACCCAGGACACGCTGGAGGGACTACGTCTCTCGGCTGGCTTGGGAACGCCTCGGGATTCCCCCGAAGGAGCTGGAGGAAGTGGCTGGGGAGAGGGAAGTCTGGGCCTCCCTTCTAAAGCTGCTACCCCCGCGACCCGACTCCGGATAAGCGGCAGAAGATGGATGGATGGATGGACGTAAAAATTTGTAGATGTTTCATCTCTTTCATTAAGAGGTCACTAGAGTAAATCATCTCTCTGTCAATCTGCAGTTTTTCAGTTTCCACCAATACTGTACAGGTTAGCAGCAACAATTGCTGACCCAGAGCTCAACTGATCCATGTTTGTTTATTGTGTATTTGATTTGGCTTATGTTTTATATTGGATGCCTTTTCTGACACAACCTTTGATATGTAACTAAACTTGTGACTGGCGCGAGAAATCACTGGCTTGTAAACCCTTGTAGTTCCATTGGATGACTTGTTAGCAATGCTTTCCAAGAAAATGTCTCATCTATTTAAGAGTTATGTGTTAGAACAACACATTAAATTAGGCAAAAACCAAAACAGCCAAACGCTCATTCCAACTATCATGTACTCCTCTGTATATCAAATTATTCTGGAGTTGAGTGTGGAGCCATCAGACTGACAGCTAAAACTAGATCAAAACTGTGTCATCAGCAAAACAATGAAGCAAATCTATGACAATATGTCTGAAAGTAAAGGAATAGAGTGAAAACAGTGTAATGGCTGGTTGAAAGTACAGACCTCAAAACTGACCAAGGGATCCGTGTACAAATTATTGTCTGCAAACATAAATGAACAAATGCCGTAAACAATAGTACACCAATCCTACACGGCATTGGGAGGAGCTGGTGAAGTTGTGCAGAAGACAGAAAAAAAGAAAACACCACTACAGTTCAACGACATCTGGCAACCAACACTGACATTCCTGGAGACACTTAGCACCCACTGTGGTCTGATGTGTGATAAAATATACATAATGACTAACTCGTTGAGTCATACATATACTTGTGGGTCTAAAAGGTATTGGAAGTGGATGATATGCACTAAATGCTATATCTGGTGAAACATCAATATTCAGCATGAAAAGGGGAAGGCTTTTTTCAGAGAATAAAGAGGTTCTACAGGACATCTTTCTCAAATTCAAAGATACATACTGTTCACTTTATCCACAGCAGCAATAAGTCACATTTTTTATAGTAGAAAAGTCTTGATATACTCCTCAGTGACTTCAGATTATCACAATCATAAACCCTAACCCGTAATATATTGTTATACTTTACAAATAGATGATTAGAAACCATCCTCTTTCATTTTTTGTGGAAAATATTTTTAATTTTAACCAAAGAAGCTTTCTCTTAAAATCCTAACCTGTTCTGGGGAACATTTATCATTAAAATTCAGCCCTTAATTCTAACTTAGTCTTCTTGATTTGGATTAACAAGAATGTTAATATTGGCTTCAGGATGTTAATTAGATAAATCAACAAATTAATCTGCTCTGGAGGGACATGGGTAGTGGATGGTAGTTGTTGTCTATCAGCAAGGATTTTGCTGTGGATTTGGCCAGACAAGAAATTCCCATGGCAACACACTGCAAAAGGCCTGGATGGAGCAGATGGCTACGCTCTTACTCTTCGCTGGTGCTTGCCAGAGAGTCAGTGCAACAGGTGTGACAACATGTCCAAGCTGGATCAAGGCCCAGTCCCAGGTGTTCCCCCTTGATCCTCAGTTTCTGTCCGTGCTTTTTCTTCAAATTCAGCATTTTTTCACCACCGTTCCTTGCAATTTTATGCTCTGTCTTTTCAATTCACATTCTTCTCGATTACCGTAAGCCAAAGATCATTTGGCTGCATTTACAAGCTAGGTGAAGGGGAAGTCAACTGCTGCCAAGGATAAAGCTAACATAACTGTCAGCCTGGAGGACCTACCATGTGATTGCTTTAGAAGGTGACATGCAGTCGGTGGCAGGAAAATTGTCAAATGAATAAGAAATTATGTAACTGTAATATTTCCCAAGCCAGCATCAACAGCAGTCAAAAAATATATAAATAGTTTCTGACAATTCGAACACTTTCAATGTACAGTAATTCATTTGTAGTTTTTGCAAATCTTACTGATTTATTTATTTGTTGTGTAAGTCACATCTTAATTCTCATAATAAAATTCAACTGATGCAGAATCTCGAAAGGTTTAATGTTATATTGTGAGCAGAACATGTTAAAGCACAGCATAAAATTGCAGAGTTAAAAATAAACCTGCTGAAAGGACTGAAAGACGGTTTTCCTTGACCCTTGAGCCTGCTTACTTTCAATTTCTGGCATAAGAAAAGAAGAACTTTGATTTTAAAAGGAATGAATAGAGGTGATTGGATGTTCATGAGTTGTCGTAAGCCCATGGCTACTTAGTGTTTTATAAATTTCTCAACCATTCTTGCCAGGTTTAAATCAGATTGCAGATGCATCCTAAGCTGCTGGCTGCACAGCTCTACATGGATTATAGAAAGATGTAGAGGATTTATACTCTGATATAATGTTGAGTGTTCTAGGAATGAACCATACTGGATGTATTTCTAACAACCTTTTTTCTATTTCTTTAGGTAAAATTATGAAAAAGGGATTTAACTACACAGTAAACCTGTATTTACTGAGTCAATGTATGTCCTGTAACTGAATGAAACAGACATTAATTCTCATCAATTAATTGCCAAGGTGACCAACACAAATTTAAGAAAAGAGCACAAGTATTTTATCTCTGTAAAACGCACACACATAATAAAGTAAGACTTAAATTATTTAATCTGCTGCATGAGAAGAACAAGTTAAACAGACAGAAAATGTACAATTCTGCCTGGACATCATTTATGCATTGCATTCAAAGAAAATTCATTCAGCTGAGTCCATTATGTATGTTGCTGATAATTATGGGAGTCAACATTCATTTTGTCAAAGTCATTCAAGCAGACTGAAATCTCTCATACAGTATGTCATGTGGTGTTTTTTTTTTTTTTCAGCACTTTTCTCACAAAGGCAATGTGGTCAAATTCAAACAAAACATTTTTTGTTACTTCTCTCAAAGAGCCAAAAAGAGAGAGAAAATTGTTAATGATGATATTTACAACATGAAAAAACACAGTAGCTGGAACTACTCTGTCAAAAAGAAATCTATGATTGAGTTACTGTGAAAAAATTTAAGTTGTCAAGCTTCATATTTTAAAAAAGTGTATATACTTAAGGTGTACACACCTATTATTAAGTATAAGCAAAAACATGGCTTGTATTTGTGCCTGACTGGCCAAATAACAGAGGGATGTGTTGCTGCATGCAGTATAACACTACTGATTTAAATTTTGAAAGAAGTCTAAGAAATCACAGCAGAAACATGACAAATGGTAAAAAGGAGGAACAGAGCCACTTTTAATAACCACCGTCAAAGGCTCTGGCAACAGGAAAGCAAATAAGGCTTTGATTTATCTGAAAAATTATGTTGCGTTCGAGTAACGCTAAATAGTTTGTCAGTTAAACTCCAGATAGAAAATTTTAGGTGTTGTGTTGTGACAGCAGTTGGTATTTATAATTAACAGAGGCAAGCACATTTTGTGTTCAGTCAAGATTGCAGACTCTTTGACAACTAGACATTATTTTTGTTCATCAGTTATTTCCTTAGAAGTTCCAATAAACAGAAAAAATAGAAGTATTTCTAAGGGAAGGCAATACCTTACATAAGAAAAAAGTAGAGTCTGGTAATTCTTACCAGATTTTTTTTATTGTGTCACCTTATTCATCTATAGTTGTGTGAGGTTCTAAACAGAAATGTTTTTCATATCACAGTTTACTTTCTCCCAACATGTCTAAAATATGCTTTGCATGGGAGTTTTGTGAAACATCAAGTCCTGACACAATGATAAAGCATATTTTCTGCCTATTTAGAGAAACTTGTTACATACATTGCATGTCTATTGAGATAACATGCACGTCTGCATCAGGACCAAATGAGCTACATTTGAAGATTTTAGTCTTGTGATTTTCATCATTGTACTTCTTGCATAATTTCAAAATTTCCTTGATGCCTTTATCGAACAGAAGGGGATTCCTTTACTGCTTTTATTTTTGAAGAATATTTTAACATTGTTATAATATTGTTATACATCTTATATGTATAACAATGTTAAATAATTAACTTAATTCAGTAGTACATTGTTCGGATGAAGGTCTTTGCCACTGTTGGTCACTATATAAGCCATCTTCAGTGCTTTGAATCGCTGTCTGAAGTTCTTGATCAACTGGAAAGCTCTTCATTTTTAGGGGCAGTAATTTAGTGCTGCAATTTCGTTCACTGTGCATTTTGATGCACAGTGAAGCTGTTTCCAAAATATTTTTTTGCAAACAGAAAAATACTTATTTCATTTATAACTGCTTGCAAAACACAGTATTAGTGTCATTTCCATGTAGTCCCTGGGCATCGATTAATATTAAGATTTTTCAGGTCAGGCAGTCTTTGCCACAAAAGATATTCTAATGCCTCATTTTAATGTTCTATATATTTCCTTGATTAGTCTAAAATACATTTAAGATGGAATATTTAGTTACCCTATTTGCTAAATAACCTTTGTAGCTACACAGAGAAATTACATTTTCCTTCCAAAACGAAATTGCATTAAGCAAAAACAGAGTCACAACCTTCATATTTGAAGATAACTTTCTACATTTTGTCTGAGCAACTGATTCCACCAAAGACATAGCCTTCAAACATAATGGAAGCAAAAACAAAGAACTCATGCACCTTTACTGCACGTTAATGCTGCTTGATTCCCATTTCCCAATTATAAAATGACTGCATCAATAAAACCAGCACAGTAAACCCAAAGGGCAGACCTTCATGGTTTGATATTGTGAATTGAATATATTAGCCTGAACACAGTGTTATCTCTGGTCCTGATAGAAGCAGACAAAGATATTACCTTGGATTCATTATGAGCTACTGGAGCCTTCCCTGGGAAAAGGGGACAAGTGCAGCTTGCCCTAATTGAATATTCATAGACCTGACGTCAAAGTCCTTGTCCTTGGGCAAGCTAACTCTTTATTGGTCACATGGACATATAAGTAACAATACAGCTCATGTATATCTTTCTACACAGATATAGTTAGAAGGTATAAATACACATTTTGTACCATCATAAAGTTGTACAAAAACCAATGTTAAAAGAATAGCACATGCTTTAATACAATATAATATGCAGGCTCCTTAGAGCCATTGGATTACAAAGACAAAAAAATGTTTTTTTTTTGTTTTGTTTTCTTATAAACTTAATACAATTTGATTTCAGGATTTTTTTTTCCTCATATCCTTTCACTTCCGTTTTGGCAGAATGGATGCAATGGTTCTAAAAGCTGATAGTATTTGACATTTATTCAGGGGCGTAGCAGTGTGAAGGTTATCGGAGGAATTTTTTAGGCTTCTGCCATATCTGATGATTTTCTCTCTAGTAATCCTTGCATTTGAGTTGAAAGGTATGTTCCTTCTTATAGTCAGAAATCAGCGTTCTGTTTCAGTGCACTTGCAAAATATCTGTAAATCTTAACATCACCAAGTGATGTTGCCCCATATTTAATAGCTACATCTTTGTAATCTGTGAAATAAAATTAGATTCATTACTGTAAATAAACAAAAACTATGTCATATTAAGTAGAATATATTAGCAAAGCCACCTATTGCTGTTTGGCAACTCTTGACTCTACACAGCTCACCCATTTATACATTTTTTAAATACCAGTAGGTCATAATATTTTTTGTATTACCTACATTCTAAGGAAAGTATCTGGATTTCAGGCTCCAGTTGTTCCACTACATAATTTAGCCAGTTGCTACCCTTGTTGGTTCTGAGCAAGTGGCCTTGAATGGAAAATTCTACTTGCAGTTTAGAGGTTAGAGGGATTGGGAATCATTTTACAAAGTCAGACTGTCCTTCACTACTACTTTGTCCTGACATTGTAGTTTGGGCAGTATGACACCAGGAATATAGCTTGTAGGAAAGGATTTCTTCATAACGAACATTTGTCACTGGTGGCAGAATAATTAAGCTTGAGTTATTTTGGGTCTGGTTGTGATGAATACACAAGTCGCACTAATAGAAAGAGTGTAATCCATGAAAACAGGAACAGGAAATTCAGATGCTTTAAGTGTGTCTTGAGTCTGCTATTAGACTTTTGCTAAGCATGATTAAAAGTAGTACATGAAGCACCTGCTCACTCAATAATGTGTTGATGAATAACAGTCCAAAGTAAAAGGAAGCAAGCAGTAAACTAATTTGCTTTTTGTTAGAAAAAGGTTTTTGTAAAACTGCTAATAGCTTCCTTGGAGACTGGGTTCCTCATCGCGACCAAGCATTGAATTGTAAATGATTAATTAAATTACTTAAAAATATGGATAAAGGGATGCAGTAAACATAATGATGTGTCAGTTATTTAAACAAAAGCTAAGAGAAAGGGATAAGAACAAAAGAAGGGAAACAGAATCAGCTTGCTGTTATCTGTCTTTTTGTTTGTATGCCTCTCCTGTCTTTTCTTGACCCTGGGATTGTTTGTCTTATTTGCATCAAATAATGAATGTATCTCAGCAGTGGATACATACGCGTTTCCTGTGACTCAATCATATCTTCAGTGTTTTGTTCCTCCTCTCGCAAACACTGAATCCTAAACTGTAACTTTAGCTGCAAACTATGAGGGTCGCCAAGATGATCTTATGTTTTAATCTTTTAGTCACGCTTGGTAATTTTTTGACTTAATGTTTTCATGGCTGAGTCTCATTGAGATGTCTGTGAGTCCAAAGCTGGTTTGTTGAACATGACAATGAGTTAAATGCAAAGTTCTGCAAAGTACATAGCACTCAATCCACATGCTTTACATGTGTTGATGCTTTTTTAGACAAACATATCTGATGAATGTTTCCAAAGCTTTTTTGTATCTACTACAAAATATTTAGACAAAAGAGGGTTTAACCTTGCACTAGCAAGCTGTACCTATTAAAGTGGCCAATGGCCAAACACCTAGACCCCAGAAAAGCTAAAAAAAAAAAAAAAAAAGGAAAATCCTTAAATAATTTACCCAATAGGTGTCGCTCCCATTCTGACAGGCTCTGGTTAAACTTACAAAGTAGGTTTGAACTCTAATCAACACAGCAAAGTAGTGCCACATTATTAGCAGTGCACTATTAGCAGGGGAGGTAAAAATCCACCCTCTGTAAAGCCATGCTCATTAACCCATGGTAATACAATAAAACCACCACTCCCTACATGGGCAAGGCAATTAATTCAGTCATTAAATTCAACTCATTAGTAGTGGTTGGACCAAAATGACTACTGTGTGCCAGACAAAACCATAGAAAGGTAAAATTAGAGGGCTCTTGTTGAATGTGTACCTTCTTTAGTGAGCTTTGAAACTAATAAAATTTAACTTGTGAACATTTTTGTTAAGTGTCAATGTATCACATTACAAAATGAGTCATTGTGAGTTGGTTATTCATTGAAAACAAAATAAGTTATTTTGTAACCTTTTGAAGATATGTGTTAGACTACACATATGTCTATTGTATTATTTTGGCAGATAAATTGTGTAATTGGCCATTAGTTTACTGAACCATGTAATTAAATTTTTTTCTGACATGACAAGATAAAAAAAAAAAAACATTTCATAAAAATGCTGATGTCTTTGGATGTGGAAGCAAAATATATAATTTTTTGTAGGTGTTGTGAGTAAAGGAATACAGTTCGGTTGATTCATGAATAGAGGTCAGTTTCATTTCAATGATTTTGAAATGAAAATCATGGGTTGATTATCTTTACTGGGTGACATATTTTCAATGTAACCAGGCAGACTAATGAAGCACTGGTAAACGATTTGCATAACATTTTTATTAGCAAGATTACAGACTTATTATCAATGTCAAGGTTGCATGTTTTCATTTTACTTATCTTTTTACTTCTACACTTTTTCAAATTTTCTTTCTTATTAATATTCTTTTGAAAAGTTTCAAACACTCACCTTGACAGTAGCTATTTACTGTAATTCAAGCAGTATTGTGTGGAGTCAGTGCAGTCAAACACTGAATGAACTTCGTCCAACTTAATACTCTTTACAAAACAATATGTAAAAAATATTGCTTCTTTTTTTCATAATCCAAGTCCTTTAATATGGAGCCAGCAGATTACAGCTTCTGGATATCAATCAGTGAGCTTCTACAAGTACTCCAAATTATTTCAAATCAGGAATAAGAACATTTCTAATCTCTTTTCTAATCTCTTCCGCTTTTATCTTAACTGTAATTAGACTTGATAGCATAACAGAAAAACTATGCTTCATAAGTACTTTATAGATGATATGCTGAATAAAATACTACTTAGCAGCTTTAGTAGCCGACAACTAACTTGGCCAGGGTCATGCCACTACCTCCGTAATGAAACATTTTCACAGCAATTCCTATCCCAGAGCTGATATTATACTGGAATGGCTTGCTGTATTTCTGGGACCATTATAGTAAACGTCTAATGTTGCAATTGGGAGTAATCTTTGATCCTCTGTGCATTGTAATGAATAATGCAGTACTGTGCACCCTTCGGTGACATTGAGAGATTATTTTTGCTTTTGGTGGAATAAAGCCAACTTTGAAGAAAATGAGAGGAATTCATGTTCTTATTATGCTTTATTTATGAATCTGTGTCATGGTTTTATTTTATAAAAGACTGGAATATGGAATTTATTTTTTACAGAAAAATCAATTATTTTTCAAGTTTTTTCATTGTTTTACTCATGCCCCTAAAATGACAGAGCAGGTGAAAATTGTTCAAATAGGACATTTACTGTGTTGCAATGCATGATTACATTATTAAATAGAAAAGTATTGTTGGTAGACACCATTTATATGTTTCAGCTCCCACTTTAAGATACCATTTACTTTTGCATAGAAAACATCCACATTTCTAAGATCCTAAACATATAAAAGCAGAAAATGTCCTCATTACATTACCAGAGGACACAAACTATCCAATGTCTAAACCATGGTAAACGCTGCTAATTAGCTTTCTTTAAGGGTATTCTTTAGTGTGCAGAGTGCTGTAATTTCTAGTCATGTAAATTATTCAAACAGAATCCAAAATTACATTAAAACTCTTGTTCTGGAGGGATCTTTTTCAGTTCCTTCTGAGCTACAGTGATGGCATGGTGGAAAAGAAACTCAGCAACCCTTGTTGCACTTTAGATACATACTATTTATGTTAATTTGGTCACTAACTTTAATCACAGCTCAGCTTTACATCATAAATGTGTTAAGATTATATATAATATCTGTACTGGATATAAATTTTAAACAATAAAAGCCTTATTGTTTTCCAACGCCAGAAATTTCATTAAATCTTCAAGAGTTCCCTGTATTTCCCAGTATTGCTCATTTTTATTTCAGTTTCATCTTAACTCTGTAACCAAGGCAAGCACACACCAGAAAGGTAGTAAAAATCCTGTTCCATTCTATTGGTGCATTGGCTGGACCTGTAGCATTACTACTTCATTCTGAAAGAAAACTTAAAAACTAATCTGTGAGGAAAGAGGGCAGGCCTGGGGAGGTAGGTTTCACTCATGAGTACAGGAAGTTTGAGAGCAAGAAGTACAAACAAAACAAGAGCAGAGGCATCAAAAGAAGCTTCCTCATAAACCTTTTTAATAGAGAGCAGTACAATATTTCAGAGGAAGAATGTCCACCCATCCATCCATTTTCTGCACACCCTTGTCCCTAGTGGGGTCGGGAGGGGAGCTGGTGTCTATCTCCAGCGAACATTTTGGGCGAGAGGCGGGTACACTCTGGAAAGGTCACCAGTCTGTCATAAGACAAGGAAGAATCTATGCTTTTAAATTTTTAAAGATAAAAGCTAAACCATAGATTTTACTAAGGATCCGCTTTAGAAATGAATGAATGATCTTTAATATATATTACACTAAAAACATTCAAAGCAAATGTTAAATCACTCTGGATTATTATTATTTTTTTTTATGATTATTTGAAGAAATAATTATTTATAAAAACATAGCAAGCTTAATTAGTATGTATGATTTCTTCTCCAAGGTAAGCTCTGAATACATTACAATTTCATGGGAGAGCTGGATTTAATCATTTAAATATGTTCTTAATCACTTTTTTCCACTGTTGGTTCAATCAACTACTGATCCTGGCAGAGGTGGATCAAAAAAACATGGATCAGACAATTTTTAGGAATGGTTAGTTTCTTTAGTCACTTATTGTAAAAATCCCTCTAAACTTTAGACATAAACATAACTGGCTTTTGTTTGTTTGTTTGTTTTTGTCGCAATGAAATAGAACATGAGAAAAAATGTTAAGTTACTTCACCTCAATTTGTTTCAAAACCCTCATGGTTCCTCCTTTTTACGCACACACACAATGTGGAAGAGTTAAAAAAATACTGGCATGTATTAAAGGGAACAAATTAACGCAAGTGGGCGCACACATAAACAAAACTGTCACCTACTGTCTACTGACTTGGGAGATTGGTTGGTGACTTCAACTATCTTTTTGTACAATTCATGTATCATTTATCATTTTCTATGTATCTAAAAATAGACTTGTATAATATCATCAGTAATAGAGTCGTGTTCATACCAGATAGGAATTATGGCAAAGCACATAAGGTATGTGATAAAAACAAGGTTTGATGGAGGTGCCAAAGAATGGGACAATGACCTATGAAATAAGGCTCTTATGCAAATTTAGAATTGAGTAGAACAAAGAAGTGGGAAATTTTCTCTAAGTACACCACCAAGGAAAATGGTGGCATATTGTAAATCGTACATATATAAAAATGACTGTACCTGGAAGAAATTTAGACTCACCATAGAAATTTAGACTCACTATTAATACCCTGGAGAAAATATTTCAATTCATTTATCCTGAAAAGCTTATTAGCTTGTGCCATCTTACTGTCAGTGTGAGCATAAAGTCACTAATCTGAAATAAACATGAGGATTATTAAACATGGTCCTGCCTGACTAAACGCTTAGTGATGCACATTGTTATGAATTCTTGAACATTTAATAAATATTTCTCGATCCAGATATTAAAGCCAAGAACACAAATAGAGGTTCTACAGTTCGACTGTGAAAAAATGTTAGCATTTAGAAATGAAAGCACATCTTCCAGGCAGATTTCATAAATGTCTTGGGCCGAGAATAAACCTTTAAATTGCTAAGGCAAGTGCTGTGTTTTTCACATGCTTTATCATGATTTAATGTTTTCCATGTGTCACCCTGTTTGTATCGTCTTTACCTATCGGTTATCACTAAAAAATAAAATAAAGAAAAGCGTTTTTTCTTTTTTTTTTCATGGAAATAATGCAGATATATAGTACACACACATCAAGGACTCAATAACACAACATTAAATGTTAAAAATTCTTTCAGATGCATTAAAACTCTTGAGAACAAGGGGTCTGATGTTTTCTGTAGTACACATTTCTAATTCATAGAAATCTCAGCCTACAACTCTGATAGCTGTGGCAATTGGTGCAGCATTTGTTTTGTAGTCAGAAAGTTATGGGTATGACTCCATTTTCCTCCCCTGCCAAAAGGCACTCAGTTCGAAATGATAAAATTTCAGTATTGGTGGTGAATGCATAAATATGTGCGAGTACTTTGAGTGGTGGTCAGTGTAACTAGACAGGTACTAATAAGTTTATCCAACTTACTCTTCCCAACAATAAGTGGTTCTTCTGCTGTGGGATGAATTGCCGCAATCCCATTGCAGCCTGAGCTGTCAGAGCTTTGCCTGACCAAAAGCTTGTTTTGGACCAAAAGTGGGATCAAATTAAAATGACTTGCTTTTCACAGTGTTTTGGCTTATATGTGAGTTTCTCACAGCCTACAAGGACGACAAGCCTTAGCAAAGGGTCATCTATACGAGCTCCATTCCTTCCACTAGACTCATCCTGATCCTAACAGACATGTTTGACTCTGTCGTCTTTATCATTTTAACGACTGTGGCAAGTCACTGAACCATTTTCCCGAATATTAGATTTGTGAAAGCAGGGAATGAATAATGACATCAAGATACAGTGAACTGGACTGATAAGAGAAAAAGGCACAGAGTTTGATGAAATTGTGGTTTATCTTCAGAAGCTCGAAAAATTTCAGTATTTGTTGCATGAAAGCATCTGAAGCTCCAAAATAAGCAGCCTGTGGTCATTTTCAATCTTCCCACTTTAACAGGCACCCAAAGGATGGGCAAAAATATTTTAAAATCCTTGTATAATTTAAGATTGATTTGATTTCAGTAATTTTATTTCTACATTTTCTACTTCAGATGGCAAAGCTTAATGCACCGTCTAGTGCAGGTTGGATTTGTATTTAATGGTTGAGAGGAGGGAGCAGTAATATTCAGCAGCAGTGTTGTATAGTAACGAAGTAAAAATACTTCACTACTTTACTTAAGTATATTTTGGAGTACTTCATACTTTCCTCGAGTAAGAAAATTTTTGATAACTTTCACTTTTACTTCACTACATTTCCGAACTTAATTGCATACTTTTACTCCGATACATTTTCAATGTGTGGTTTAGTTACTCGTTACAAAGAAGCGAGAGAGAAACGCAAATGTTTTGACCCACCTACTGATTGACTGCAACAAAGTCGGTAGCCGACTTGCCTGGGCTTGTTCATCACCACCAATAGGATGCACAGGTTTCGCATCTCCCCACTACGTCAGAAAGTCCAGCAAACAGTCTGATTGGTTAGAGCTCCGTTTGTGTAGGATTGTGCCGTTAAAATTTTCGTTTGTGTAGCTTTGGTTTCCGAGATATTAAAAATGATTTTTTAGGCCATCCAGAGTTTACCATCCCCGCATTTTGCTCCAAAACAAACCAAAGTTGGTTCGTTAATGCTCCGTTTGTGCAGGTTTGTGCCGTTAAAACAAACGCAGCAATGTTGTTTTCAATTTGGATTTTGGCTATTCCAATATACGGTGTGAGCGGCGTCTAACTCGAGGTTGATCCGATTCATGAACGCTAATTTCGGCCAGCCGTTCTCTCTGTCTCCCCTTCCTCAAGGTGTCGGAGTTTCACTCAGGGAGAGTCAACAAATTTTACATCCAAACTCTCCTGAGAAACTAATGGAAATAGATTTCTTGCCTTGTGACCAACTGACACAAAATTCATGACACAAAATATTGAGTATGAAGTAGTCATACTCAATATTTTCAGTAATTGTAATCTTAAAAAGTATATATTTTGGATGGCCTAAAAAATAATTTTTAATATCTCGGAAACCAAAGCTGCACAAACGGAGCTCTAACCAATCAGACTATTTGCTGGATTTTTTGAGTAGGTGGGGTGTCAGCATCACGGAGATCTGTTTCGCTTCTTCCATTAGACACCAGGTTAACAAAAAAGCTCTCCCTCTTCAGATGCCAAATAAGCTGCATTTCCCTCCCAATTCTTTTTTTCTTTTGCATAATGACCAGTTGTGTGCACCTATAGTTTGTGAAGTACAGTAATCGTAATGGCTTTCTTTCTTCATGTTGGCCGCATTTTCTGTACTATTTTTCTCATTTTCAGCACTGACCTTACTGAAAGGAAAAACTTAAGGCTTACAAAAACTTTGTATTTTCTGTCCTGGAGGGTTTACTAAGAAGCTGGTTCAGTTGTAAAGCAGGTTAAGTTAACCTAGTGGTTTCGGCAAAGCACCTAATTTTCTTAACTAAATGATGCTGCAGGTTTATCTATTAGCAGGTTTAATTTTGCCAGCACTTGGTTGTGTTCATTATTTTAAGTGTATTTAACAAGTTTACCAAAATATAAAAAATGTCATCCAAACTGCATTTGCCTTGTTTTACTTTTTACTTTTACTTTTCATTACATTACTTGAGTACATCCATTTTTACAGTACTTTCCATACTTAAGTACAAGACATTTCAGATACTTTAATACTTTAACTCAAGTAACATTTCAATCAGTGACTTTTACTTTTACCAAAGTCATATTTTGGAGCGGTACCTATACTTTTACTTGACTCCGAGATTTCAGTACTTTATAAACACTGTTCAGCAGGACAGTCAAAAACTCATGACCACACTGGTGCTGGGAATCCCACAGTGTATGTCTTTATTTCAAAACTTTTCACCAACCTTCCCTGGCTTGGTTAAACGGCTGCTGCTTATTTATACATTAACATTAGTTAGGGAGATTAAATTACAAAGTCCCTCTTTGTGTCCACATTTTCACCAGCCATCAAGTGACACATGTTTGTGACACCACTGATCGGTAACTTTCGGCTGTCTCAAAGAGATACCACATAGTTACAACTATTGCAACCAGCAGCAAATGTAAGCCAAAACTTTATGCACCTGCAGCATGTTTTGACAAGTCATTTGTAACGAAACAGGAAAGTTTTTAATGGAAATACATGCAAATATTAAGAGCAACTGCCTTTGGGCTCTTCTATGGTAGTCATGTGTGAACTCTCATTGGCACAGCCACAAGGTTCCTTCGTCTGCCATTTAAAGTTGCACACCAGTATTTCAATTAAAAATTGCCACAAAACAGAGAAAAGAAACAAAAATGTAAAAATAAATCTGGGATTGGCCAAATGTTAGCAGATCACTTCCTGAAGCTCAAATAACTATTGCAATTCACAATTCCCCAGAACAAATACAGCAGTGAACTGCCAACTAACTTTTAAGAGTTTTGGTTCACTGCTGTCTTGCCCATCAGTAATACATGCCATATATTTCAATAGGGAATAGAACATTATCTCCAACAGCATTACCAACTATGCCGGTGTGTTGTTTGGTCCTGTGGCGAAATCCCCTTAAACATTCTCCTTCAAAGATGTATTGTAGAATAATGATATGATGTGCTGTCTGGTACATGCTGTAAAGGGAACATGCAGCAGACAAATCAGTGGAGCATCTCCAAGTATTAAGCACAGTGAGGGGACACAACTAAATAACACAATGCTTCATTTGCTTCTCACATGGAAAATAGAAAACACATTTTCACAAAGTATACCACTTTCACTTAGAGGGATGCTGAATGTTCAACTGCCCTTAAGGGAGTTTTATATGACAGCTTGTATTGAGGCTGTACTGGTTAGTGATAACTGGAGTACACAGAGCTGTCAGACATAATATTACGTGACAGTAATTGGAAAAATGATCTGACACAACGAGGATGGCGGGATGGGTGTAAAGTTTGACACCATTTCCATTTTAGGGTGTTAGAGGAAACATTGGCTGTTTTTCTTGTCAAACCAAAAGCAAATATTTGGAGCACTATCTGTGTTTAATTTTTTTTTCAACTTTTTCAAAATATATCACACAATAACTTGTTTCTCTTGTGAATATTGTTATATTTGTGTTTTTTGATCTTCTTTTGTCTGCTTTGATTGAAAAGCAGGCTGTCCAGTCTCTATTTACTTCTGTCTAGAGGCAGCCATCTTTCACGTACCGCCCAGAAAATACCATGTTTACAGATGAAAAACACTCCACAATCAGGGCACGTTATTTTAGTCATTACTGCAGAGGGGTTGGGAAAGAAGGAGAGAGATTCAAAGAAATAGACAGATGAAGAATAAATGGATTGTGAGGTAGGATAAACAATTAAAATCATGAAACTGGTTAAGGTTAGTTTCAGAAAATGGAAAGCAAAGGGGGCTGTTGTTCTCTGCTCCCTGCCAAATATTTTGAACCAAGGATAGGAGGGCTGCATGGTTCTCAAATTAAAGGAAAGTGTACTTTTCTTCATTTACCAGCAACCTTTAATTAGAGTCTATCAGTCTAAATTAATGAGCTCCTTAAAATGCCATCAGTCTCCCTCTTCGTTGTTTCCTGCTCTTTCACTCTTTGTTTTCCCCTTTCATTTGTCAGTAATAATGAATTTGGCAGCATTTATGACTGGTTACATTGGAACCTGGTTCATGAGTCATTTGTGACCAACAGAATCACAAGTTTCTGAATGTGTCCAGATTATTCATAAAGATTTGATAAAGAAAGCATGTGATGTGATGCATGGAGTATAAGATGTACCAAGGTCATTGTGGTTGAATCACCTTTGTAATAAGTTAGGTCTCCAGATTTATTTTATTTCAGTCTTGTCAGTTTTGTTGTCTACTCCCAAGTCACACTTTGCTATTAGTCTTACAGTGTATCAGTTGTTTATCCAATGCAGCCTACATTAAATCACAAAGCACTAATGGCCATATCTTGAAGACAGGAACTTGGGATGAGTACAGTAAAGGTAATTCCCTTGACCTGAACTAGTTTTTTTTTATAAAGTATAATGTAACTTACTTGCCTGTGTATCAATGTTTAATTATACAACTTAGCGCTTGACCTGTACAATCAACATATTACCTAAGGGTCTACTTGCAGTTATTTATGTAAATGTGAATGTATATCAAATTTAATTTATTGACAATGATAGTGTGTCAAAAACATATTCTTGAATATTTCCGCTTCACCACCTATAGAAAAATGATGTTAATGGAAAAAAACTGCATTGATAGGACAAGTGCACGTAGGAAGTGACTTCGATTTTTTTCATGACCATCCACAAGAAAAATATGTTGGGTTTCTTTTGCTTGCTTGCCTGTGTTTTGTTGGAAATATGCCAAAACATTGTGTTGCCGAGTTTTGTGGGAACACGAAAGCATTGTGTGAATATACACAAACCCATCAGTATCTGTCACATCTCCTGACGTTGATGCTGCACTCCTCCGTTTCCTATGTCAAGTTCAGTTGTAACTCAGAGATCCACCAAAATATGTTTTTTTTTTTTTTCTTCAGAGGAAAAGAAACACAAAACATTTAAAGAGTTGCATAGTGGTAAGAGAAAAACTTTACAAAGCTGTCTGAGAAAGATGGGGTCATTGCCGTCTCTCAGTCTGCTAAGGGTTACAATCCATTTCTACTTCTTAGAAGGTATGTGTCCAGGTGCTTTTTGACAGAAGTTTAAATACACTTATTTACTTAGTACTCTTTGCTTACGTTAGAGTTTAGAACAAAAAATAGTCTTTGTTAATCAGTGCAATTAAAACTAAATCAGGTGGTTTTAAAATGTGTTTTTGACTCTGTTCACATGGTGTCTGACTGGACATTTGAGTGTGAGAAACATTAAAAAGGAAATGACTGAAAGTGAAGAGAAAAAATACATTTCTGAGGGAGGGGAAAATAGACTGCCTCTTGGCACAGAGTAGCCACAATCAACCACCAGTGGAGAGAACCTACCAGCAAAATAAAACTGGAAGAAAAACTTTCACTGGGCCTCAGGCTTCACTCTCTGACAAGATGCAAATGATTCAGAATCTATTTGGAAAGGTTTTCTGAGATGCTGCTAAGTAGCTTGAAAATGCACCTGAAAACCACTTTATCAGAACAAACTTTTTTAAAATCCGTATTAGTCAACGAGATGCCAGCTGTTCATGAGCAAGGTGAAAATATCTTATTCTCTTGTACAAACCCACTGAGTAAATTAGTTGTAGAAAAAGAATCTGTTGTTAAATAATTTCTTCAAACACTAAACTAGGGTTTGGATTCATTTTTTAAATTGGATTAAAATCTCACAGTTTGTGGGTACAAAGTGTAGAAGTTTTTTTGTTTGTTTTGTTTTATTTATGCACACTAGACTCCACAATATAACAGCAGTGACAATATTTGAGATTATTTAGATAAGACTGCTGTAAGGTTACTTTATCAACATTTTAGGTTTTGGCCAAACAAGTTAATGTCATTTTGAATAGAAAATGATTATGGTGATATTACTCACTGTTAACTTATTTACACAATGCCTTGCAGAATGTGCTTTATGTAAAAAACTCAAAGTACTCTGACAAAGTATTGCAGACTGACTTTTTTAACAAGCATTGCATTTGTCTAATTTTGTCAGTGGCTAAACCAGTAAAAGAGAATTTGATTCACTTCCAAAGTGAATGTTTGGCTGAAAATAGGACAAATAGTCCTTACATAAAAATCTGACCAAATGCCTCCAGTCTGACATTTGTATTTTCCACTTTGTGAAGCACTGACTTTTTTCAACCCTCCATCAGAATATTTGTCATGTACATGCAATAAAGCAGGCTTCGCATGAGATGAGTGGCAAGATCATCATTTAGATCGAGAGAAAGCTGACATGTTCGTGTGACCAAGCAGATAGCCCAGCCCCAAGCACCGATGCATTGCATCGAGAACAGAGAGAGGAGCAAAATGAAATCTTACCCTTTCAGAAGAGATTAGGTTTAGTTGCAGAAAATAACTCAGAAGATCATGGGCAGATACAGCAGCTGTACCAGCAGGTATGGTTGAGAGCACAGTGAAAGAGAGGGTGTGTTAAATATTAAAGAAACAAGACATTTTCTCCACTACTCCTCTTTAGGGCAAAAATGCCATTAACAGAGCTTAGAACTTAGCAGGCTCATGTAATCCAAATCATAGTTATTATCAAATTTTTATTACCATTTTTGGCCTGAAACAATGTCAGTGACTCACTTTTGCTTTTTGTTTTTTTTGATGCAATTCAGTGTTGTTAAAATGAGAGAAAACAGTCAAATTAATTTTTTATCCAAAGGGAACTCCTTGTAGAAGAATGCAAAAATATATTAAAATGGCTACATGGTCTTTCCTTCTTATAGCAGCTCATAGATCAAACAATTTTTTATTTTGATTTGTTTTTGTCTTTCGCACAAGAAACAATGAAGTGTCTACATTTACTTATATGATCATTTTTATGTGATGGTAGACATCAAACAAAAGCCTGCCAGCTGTCACTCAAAATAAATGGCATTCAGTCTGATAACGTTTGCCACCTATTGAGCAGAGCATTAAAATTATATGAAAACATCATTACATATCGACAATAAAACTGACATTTCAATGTCAAAACTTTAAAAACTAATAATCTAACTTAGAAATATTGCTGAGAACTAATCTGATCTAAGGCAACGAATATGTTCTAAAAAGCCTCAAAAGTTTTGGCTATATTAAAAGATTTTTGTTTTGTTATTTCTCTTGTTCTGACATGAGAACTATATACTGCATTAGCAGTGAGTAAATTAGTTTGATTGCACATTCACATCTCCTCAACTGGGATTTAGTTTTTAGTGCTATCAGATGTTTCCCAAACATTTTCTAGTTCAGCAACAAAATAAATTTTCACTGCAGCCAGAAAACTGAAGTTACCATGAATCCTGCCAATATATTTTACCACTTCTTTAATTTTTTTTAAAACTATTTAAACTAATGCTCAGCATGTGTGATAAGAAAGCTGTCCTGTTGCACTTATGAACTAGTATTTATCCCAAAGCAACTGCATGTTAAGATTGTCTTTAGTCTGTAAAACGATGTTTCTTCCCTCCATATTTTTTATCTGTCAGTTTTCTAACAACTTTCTACAAAACTTAGTTCGTCTCCACTTAAGGTCACTTCTTCTCCTCCCACATAAAAACTCACAGAACTTGGTTCTGACCAAAATTTTGTGTTTTTATATACTCCTCCAACCACCAGTTATCTTGAACTTAATGTATTTTTTATTGGATATTTGTCTTCAATCCTACAGATAAGTGCTTAATTAAACAATATATTGTGTCGAAACATTTTTTAAAACCTTGTATTCTTACAAAATGATGCACCAGACATTACTTTTATTTTTGCATTCCCAAGGATCTCCATCAAACACTTTTTTGAGATTCCCTGACAATAACAAAAAGCAGAAGTGAAGGTGCATGCACTTTCCACTGGCCTTACAATGCTGCTGCAATTTAAACATTAAATATTTTAGACATAAGATTCTACATAATTAGGACTCAAATTTATGCAATGAACAGTTTAATAATAACATTAATAAAGATGTTCTTGTCCATAGAGAATCTGTATTTGTGAAAAAAAAAAAAAAAAAAAAAAAAAGGATATTGGGTGTCAGGTCAAAAATCATCTTAATTTGTTGACAGAATGTATTGACTCCCCAGAAAAATAAGATATGAGATACAATTTACCCATAAAATAACAAGAAGTAAATCGCTTACTGAAAAAAATACATGATCAATGGGATTCTGAACTATTTGAAAAAAACACATTAACTGTTTACGCCCGAAGCTTTAAAAAAATCTGTGTTTTAGTAGATGGTGAAAGTGACCTTAGTCTGGACCAGCAACAAGCTGCAGCGTCTTTATTGACAGTTTAACTGGGATGCAAATGTCAAGAACACTAAATAAAGTTGTAAATAAGAGCTAAAGGATGTAATATTATAGAGAACTGGATACAAACTACATTTATCATTTGAAAACAGATAACGTATATGTTATTTATTCTTGTTGAAGAGGGTTTCTATGAAGTAAGAAAGCAGATTTTTAGTTGACTTTCCAGAATATGGGGAATTTAGTCTTCTACAATTGTAGATTCTTTATAGAAGAGGTATCAAATACTGCTATCAATAATCTAAGGTGCCTGCTTTTTTTCTATCTCGTGTGAGATGACATATTTTTTTACTTTATTTGAGACAAATAACTTTGATTGTAACTTCTAGAAGTGAAATAATTACTTGCTCAAGATCATGCTGAGAACAAAGAATAAAGAAAAAAAAATACAAAGTTTTCACAAGGCTGATGGTTGGCTCCTAGTTACTACTCCAGAGAAAACAAGAAGAACTGAATCATACTGACAGGGAAATTAAGTGCACAAAACTTTGCTAGATTCATTTTAGTAACAAGACTTGAGTTTCATTAATTGTATTGTTAATCAATTGAATTATAGATTTGTATTCAGCTTCCCTGTATCAATCCTTTGAAGTTATAGCTAAACATTTGTTGGGGTACGTTTCTGTGTGCTTATATTTTGTCTCCATTCTTCTGATCAAAACAATTCAAGTTCTGTCAGACTGAATGTACATATACCATTTTGATACAGGCTTTCATATCCAACCAGAGTGTATCTCCTCTAGAGATATCATGGGCCTCTTGGCTGTTTCTCTCAGTAACGCTCTCGTTGTCCAACCTTTCAGTTCAGGTGAACAGTGATGTCTTTTTAGGTTTGAACTTACACCAAACTGTTTTATTTTAAAATAATGGATCAAGTAGTGCTTCATTAGATGTTCAAAGTTTTGTGATATTATTCTGTAGCCTAATGGTCCATTTAATTACTACACAAAATTCTTCTTGAACTGTCCCATGTGTTTCTTGACATGTTTTGAGGCTTTTTATGATTTGTGTACTCTGCACAACACCTGGATTTAGACTGGGATTAAAGTACAAAAGGTGGACTCACTTATTAATTAGGTGACTTCTAAGACTAGTTGATTGCACTTAATTTCATTCATGAGCATCAAAGTGAATGCAGCTTCATACATAACCACATAAGACATTTCCAAAATCAGGATATGTGAAACAAAATACTCTGAATGCTATGAATCCTTTGTGAGCTCTACTGTATGTTAGCAGTGCCTGGTTTTATTTTAAGCCAAAGCTCAACTTATCAAATAAAACTGTTAGTTGGCATTTCCAGAAGCCATCTGTTTGATTTGATCAAAATGTCAGGAGGTGTGAAGGGTTATAATCAGTTTTGGTGGTGAAAAGTAAGTGTGATAAAAATATGTGAGGACGACTGTTTCTGTTTTTTGTCAAGTATTACGTCTGGATGTGTGCACGCATGTGTGTGTAGGTGTGTGTGTAGGCGTGTGTGTGTGTGGCCTTGTATTTGATTTAATGTGAGGAACATTTTTCCAACAATACTAGGTTGTGAGAACAGTCTCCACCTCATCCAAACCCTGGGTCCAGGTGTTGTTTTGGGGTTATGGATTATGTAGGTTTAGGACTAAGGTGTGAATTGAATTGAGATTTAGACATGTACTGGCAATGGTTAGGCTTAAGGTTAGGGTTAAGGTTCAGGGGAAAACAAAAGGAAGTCAATGCAAAGTCCCTGTGAAGATAGAAAGACAAGTGTGTGTGTGAAGGCGTGTGTGCGTGCGTGTGCGTGTGTGTGTGTGTGTGTAAAATAGGTGTCCTGATGCCGAGTTAAAGATCTGGTCAGCTAATTGATGCTGTGACAGGGAACATGTCGGAGTACAGTGTCCTCTGTGGTAGACAGCTAATTAGATCACACTGAAGGGCTTTTTTTCTTTCTCTTTCTCCTCCTCTTTCTTTTCCTCCTTGCTCTCTCTTTCTCATTTTCTCTCATGGTTACTTTTCCAGCTTAAAAGTAACACCAGCCATGAAACTGATAAGACAGCAATATAATTATGAATATATTTGCATTTTGCTTTTAATTAGAACTTTTGTAATTGCAGTAGCTAACCTGTTTTGTAGCGACGATTTTCAAAAATAAAATCAATTTGAACAGCCATGAAAGTGGAAGAGAATGAACAGCCATGCCTGAAAAAACAAATGAAACTGAGCCACTTGAGTTTTAATTATAAAAGGCATCAGCATGTGTTGTCATTTAGAATAAAGGCTGTTGAGAGATTGTCACGATAATAAGACGGTTCTGCATTCATGCTCCGGTCCTCTTGTCTAGAAGTATTTGGACCAGACAGTTTTAAAAGATGTGTCTTATAGACAGTATACTTACCGTTGTGGGGGCAAGTGCACTTTCTGAAAAATGCACTGGTCATTGTCTGCTGCTCCAGTGCTTCTTAAGATCACTGTGATTATTAGATAAGGTTTTCACTTGTCATCAGGTGAAACGTTTAAAACTCTGGACATATTCAAGGATTATGAAAAGCTGATGAGAACAAATGTTCTATTCAAATCTGCATTCATATGAGCTCAACGTTACATGAAGGGAAGCTTCAGGAAAGCTGCACACCAGGTTTTTTCAGAGTAGTACTGCACCAGGACACCATGAATAATTCACTAACCTATTGATCTGAGGCATTTGGTTCCGCATGCCATTTGGCGTTGCAGGCCTCTTGGCTATTTTTGCTCTGGATAGAGTTCCCAAAATAACTGCATTGATTTTTGATTTAGATAACAACTAACACCAATAAACTTCCTGGAAATGAATCTCGGTACATTTTTTGGGTTTCAAAACATGGAGGACATTTTAAGGTATCCACTCGGTGAAATATTATCTGATGTCAAACATACTTTTCTATACATTCACTTTAATCTGGGAGAGGTTCCTTTTCTCTGTTTGGATCCTCTTGATGTTCTTTGAAAATAAAAAACTATGTGTACATAGTGTTTATGAACTATGTAAACATAGTGGGAACATACTTTTCTCAAAGTCTGTACTTTGAGAAAAGTACATACATATTTGTATATGTAATGATAAAACATTAAAAAAAATTTTTAGCATTAATGCTCATAAATATTTCTTATGATTTATGAAATTAAAATGGACTCTATGAATAAGACTACAGTCAAAAGAAAAGCTTCATATAGTGTTTGGTTAGATGTATTATGAATCATATGCTTCAGGTCTCAGTAGGATTTAGTTGTTAAGTGCCCTTATAAAAGCTGACAGTTGATTTAATGTCTCTTGGATTGTTGCTTAATGCACAAGATGTCTGATATATGACTGTGTCTTAATAACTATTTTGAGGCCATTGATAGCTTCCAGCCAAGGAGGCTCCCACCCTCAATGCTTCTTGGCTCTTAGGGTAGGCTGACGACTCGCTCTCAGCTGGTGACTGCAGCCTCAGGCCTTCAGGCTAAGTGCAGATGGTTCTCATTGAGGCTTGCCTATACAGATTATTGTCTGCCTTTTTTTTTCATACAATATCAGAAGCTTAAGATTCATCTGAATTTTTAAAAGGCTTGCAAATTATTCATTAAGTCCTAAATAGCCAAGAGATTATGGGTTAGGTTTAAGACCGAAGAATGAATTGAGTTCAGGTTAGGTTTAAGCTTAAGCATGTACTGGTAATAGTTAGGTTTAGAGTAAGGATGAAGATGTGTGTTCATAAGATTTGTGTATAAAAGCTTTCTCCACAAGAATGTTCAATAGTGGGCCTCGAGATTCACAGACTCCAGAGCATGGAGGCAACTATATCCCAATTCCCCACAAAAGAGCAGAGGAGAAGCCTCAGGATCCTCCCAGTAGCTGAAATGCAGAAGCCTCAGGGGGCGGCAGCAATGAGCCCACCAGCTCTGCCGGCAACCAGCTACACAGAGGCAAATCTGGTCATACACACAGAAACCTGAGCCCCAGAGGCACACCTTCTCCCAGCAGAGCCAGGCCGCCCAGTCCCACCAAGCAGTCATCAGGGGTGAACCGGCACATAGCTCTGGACACCAAGAGCCAGCAATCCACCATCTGTCACTGGCAGGGAGTGTGATGGAGAGAAGCAGGCCCCACATTTCCTACAGTGACACATGGTCAGTGAACTGGTCCCTGATGGAAGTGCCATCCCCCTGGGAGAGCTCCTCAGGACGTCCTCTCAGCACAGCAGCATGGGTGTTTTTATTTAATAAACTCCATTATGACAGGGACCAGTCAGTGACAGAGTCAGTGACATGCTCACCACCCAAAAATCCATTCAGTTGGAGAAGGTGCAAGCACTCGAAAGAGAGACATCTGTCTGTTGCATCCTGAAGAAGTTTTTCATGCTTATTTGTGTGCAAAGACTAAGAGAAGTGGATGCTCTGTGTGTTGTACACAGTATGGGGGAAAAAAGCCCATGCTCACCCTGGCGTCTATCAGGAGTAGAATAAGCTGACAAGAGTTTCATAAAAGCCAGGACTTTGTCGCAGAAATTTCAATTAATTAACTACGTAGATTTTAACATCTTAAAATGTTTAATACAATGAATTGCATTACTTAAACAAAGCTTCCAGTGGGAACATTTGTTTCTATACATTTCTAGCTCACCTGTAAATCTGACATACAATTGACATCAAATGACAAAGCTGCTTCTCTTGGCCTCCTGGAAGTACATTTTTGCATCAAAGAACAAACTGATGAGAGAAAAAAAAACATATTGTGTGTTTGTTGTGCTAAAAGAACCGATCACCAAAGGTGTTCAAGCCTAAAATGACAGCTCGATGTAAACAAAGTTGCAGCAACCAGATATGTCCCCGATTCTAATGGCATCATCCATCGTCCACATTCCTAAAGAAACATTTTTTCAAAGAAATAGATCAGGGGCTGACAGCTTGAATGCTGACTGTGTATAATATCACATTGCATCAATTTGATGGTCAAATAATATAAATAAATTATTAAAACACTGAATATCTTCATTGTTGAGCTTACATATCTATTTATTCAATAACCATTATAATTTAGGAGCAGTAGAAAAGAATTTTAATTAAAAAAGGTTGCTTATTTTTTCAATTTAAATTGTTCTTCTATAATATGGTTGATTGAGATTACTTACAAACCCTCGATTAAAAACCTTTAATTTAGTGCCAGTTTTAATATCACTAATAGTAACTTGGCAACATCGGTCTCTTTAAGAAAATCTCTTTCATCAGACAATTACGCAGCTTTGTTCACTGAGCCATGCTTCACTAACATCTACTTTGTTACTAATCATTCTACTTTTGGGATTAATTAGTAAAATATGTCAAATACAAAATATATTGGAAAACATTGTGACAGAAAACTGAAAAAAATGCTTCTTTAAAACATGACAATTAGTTCCTGCAAAATTAACCTGTAGGGCAACCACTAAACTGGATTTCTTTCTTTTTCCCAAGGATGGAAAATGTATTCATTTTATTAGATCCTCTTCAGTTTCATAGAGCTATCAGGCAAAATGAGTAGAATTGACATTACGTGTGTTAAATCAATAACAGAATAGGGAATTATTCTAAACTCAGTGAGCATTAGAATTACATATTTAAGTGCAGTAAAAGGGTGCATCCACCTGAATCACTTAGGCTCATTCTTTTTTCTTAAGCAGATGTGCTTTTCTTCTTCAGTGAGGAATTAGGGGAATCTGGAGTCATTTATCATGGTAAATCCATTCAATTTTCAGGTTTATGTTGTGAGAAGTGAATTTTCAGTAAATACAGTATATTCTAGAAATACCACAAAGAGACTTGGAGGAATAGTTCACAAAAATACTCAGTTGGTCTCACTAAATAAAAGCAGAGCAGCTAGATTTATATAAGTCTGCCATTCAACAACCCAAAACCATAGGTTCAGAGAGCGTACTGCTGGCATGCATATTCACCGGTAGAGAGAATCTAGCCACACTGCAGGGGAGATAAATAGACAAGATTACTAATTACCAATTTACCTGCTGCTGTGACTGCAGCACTGTGCCTCCGCTGATGCCACCAGCCCAGACAGAAACAAAAACCACACCCTGCTGTTTGAGCATTATCTGTGAATGAGTGAAAACCATTAGCTGCAAACTATCTGTTTTGCGTTCGTGTATAGGATGGAGAGAGAAGTCACATAAATTGTAGAAGTGCAAGACAAAAAGAATGCAGCGGTGGAGAGCGGGATGCAGTGCGTGCGTGAGTGGGGCACAAACTACAATCTTACTCATTACTAAACGAAATTAGTGCAGATGGTCACACTGACATTGAAGATTCTCTCAAGAGCAGAGTACCGTGCTGCTGGTATAAATGATTCACATTAATACACAGACAAAATTCATTTTAAGATTCTTTGTCACACTCTAAAATCGGAAGATCCAATTTCTAGGTGGAATTTGTAATTAAATACTGAACCCTATTCTACAGAATAAAGTTGAATGGCAACATTACATGGAGGTAGATATGTAAACATTTG
The DNA here is from genome assembly GCA_922788865.1 of Poeciliopsis turneri. Lineage (NCBI taxonomy): Eukaryota > Metazoa > Chordata > Actinopteri > Cyprinodontiformes > Poeciliidae > Poeciliopsis > Poeciliopsis turneri. The sequence continues at coordinate 190,323 of CAKLNU010000452.1, forward strand.
TGCTTGTATTTTGCTAAAATCTGTGCATTATGATGTTGCAGAGCCAATTTGTACAGCTAAATATTTGAATTTGTACCACTAAATATTTACTTGTAGCAAATAGTCAAGTGCATGTAAAATCAAATTGAGGTTTTAAGTAAAAATATCACCTTCAAAAAACTTTCCCAACAAGCTCCAATTAGAAAGTTGTAGAAAATAAATTATATTTTGCATTTTGCATTTACATATAACTTTTCCACTGCACTACACAACTTCTAAAATCTGTTGCTGTTCATGCTCACCTCTGCACTTGCAACTTTTTTCTTGTTTGTGTTACTTTTGAGCAATTTATTTCAGTTGTTTGTGTCAAAACAAAGTGGTGTCTGTAGAGGCGAGAGCAAAGCAGATGAGAAAGGGGGCTTTACATAATGTTATAATGTTATTCCCTCATCAAAAACATACCAGGAGTATTGCTTTGAATCGTTCATGCATGTTTGAGAAATCCTTTAATCTCACTTGGCAGCTGTTCAGGGGTGCCTGAACGCTTGCTCTCACAAAGCGCCACCTACTCAGAATATCCCCCACACAGCTTCTACAGACTAGTGACAGCAGTAATTGGCAAACACCTGGTGGAACCGAGCTTACCATGCCTGGAAAATACATACTGCCCTTTCAATTTTCCATTCACAAAATGACAAAGATATTCAACGTAATGAGGGTGTGTTTGGAATTATTTACTTGTAAGACTTGGCCAAAAACTTTCCTTTTTGATAAAGCTTACTGTTAGACTGGCTATCATTGTATGAATGCTGCTTCAGATACTAGAGGACAAACTGGCCACTTTTCACTCTGCCACATTATCCTGCTTCTTGCCAATTTTGCAATATTTGCTGCCATTTGAGCTTTTAACTTCTCTTTTTTTTTCTGTTCATAGAACATACATCTGATCTGGCATTTGTAGCTGTGACACCATCCTGGAGGGGACATTTACTGAGCTGCTGCTGCCAACAACTTGAAGTTCTTCTGTAGATGATACACATTGCTCTGTCCTTCAGGGTTTGACCTTGCCTCTCTCTTAGACAAAGCTATTGGCTGTGCTTTTGTTGAGGCTCACTATATGTACTCTCTTTCTTTCTATAAGTGGGGAAACTGGCTCAGAGTTTAGCCAAAGCCAATAAACAACTGCTATTAACTTAGAAAATAGTCCTACATTAGTGCTTCTGTTTTTTCTTTGGGTGTTGGCTCTGTCTTCTGAGACCCCGGTCGGTCACAGCAGCTGTTCATACTGAGTAAGGGGAAGTTATTTCTCTCCACTTTACCTATGCATGCTTGTTCTGAGGGATTGCCACAAACAATTGTCTAGTGATGCTACATACTAGTCCAGGAGTGAATCCTGCAAGTTTGTGACTTGATCCAATCTGCTGAGTTTTCTTGGACAACCTTTTTCTACCAGTTTGAACTCTAAAATGAACTTCACTGCATTGTCTGAAAGCCAGGATCAATTGGAATGGATTGATGATTAAATTAACGAACTATAAAAAGACGTCATATTTAGAAGTAAGCACTGTTTATTCTACTTGTGTTTGTGAAACACATTAAATACAAGTTGCTCAATAGTCATGTTTATATGTAACACAGCAGAACAACACATATGGATGGACATTTTTCTTCTACCTAGTTTCAACCTAAACGAATTCACATGGCTGAAGAGTCCTTGAATCTCACAATGAAACTGCTGCTGCCTCTGGAGGGCACTTCTCAGGTTGACCCAGGACTCTGACATGCTTTCTCACAAGGGTAAGCAAAAAGAGAATTTCCATAAGGGGATCAATAGAGTAACGCATAATAATTAGATTAACTGACCTTTGCCCTCCTTCTCGTTACCATAGGGACATGCAAAAAGATCTAGTCAGATAGTGTTTTCTGTTAAGACTCAAGAAACCATTTATATGTTGTTCTGAATATTATTTCCTGCAGGAAATACACAGGAAATTACTGATGATTTATTCCTAATGACACTTAACTCTTCATCTTTAAACTCCATTATTGAATTGTGCAAAATCCATGACATAATATGCCTTAAGCAGGAATAGGAAGAAGCAAGAAGCAAACTAACACAGTATGGCATATTTTGATGACTGCATAAATCTAAGAGTCCAAGAAAAAAATGTGTACAAAATAGAAATATGGCTATAGTTGCACCTACCTTTGAGAGCCAATCTCTTTCATTTTGCTAAACAGAGTACTTCTTATGTGGCCACTTGAAAATTTGTGTGTAGCAGTAAGTTATGTCCCAGAGGAACAGGGAATGAAATGATTCACTCACCATGGAGTCTGAGCAGAAATTCAAAACTAAATTTAGAAAACCAATAAACAGTTACAAAAACCAATAAACTAAAACAAAGATGGCATCTTCGTGGGATGTGTACCTGAGTTTTCTCAGTTTTTTTTTTTTCACTTTCTTTTTGTCTGCCTATTTCTCAATTACTTCCATTTTAACAAACTTGTAACTTACTAAACTATCAAAACCAGAGCATAAGCAGACAAATATCATTCGCTTTTATCAAACCTAAGCACTTTAAAAAGTTCCAGTAAGTTAGATTTTGTTTAATTTCCTTTAGAAACCCATATGGATCTCTCACTGAGTCTTTGAAATGAGAGTTCTTGTACTTGAATGTTCTCCATGACACTTACTTTCACATCCTCACCTGAAACTCATTTGCTTTAACGAAAAAAAAAATCCTATCCTGGGCTTCTGGATTAATCTGTCTTTCACTGATGCTCATCACTACTCTCATGCCTGTCTTTCCTTCCCTGATGAGACACCTTGGGGCTCACTTAGTTACTTACCTTTTATAGCCTTATTCTTACATTAGTAAATAGGTACTTGCTTTTAGATTGCTTAACGTCTTTGATACATCAGACTTTGTGGTCATAAAGTCTTTTTTTGTCTGCTTTTAATTCAGTTTTTGTTAATATACTAGGAATAATTCTACTCTAAATCTGAATATTTTTACTTGTGTATTTTTGCTTCTGTTATGGTTTTAAGGTTTTAATTTTGTATGAAAACCTTAAAAATATGACAAGTGCAAATGTTACAAAAACTGCATTCAGAAGATTACACAATGCTTAAAGCTGCTGTATGTTACTTTTATACAGAATGTTTTGGTTTTTTGGGGTTTTTTTTTTACATATTTGTTTGAACTGATACCATGTCCTCATAATATGGTATGAGAAAGATAATCTGTGAAAAGATCAATGTCCTCCATCTCCATCCTTTGCTGTTATTGCCATTACAACCCGTCAGTCAGGAGAAGGGCCTTCATGCTGTTAATCATCCTCATGTACTCATTGCTAAATTTCTAATGGCAGAGAAACAACTTGGGGAAACAAAATACCTCAAGAGAGTGTAGTTTTCAGAAGACTTGTGTTGCTAAATCTAGGAAAAAAGATAAAGTGGCATGATTAACAAAAATTAATCAAGAACTACTCTTTGTGGAAGTAAAAGAAGAAAAATAGATCTTTTTAAGATACCACATCTTTCCCCTTTGATTCATGATCACTGTGCACAGCAGTCACTTGCACTGGGAAATGTGATGATCACTCATGTAAACAGTTATCCAGATTCATATTTAAAGATTAATTAAATGTATGACAAAAATATTTTCATATGACTAAATTATAATTAAACTTGTGTTAATCCAACCCTAATCCAATGCGTCCACTGCTCCCTGAAGCAAAATCCATATTGTCCAACCAAATTGTTTTGAATCAGTGAGAGTAACGGTGGGAGGAGACGAGACGAAAGGGCTGCAAAGATACAAAACCGCAAACGGCAAAATTATCACCACGTTTGGAAATTGTTCCAATAGCAACTGTGAACAACTAGAGGAGGTAAAGTTATTTTATCCGAGTGGGAACACTTTGGATTTAATGGCACAGATGCAGATCAAAAATACATAATGTGCACAGCTTCCTCAATGGTGAAATTTGTATCATGTAGCATCGTGCTGTGCATCAAATCTTTGCAGCAACTTTAAATTTAAACTGGGACTTATGCATTAATGCAAATTAATTAAATATGTATTTATAAATTAATTAAAATGGATGCTTTACATCCAAAGCACATTAAAGGCAAAGTATATATCTGACCAATATTTAAATAAGTGTATTGGATCTTTCAGTAGCTGCAATAAAATGTGAGGAGTGTTGTGTTAAATTTTCTCAATATTAACTGTTAGTAATAACGATGATAAATCTTGCCCTTTAAAAATTGATTTATGATTTCTGTAATTTTCTATGTTCTCATGTTTGTTTGTTTTTTATTTCCCTTTGTGCTTTGTTGTTTCAAAAGCTTGTGTAAGGGTTTTAAATAGCCCACTTTATTTTTCTTTATTTTCGTGAAAAATCCTAATTTTAATAAATATGTTTTCAGCTATTTAATGGAAAGTTTTAACAAGAAAGTATCAGGGGAATTTTCGTGCTTTAAGGCACATTTCTGTTCTTCATGTATAATAAATAAATACATTTTTCCAGGTTCAATTACTAATAATTTAAGTAATTGTGATTTCGATATATTTCTCTTAATTTTATGACAATTTTTTTTTTATCATAGTCAAGCACCCAAAGAGTTGTCCTCACTTTCTTCACCAACTATGTAATAATAGTTGGTGAAGAAAGCAGCTGTCTGTGAGTAGAGAAAATCTACTAAATTCAATTTAAGTTTGATTTGTATCAGGGTAATAACGAGAGGGCTGTGTGAACACTCAAACAGCACAAATGAAGAACAGGAGAGAAGCCTTTCCCTTTTCTCTAAGGCTCCCCCCCCACCCTTTAAGACTCTTTCCTAAATCATGTCACATCTCTCTTAGAGGTAACAAAGTGTGAAATTGTAATTGTTGAAGGAAAAAGCACCCAAATCTATCAGAATTCTCTAAAGTGCTTAAATCTGTCTGTAGAAGATGACCAGTAGCAACTGCCTCAGGGACCGACAGCACTGTTACCTCAGTGAATGAAGTGAGTTTCTAATGGGTCACTATACTGCATCCCCAGAGGCCATGTTGAAACTCCTAACCCATGACAAGGAGGTCAAAATGAGAGAGTGAAAGAGTGACACTTATTGTTATATCCTGGCTATCCTTGTGTCCTCAGGCTACAAGTGAGTATGATGGAAACTGATGGTGGCAACTGATGAAAGTGCATGCATGCTGGCACATTTATCTAATTGTGTTTTTGTTTTCACAGAATACATTTCTATCAAGTTGTCATGACTGTGTTTCTTTTTGTGTTCCTGCAATCACTCACATATCTGTGATTCACGTCAATCCTCCTCTGTGAACCACTAGCCAGAAGTAAAGGAGAAATTTCACAGTGGATTTAGATATACATGCTGTATAACGCATGAGATGTTCTCTTCCATTTGAGCCATCTGTCATGTTTGTCTAAATTTGAAATTTATTTATTTTTATTATTTTTTGGCTCTCTCTCTTTGAAGTCTGTCTTTCTGCTTGAAAAGTTGTACTGGAGAAAGACAAGCTCACCTATAATATTTTTCATCCACATTCTGCCACACAGGAGTACAAAGTTGCAAGGGGTTTCAAAACCACTAAATTCCCAAAGTACAGAGCTTTTATATAACTTGTTACCAGAAACAGTAATTCTTCTTTAAGAAAAGAGAAAAACAGTAACAAAGTAACAAATCACTGTTGTTTACAGTATAAATCCTATGACTCACTCTTTACCTGGTAATAAACAGACATAGTAATAACCAAGAGCAGTTTTTTTTTTCTGAGAATTATGTATAGAGATGTAAAGAGACATGTTTTTCAGATAGAGGTATCTGAGCATGTTATACAGTATTAATATAACAATTTCATGTAAAAAATAAATCAAAATCAATTCTGGCAGTGGATAGATTACTGCACAAAATCCTGACCAACATAGTTTTGTGTTTAAGCCCAAAACTGTTCACACATTTAGTAAGTTCAGATTTAATGTAACCTTTAAATTGCACTTTACATTTTGGTGTAGTGGGCAGCACAGTGGCGCAGTGTGTAGCACAGTTGACTTTGCAACAAAAACATCCAAAATTTGAATCCTCGCCTAGGCTCTTAGCGTTGAGTTTGCATGTCTCAAAACACGACTGTTTGGTTAATTGATCTATCTAAATTGTCTATAAGGAAGTGTGCGTGCATTGCTGTTTGTCCTGTCCTGTTAACCTGCAATGGCTTGGCAACTTGACTGGGGTTTACCCCGCCTTTTGCTCAATGATTGCATCACCCTATAAGGATAAGTGGGTTTAAGCGATGAATGGCTTGAGTTTGGAGTGGTCCAACCAGAGTCCCTCTTAGAGAACCGATGCAGGGAGCTAAAAAAATGTGTTTATTCATAAAGAGCCCTTCTAACCACAAAGACTGAGAGCTCATCAAAAATAATTTATTGATCAAAAAATTAACAAAGGTTCCAGTGGAAGCAGCAGTCAGAAATTATCAGATGTAATTGACTGCTGAAAATCCAATAAAGGTATTTCCATTAATTACTAAAAGGCCAGGGATAGAATTTCAACTGTAATGTTTTGTTTAAATTTTAAGTAAGTAGAACTTTATTGTCCCATAAAGAGGAAATTTCAGTGGCGTAGCAGAAAAGCAATAGGCAAACAAGGCAACGCTCACACAAAGGTAGAATATTAAAATGTAAAGAGAAGAAACAAGGTGTCAAAAATGCCAATTGGTCATTGTCTGTTTACCTTATGCTTGATGTTTGTGTCATTTCCAGTCAGAAGCACACGTCTTAATTGAATTAAAATAAATTACTTTCTAATTTCAGATAAAAGCACTTAGTGCTGAGATACTTAAACGGTGTTCCACAATTGATAGCTGGACAAAAAGTGGATTTAAAAAAAATAAACAAATACATTTGTTTGAATAATCATTTAGCTCTTCATTTTTTCTATTTGTAATGAGTAATTCCGTAAGTGTGCATCTCATGGGGCATATTCAAACCAACCCATTCTTTAAAGTTATTAGCTTCTTTCAGTGTATTGACATTCTTGGTTCTGAGTGGAACGGTTCCTGGCCAAAAGAAAACAGTTTAAAATTAAACATATAACATGCACAGAATGAGAGCTTGCAGGAAACAGTAACAGTGTTGAGAATCGGGTGGAGTTGATTTCCCATGTGTATCTCTAACTGTGTCTGCACATAAACAGGAACAAAGCTGATCCTTCCCGCGATGCGGATGCCACATCAGTTACATATTCAAAAATTAAAAGAGCGGTTTCACTTGCACTCACACTGTCAATGTGTTTGTTCGCAGTCAGAAGTCAGTGTTGCTGAACCCTGGTGGTCTTCTCACATTGGAGTCGTGAATTTAAACACCTGGGCTTCCAGCACAGACTAAAAAGATAAAAATCTCTGCCATCTTACAGCTTTTCCTCCTTGTAACATGTTGATTATTTGAGATATTGCTCTACTCTGTATTTCATTTGGTTTAATTATGAAGCTGGGCTGCTGTGGCACACTAAAATAAATTTAGTCAAAGGGTAAGTATTTAAAAACAGCTCCAGTAGTTTAAGCAAAAATATTATTATAACTTTGGAATTAGTAACATCTGTCAGGCCTACAGGTATTAAATCAAATATTAAAATATTAAATATTAAACAGTGATCATTTAAAGTACAAGCTGAACTGAACTTGGAAGGTAAATGAATTTACTGAGCTATGCCTCTATCAGCTTCTTTGACAACTGTCTTATGTTGACTTGTTTTAAAAAGTTTCCTCATCTAGTATTTTTATAAAGCTTTCTGTTAAGGTCTGTCAGGGGAGAGTTCGGAGATTATTTCAGTCAGAGGAAGGCAGGTAGGTTTCGTTGTCTTTTCCCTCCCAAACATCAAGCTGACTTTATTGCCCGACAGGATACCAAGAGAAGAAAAATGTAAGTAAATAGCAGAAAGAACAAAAGTAGATTGTTTGTGAAGGGCATGGTAAATTATGTAGCATCTATGTAACACAATGTCAGAAATGACACACTGAAAAGTGATTGCCAAAGTCAATGTAGGTTCCCACTGTGAAGAAGTAAAGCAATGCTCATGTTTACTACAACATGTTTTATGGATAGTGTCACCATGACTGGTTGTCACAAGAAGCTTACTTCAAAAAACAGAATGACAGAACAGTACAATAAATATAAACATCAATATGATGCTTCTCATAATCAATCTGAGAAAACTATAGTTTTTATTTGTCTGATGTAATATTTAGATGTGTTTTAGCAGTAAGCAGAAAAGCATTGTAACCAACTGAAATAAAAAAACTGAAATGTGTGACATAAAGCATTATAATATAGATTATAGAGTAATGGGACTCCATGCTGGCAGAGTTGTTGGTAGTTTTTCTTTGTAGCAAAGGATCGAGGTTTCCTTTTGCCAATTCACTGCTAGCGATATCAACAACATAGAGCAGCTCAATCATAATGAGTTTTTCTTTAAATGTCATACTAGATTTTATGACTATGAAAGTAAAATGTGGAAGCTGGTGAATAATAAACAACTAACTGAAAAATGTGTCATTCTTAGCACTTTATTAATTCAATTATAGCTCAAGCAGTTGCACAATGCTGATATTAATCTGTTTGATCTGTACATAAAGCATTAATAATTTATTATCTCCAATTTATTTCAGCGGCAAAATGTTGTGGAAAAACCTGTTTCATTATTCTAAACACCTGACAGTTTTGACCTTCTCTTGAACTTCACATTGCTGAGTTACAGAGTAACCTTATTCTGATCCCACTTTTATTTTATTAGGATGAGTGGTGCTGAGTGTCTGCTCCACCATCGCTGTCATTCATTTCATGCATTCAATATTCAAAATACAAAGGCTGATGGTTACAACAGTTCTTTCAAAACTGAGTCGCCCAGTATCACTATTTAAAATTAACACAGCATCATTTTTTAAGAGCTTTTGTCCTCGTTGTAAAAGGTTTCGTGTACTGCAGGAAAAAGTCACAAATGCTATGTGGTAATGGAAACTCCTGGGAAAAAAATCACTTAAAAAAGGAGTCAGTGATCCAGTCAAGTAAAGACAAGGTAAGTTTATTTGTATTGTATATTTCAGCAACAAGGCAGGTCAAAGTGTGTGCATCATAAAAACATTACAGAGTTATGACTCTATAATGAATTATGACAATCTGGAGTTCATTTTTCTTTCACAATATTTGTCTTTACAAATATTGTGCTCTTCTCTATACTTAATGCTTGAGTTTATTTTAAAATGTGAATCTTAAACTATGTAACTTTTGGATTGTTAACTCAAACTGACAAAATAATGAAATGCTGCAAAGCATTGTAATGCTACTCAGAATGAATGATACGCATGCACTACCAACAATATAAAATATACAACTCTGAAGTACCAGCAAACTTTTCTTGTCATTGCACTTACAGAGATCTACTGCAATGATTAAAATCTCAAGACCACTCATGAAACAGGGTTATATTTACTGCCTTGACTGTGCCTATATCTTTAGGGACAGACAGTAAGAACAAAGAATACACTGCATTAATCAGTCACCACTTGCCCTGAACAGTAGCATCCAATGATAGCCATTTGGGATGCATGCACATACCACTGTTGCTATGGAAAACAACCTTTAGTTTCTAAATGTTTACTGAGAGTCTACATTTTTCTTTGTTATCATTAGTATCACATTTTGGAGGAAAGAAAGATCAACATTCTTTTGAAAAGCTTGCAAAAGTTCTCAGCTGACTATGAAATTTCATGAGCCCATAAGAAGAATCTTGCAAAAGTGTTAATAACCCTTATTTCTTGAAACTTGGTTGTAAAGATCAGTGGCTTTTATATAAATTTTAGTAACCATAGAAGTGGAATAATCTGAAAGCTGCAGCTTCCTTCAAGTTCTTAATTTAATTTAGGTCAGGACTTGGACTGGTCTAGTCTCACAGATTAATCTTTCTATGTTCAGATTTTCTTGCTTCTTTTCTTTGAACCATTCTGGCAAATATCTGGTATGAATTTCTGCTACCTGTGACTCTTTCCTGGACAGGAGCGTTGGATACTGCTGCCAACAACTTAATGTTCTAGTTAGGGATGATACACTTGGCTCTTTCTTTCTTTCAGTGTTTAACCCAGTCTCTTTCCCACACACAGCCATTGGATGAGTTTTTCCTGTCACTAACTGTATGTGCTTTCTCTCAATCTTTTTTATCTGCTTAGCTATATTTCTCTCCTAGATGAAGTTACTAAACGAGTTAAGAGTCATTGACTTTGTATGTTTTACATAGACAGAACTCATGAATCGGTGCTTCAGTGTTTTCTGTTTGTGTGAGCAGCCACCAGAATCTGTGGCTGTTCACACAGATCCAGGTCCTGTTGAGATGTTCCTTTTGCTTTCTTTCTGATTCTGCTATGCATGCTGGGTGTGAGGGATTTCTGCTGTCTACTGTCGCTACATGTTTTTCCAGGAGGAGTGAATGTAGTACACTGCACATCAGGGTCTTTTTGTTTCTTACCTAACCTTGAAAGATTTGTTGTGAGTTGATGCGACATAAATTAAAAGAATTATGACATATTTTGTTAAACAACTTGTTTATGCATTGAAATTCTAAGCTTGCACGGCGTAAACATATACACTTTGTTGAAACATGAACTAGAAATCATCTTTGCCTCATTGCCATTGTAGGTCAAATCTTAAATCCTTTCTTTTGCAGTACTATATGAATTTGTTATAAATTTTTAATAAAAAAATGTACCAGGTTCCTCCAATAGTATTATTCCTTTTTATTTATTTTTTTTTTGCAAAAGCATTAGCATAACTATCAAGTCAAGTGGCATCTCTCTTGACCACAGCATAAACATTATTTTATTTTAAGTCAATTGTTTCAAGTGCATAACAGAAATAGAGGACAATTGTGTTAAAGTAAGAAAACTGTTTGACTGCTTCTTACTTGTAAACTGTAATAGATAATCTTCAAAAATTGTGATTAACACTACGCAATCACAGTGTGAGTGGTGTTTTTTCATTGCATGTACCATTGCCTTTTTGTCTGGTTTTTCCCATTTGGCATGAGTATAACAGGGTCTGAGCTGACCCTGACAGGAAAAGAACAGCCTTTAATAACAGACATCTCACTCTGTAGGGAGCTTCTGTTTGATTTCATTGCTTGAGGCAAAGCTGTCTGAATATTACCCAAACTCCCCCTGTGCCGTGGCAGGAAGCTCAATCTCACTGTCTCCACTCCTCATATTTTTATTGGCAGCAGGAGGACCGGGGGTAGTGGGTGAATATGGGTGTGGATCAGTGTACCTCAGATGCATGACTTGAAAGAGGCCAGGCTGACAAAGGTGAACCACTACTGGTGAGGGTTATGTGTGTTTGTGCACCCACATGTGTGCAAATACTGGAAAGCACTCCTCCTTACCAACCTGAAAGGATGGAAGGATGGACAGACAGACAGACAGACAGACAGACAGATAGACAGACAGATAGATAGATAGATAGATAGATAGATAGATAGATAGATAGATAGATAGATAGATAGATAGATAGATAGATAGATAGATAGATAGATAGATAGATAGATAGATAGATAGATAGATAGATAGACCTTTTACGATTATGTCAGAGGTCAGGCATTTCAGTGGAAACTTTGTTCTCAGAAGGGCAGAGGGAACATTGTCAAGACCCAAACATCCAGCCTTGCCAGACAGCCTCATAACAACACAGCTGATTTGTTGCAAACTTCCCAGCCTCAATCGTATCATCAATCAAGTCTGCAGCCCTGCTGATGGAAACACAAGCACTAAGAGATCCTATGCCCTCTCCTGCGATACACACTGCATTATTGCACTCGTATTTTATTTATGCGCAGTTAGAGTTTTATGTACCAGACCTTGTGGATGATAATGTCCATGTAGCTATAATTCTAAGATGATTTTGAAGGAGAAACTAAAAATGTTGTGTTGCCAGGGACCGTTTAGAAATTGCAACAATTAGAAAAATGTGAGTAAATATTGTGATTAATGATCTCTTTATGACACATTTCTGTGAAATTGACAGAAACGGACCCTTTGCATGGCTCTGTGTACGGTGCAATAAAAACACTGCTTTGGCCCCTTTCAGATTTCTTCTTCTATCAGCCTGGAAAGGGTTACAAAGCCACTTCTAAAGCTCTACAACTAAACAGAAGCACAGTGAAAACTATTATCCTCAAATTTAGAGAACATGGAACAGTAGAGAACCTATCAAAGATTGGCTGGCCTACCCAAGTTACACCAGGAGCACATCAATGACTTGCCCAGGATGTCACAAAAACACTCAGAAAAACATTTTGAAGCACTACAGGCCTCAGTTGCCTCAGTTAAGGTCAGTGTTCATGATCAAGCAATAAGAAAGCGACTTGCCAAAAGGTGCATCCATGGGATTCCAAGAAAATTGGTACTCTTGTGTTCTAAAGGTGAAAACTGTTTCTGACCAAAACAAAGCAGAGGCCTGTCTCACATATACAGAAAAAATCTTGATGATCTCCAACAATAAACTCAAATTTGTTCCTGATCCAACAGACAGAAGGCAGAGTGTGGAAAAAACTGTGGATGTCACTGAAGACAGCTTATGCACACTGAGATAAGACTCTGACACTTCAAAAAGTAATTAACAGTCATTAACAAACTGAAAGCAGCGTGTATGATAGAGGATAACAAAAAAACTGCTAAAATGTTGCAATAGAGCTGAATCTCAAATTTTACACTTCTTGTTTCTAATCTATAGATACTAATTAGATTTTTTTTTTAACCCAGCATAACCATGCTCTGCTGTTTGCTTTGGCTTCATTTCTATCAAAGTCAAAATCATTCAAGGGACATGGCAAAAGTGGCTTAAATGTTTTTTTTTTCTAAAGGGTGTTGCTCTGCCTCCCCTTTTCCAAATGTCCCACAGTGTGGGAGCCTGCATGCTACTTCTTCTCATTGAACCTAGCTGTTAGGATACACAGTAGTCAGCAAGATTTTCCCCTCACTTTCAAAATATACTTCATTGAGGTGTCAAACACACTGGAATATTGTGAGAAAAACTAAAAAACTAAACACATAATTAAACAAATATTTCATTAAAAACTCATTTTAGGAACTACTGTGCTGTAGTATATATTTATATATATATGGATGCAACCAAAAGGAGGGATAATGTGGATGATATTTTCAGATAGACCACCTGTTCACTTCACTGATGTTTACTTGAGCAGATGGCAGGTTTGACGCTGCTGAGACACAATGACAAGAGAGCTTTTATGATTAATATTTTTTTTGCAATGAAGCCCACTCTCTCTTAACTAAATACATAGCTTTACAAGAAAAATTATAAAACAGTGACTTTTAAATGTATGAAAAACATAATTACACAAAAGAGAAATTTGCTTATTACAAAAATGTTCCAATATATGTCAGTTGTAAAGCACAATTTGTAACACAAAATTGATGTTAATACACACATAGTTCAAGTAAAAAGCAACACAGCACCTGTAGCCACAGTAAACGAAGTAAGATGGTTGAAAATTGCAGACTAAGTGAGTCATTTAATAGGCTTATAATATCATCACTGCCCCATCTTAGAGAAACTGGAAGATGTGACTGTAATTGCATTTAGTATCCCATTAAATTCTTGTTTTGTTTAGGTTTATTTATTCTGTGATGGCAAGCAAGACAATTTCATCTCTTCTCTAAAGCCCAGGTGATATTAGACCGCTGCATAAACAAATGGTGAAGCCAGATAAAAACATAATTTAAATAGGTATGCTGGATTAGTTGTAAATCTCACAAGTAAGACCATAAGCACTAATCAACAAGTAGAAGGCATTAGTGCTTTAATCATTGTTTTGGTTAAATAAGCTGTTTTCTCCATGGACCAACAAAATTTCTTTTAGATCTTTATCAGAAGAGAATGAGCATTTACGTAATATGTACTTATGAAAGGTGGGAGATAGGCTGTGCAGCGTGTCTTTGTATTACACAAGCTGCACAGCTTCATATAAGTTCTTTAATGCATTCCTCTTTTTCAGAGTTTTGTTGTGCATCACAATTAAACATAAGATGGACAAGTGTGATTAACTCAAAATCTACGGGGTTAAATTTTCAATTGCTTTCTTGATAAATTCCTGTTTTGCAGCACATGAAGTTCTGGATGTTGAGGAATTTGACTAGTATGTTGTGTCAAACTTCCATTTTTTGGCTTGTTCCACTGTGTCTCTGATTATGAATTTCAGTTCCTCCCCACGCTGGTCATTTTGAGTAGACTTGATTTTTTTGACCAGTTTCACAAAAATAAGTAAATAAAACAGGTGCTTTTTGCTCAGAGGGTTTTGGGAGGTGGTGTAAATACCCAAGAAGCAATCCAATGTGAGAAAAGAAGGTGTAACAGCCATAGAGGTGAGTAATCGAGCAGCTTAACCCAGTGGGTTCTGCATAAATAGCACACAGGATATAAATAACATACTGGGGCTCACTGCTGCTCGCTGTGAATTTGTCCTGAAGTACAGTTTGTCTTGGATAGAAATTGATATCCCTTTGCCGCCTTATGGTGGTAATAAAATATAATTCGTTTTTTTTCTAGGTTTGCATTGAGATATATAAGAAGATTTTATTGGGCCTTTCTTTTTGTTGACTTACATAAGAATCATATTTCTTCGAGTAATCAAAACTCCTTTTGGTTTAACTTGCTGTACTTTTAGCCTTAAAGTGCATGTTTGGTCAGTTTTTCAAACCACATGACTATCTAGGTAAAAAAATTCCCCTGGGTCCACTAAACTCATTCACTGGGTTTGACAGAAGCACTCATGGCCTAAAAAACACACAGAGAGCTTTTTTTCTCCACTTTATGTTGTAAAAGGCTTAAAACAACCATGTCATTAGTAACTAACAACACAACTTCACTTCATGACATTGATGTTAAATGCTTAGAAACAAAAAGAGAAAATGGAGTAAAAGTGCTTAACATTAAACTGTCATGACACCAGTGTCCTCATGGACCCATCGACTCTCGTGTAAACATTTCAGAGGTGACAGTGAAGCAGTTTTTAACACAAAACATTAGGTCAACTGGATTAAAAAAAACATATTCAAGACGCCACTAAAAATAAATTATGCAGAACCATTTAGCCCTTTACGGGGGGCCAATCATACATATAAAACAGACAAATTCAGTATTTCTTTTTCATACAACCTCACATGTGCAACTATTTCTGGATTGAGGTGCCTATGCCTCAAAATTTGAAGAAATAGCCTCTTTTATTGAAGGTGAGCTATAAGAGACAAAATAATTAAATGCTATGAAACACAAATGTTTTAATAAAAACAAAATTATGCACTAAAAGAGGTTATATAATGGGTCCTAAGTATGACAATGTGGTTGATTGACAATATGATGATATTAATAAATTTGTCAAAAAATTTTGTTTTGTTAGTGTCAGTATGAGTCTTTAAATTTGATATTTTGAATTCTGACAATAAAAGTTAACATTTCACACATTCTTTAATCTTTTCATGTCTACTGCAATAGAGGAAATGCTGAGTGCTACTCAGAGTTAAGAATAATTGGTATACTCATGAATAGCAGGCGTAAGCCTTTAATTCAATAACAGCAGATTATAGGCTTAGATTCCACCTTTGCTTGGGGAATGGATCTACTTGGCCTGGAAAACATATTGTTGAGAACAAGAAGCAGCTTCATATAAAATTATTAAAAAAAAAAAAAAAAACACCAAGTGTGATTTCTAAATTTAGAAAACGAGAAATCATTATTTTTCTTCAGACAGGATAGTATCACACTTTTAATGGAGGTGTACTTCATGTAAAACTTATAAAATAACATGGAGAATTATCTAAAATAAGAAGAAAAATCAATATTTTTTTTATTTAAATCTGTTTGGACAATGTAAAAAAAATATGACTGGGTGTTTTCCTCTGTTTGACCTTTTGTGGTTGTTAGGAGACATGTCATCAACGTGAGTGGTATTCTACTGAGTGAAGAATGTCACCATTGTTGTTATTTGCCGTCTTGACATTTCACACTTTGAGTTGATTATCAACAGCAGTTTAAGTTGTCAAAACGTTTCTCATTTTGGTCAGAAACATGATGACGTAAGGTTTGTTTTTCATTCAGATATGAAGAAAAAGAGTTGTACAACACTGAGACCATTCAGACTCTGAAATGCAGTTTATGTTTAAAACGCCCTTCAAGTTGTTCAAAAATTATTCCTATGGTTTTGAAATAATTTTTAATGTTTTAAAGATTTCTTCTTTCTGAAAGGATGTTCAAACTTTCGAGTGGGCGAGCCTGGATCTCTAATCGAATCTGATAAAGAATTTTTATTGGAAACCAAAGATTGGGGCAATGCCTCAAAGACTTGGAGTTCTTCTCTCAAGATACATTTTTAAAGTACCCATGGAAACTTACAAAATGTGATAAGCAAATGTGGAAAAGGTTTAACGCCATAACATCAATAAAGATTTTTCCACTGATACTGAGAAGGATATAATATTTTATATATCTTTTTTTAATAAATTGTAAATAAAAAATACATATTTTTTTTATCAAAATTGAAACACCTTTTATATTGTTTCGTCTTTTGAGAAACGCTATCAGAAACAGACATACACCATGTACCAAATTATTATGGAAATTAGATTTAAGTGTCATAAAGATTGCATTTTTTGTTGTGCTATTAAATTTATGGATGGTATTGTGTGTCAGGGCTCTTTGAATCAGTATAAGTAATTTCAGAGAGCTGGGCTGATTATTTTGTCTGGTGAACCCAATTGAAGGAAATCTACTTGAGAAGGATGTTCCACATTTTCAAGCAATATGGGAAAGAAAAAGGATCTCTCTGCTGATGAAACTTCTGACATCCTGCAAAGAAATTTAAGCAGCAACTTTCCACAAACTCACAAGTTCAATGGATGTAAGAATTGTGCAGGTGAAATCAAAAAAGGGGCCCTATGTTAAAATGTAACTCAGTGTGTTAAGTTGTTTTTGATTGACATAGCTTTTGATTTTAGTGCAAATATTAATGTTGCACATTCAAAGAATAACCATTTTGCAGTTCTTCATAATCCATAAAATGTTTAGAAAATCTGGTGTGCATAATAGTTTAGAACAGTGCATTTTGAGTTTTTTATTTTTGGAAAATAAATACTGTTCTCATGGGGAGCTTTGTTCAGTAAAACTTCATTTATACTGTAATAGTTCATGACTTGAAAATTATAATGAGCATCATTTGCATTGACCATTTAAGAAAATCTGAGAAAATATCACTTCCATAATAATTTGGAACACTGTGTAAAATGAAAGCGTTATGGATGTTTTACAATCAGTTAGTCAGGAGCCATAGAAAATCATGCATGTACAGTGCAGATTATGCCTACACTGCTAC
Source organism: Poeciliopsis turneri (assembly GCA_922788865.1). Taxonomy (NCBI): domain Eukaryota; kingdom Metazoa; phylum Chordata; class Actinopteri; order Cyprinodontiformes; family Poeciliidae; genus Poeciliopsis; species Poeciliopsis turneri. The sequence goes on from CAKLNU010000452.1 coordinate 207,739, forward strand.
ATCTTTTGAGTTATGCAAATGTTTCCTTAGAGTGTTAGTATACACCGTTTGAATGTACTCTAAATTCTGTGGAATAAAGCAGACATTTCCATACTTGTGTACAAAATAAAACATTTGTTACTTGTGGCTTTATAGTTTTTTTCTGCTGAGCTGAGTGAAGCTTCCATCAGTGTATATCCACAACACAGTGTTATAGATAGTGTTATTTTTATTGGAACAACATTTGTGTGACATATTTTTTTTAAAGCTGCAAATCTTCCCATTCTAGCATAAGGCAGTTACACTCTGCTGTAACTGGGGTATAACAGTACATAATCACCAGACCAAATGTTGGCAAAAACAACAATTGCATAAAAGGAGATGAAGAGATCTTCTGAGAGATCTGATATTCAGTCTAATCTTGTGCAGTTTCGCTGTAATTCATCTCTCAGGACTTGACTGAAGTAACAACAAAGTCTGTCAGTACTCTGACATCTAAAGTTGTCACGAAGCTTTGAGTTTTAATCTCTACAACATCTTAAGTTACTGAATCTTTACATAGTGTGTAGTTCATCACTGCCTATTGCAAAAGCTAATCAAAACCACTAAGTTTTTCTCTTGAATGACCATCACAATTTTCTTCTGTTGTATGAACTAAAAGACCATTACTCAGTTGATCATTGAATTATCCTAGCCCATGTAGAATTATCTAATTCACCAGTAACTACTAATTATTTGTTTTGATCTTCTCTAACAAGCAGGAGCTTTTTACAAGATGTAAAAATCAAGTCAAATGAAGAAAAAGAACATTTTTAGCTTCACTCCATCTGGAAATTAATTAGCTCTATATGCATATGTTTGTACGTGTGAAATTTTCTGAAAGGTTATTTCAAATTGTGAGTCCTGTGTCTCTTTTTTTCTCCGTGCCTTCATGGTTTGGAGATGATATGATTGTAGTAATTGTCTTCTTGGCTTCATTCTACATCACCTTCAAAAAGTGTTCCATCAGAACTGCTCAAATTAGAAGAATCTGTCGACAGGATGAATCTTCATAGCACTTTCCACAAATCTGGCCTAAACAGAACCATGGCAATGCAAGACTACAAGTTCTTTCAACATATTAAAAGCTGAAAAAATGTTTTCAAAGCTTGTCGCACTTGATAATAACAAGTGATAAGCAATTGCTGTAAAAATGTGCAGAGATACAAACATACCCAGAGGGGATTGTGGTAATTAATTATTTCTAAATTCAGCAGTATAACTCAAACTGTGTCACACATCAAAAATTATATACCTATTATTCCAATCCTTTATTCACATATACAAAGAGCTGCTTCAATGTCATCTTAGTTGTAGTCATGTAATAAATCTTACATTTTAAAACCAATTAATTTAATGTTTTGCGCAAATAGTTCACAACAGGAAATGCGAGAAGGACAATATGGCGTTCTTCTGGAAAAGCCAGAAGAAACCAGCCATTGACATGGATGTTATTTTCCACACACTTCAAAATTTCTGAAGACTTGTCAAGGTCGCTATGGGGCCAGAGGCACTCCCCTGCATTAGTAGACTGTCTCACTCAAAGAACAAGAAATGGCCGATGCAAAAATGGCTCAGCAAAAAGAAACTAGAAAATTCCTGAAATTTAACTGGGGCCTGCCAAAGTGAGCCCGTTTGTTTGGACCCAGCATTCTGATGCTAAAAATTAGCACCAATGCTAAGCTTGGCTAAAAAAAATTACACAGTATCATATGGAGAATCACAAGAATGTTCACTAACATGCTAACATGGACTTGCAAAATTCAATATGTTAATGCTAATGTTAGTGTGAATACTGTCAGTAGCATGTGGGGCATCACAAGCATGTTGTCTGTAATTGACTTACTCCATTCAGTTTACTAAACATGGCTAATAAGTAAGAGAAATAGCTAATAACTTATTTAAAGTAAAAGGCTAATGCTAATGCTCTGTCTTGCTGTGCTCAGGTTAAGGCAGAGCCCTAACCTGAGAGAAAAAGAAAATGCAAGCTAAAGATCCCTCACTAGCCAGAGAGGGATCTTAAGGCTTTTATTTTGAAATTTTCAGTAAGCTTCATTTTAAATATTCAAACTAATCCTGTTTGTAATAATGTGGTTGGTTAAAGTCAGTAATAAAAGGCCCAAAACACAAGTAGTTCTAAGGGCCAGCTCATTTCTCAGAGTTCTGCCATGGTTAGAACTACAGTGATGCGTTTTTGTAGTCCTAATCAGCTGCTCTGCCCTGCTGTGTTCCGTTGCTATGGTAATTGATCCTCTGCTAACTGTCGTGTGTGTGCGTGCAATGCATGGAGGCACCTACTGTGGAGGCAGTGACTGACTTGCTTTGCATTGCTATGGGCAGGCCCCAATAAAAGACAAAGGAATTCTGCAGGCTCCCACAATCCCCAGATAGAATTTTGATGGCATCTGTAGAATGTAAGCACATTCCACAGAGTATCCTTCAGTATCATCCCATTCCCAGAACCCCAGACACGAAAATATTCTTTCTCCTTACTGTGACTGGTCAGAACTTGTGAGGCATTCTACTCTTCATTATTTCTAATAAAAACCAACTATTGTTTTATGGTTTGCATTATAAACAGGCTATTATATCTAAAGTATATGAAGCATTTTTAGCAATCTATTCTGGGTTTTTTGTGCAGGGTGACCGGTACTGTCCATGACTGAGATGAAATTCAAATTTAGAAAGTGTATTGGAAAACATTAGCATATGTGGGTTGCAGGCTTCGCAGGTACAAAAATGTCCTCTCCTCAATAAAGTTTTCTGTTTCCAAATCTCCAGAGTTACACCAGTTATTTCTCCCTGAAAGTGATTCTCTAGACTCATTCATAGTACAAAGACCATATGAGGTGCCAAAACATTACTACCTGCCTTGAAATTGAGTCATCTTAAGAGTCTCCTGCCAAAGAGTTGATTAATGTTGTAACTGCATAAAACCCCATGCAAAACTAAGTGAATTCTTTACTGCATGAATCATCTTCAGTGGCCGGTTCCTGCTTTATTACTTTTCTCCAGTAAATTATTTTCCCATCCAGATTACTCACCTAAATCATCAGAATACAGGACAGAAATGAATAAAAGTTTTTGGCAACCAAACACAAACAGGATATATTTCAGAGAACTGGGACATGTCAATAAAATGCCACACGTTTGGTGCTGTTATGTATTACACAGTGAAGAATTCAGAATGAGTGTGACCAGCACATCTAGCAGCTCAAACTCTTTGGAAACATTTTTTTTCTTTCATGTCTCACCTTTCTCTTTTCACCCTTAATTGAAAAGTGAAGAATCCATTAGTTGTTGGTGTCACGCAGGGGAAATTTTTCTAACAGAAAAATTACAACTGTGACACAGACTAGTGTGTTTACGTTGTTTGGATCTTATAATTTCTTCATCTTTATGAAAGTTATTTAATTCTAGTATGCAAAATAATCATGCTAATTTTTTTATTTTATTTTTTGGAGATAGTTGTCGTCTGCAGCAAAATGACTCAATTTTGTTGTGTCTATGGAACTATGAAATGGTGACTGTAAAAAATGCAGATAAAGTCACTTTTGGAGGAACCTTTTTCAATGCTATTCTGATTCCTTCGGATGCTCCATTAAACATATATTCTTGTTTATGCACATTCCTTGATAATAGGACTAACATGTTGACTAGAAAAATCATAAATTCCCCCAAAAAAGCGCAAAAGAAGCAAAACATAAATTTGCGTAATAGGACAAGATTATATCTCTATGAAGTTTAAACATTTTAGCTTCTAATTATTGAATTTCACTTTGACAGCTTTGCTGAGCCCCAAAGATTGAACTGTACTCCCCAGCAAGCATAACGCTGGAAGCCATCTTACTGAAGTCACAAAGTCTATAAATGTTTTTAGTTTTGGACATTACAGTGCCAGAGGTGAGAGACAAACCTGAATAGAGGTAGAAGTTCACATGGACTTTTGGGCGGGACAGAGAACTTCATAAACCTTTGAAGCGTAAACTGAAGATCAACTTAAAGTACAACTGGAAATCTAGCCCTTTCATGACTGAAACTGAGACATGCAGGACCCCTTTTCGCAGTCCAGTTACCTCAAAATTCTGTCTGAAGTCATTTCTGCTCTCTCCAAGTTGACTTGCCTCAGTGTTTGCCTCAGTTTGCAATTCAGCAAACGGACCCACCAGCTTTTCTCAGAGCCAAAACCAGCTGAGTGCATCAGCTTAGCCCATCCATCCATAAGAATTCATTTATATTTGTATTTATTACTTCCCTTATTTTTTTCTTTGTAGTTTTTGTAGTTTAGTTCTTGCTTAAACCAGACATTGCAACAAGCTGTCTAAAAGTAAGACAGAGTTTTCTTTATGTATCTGGTTGGAGATACTAAGTTAGTTATAAATCAAGAAATTTCATCACCGTTTCATAACGTTAGTTTTATGCCTTTTTGAAAAGCTAAACCCATGGTTTCACTTAAGAGTTGCTGATTAAATGTTGGGTGATATTTTGCTGCATTTAAAATGGATTGTACCCAAAGCAGAGTTTGAATAACTGCACTAAACCCATGCTTTTGGTACCAATAGTTCAATATTGAACTATTGGTTCAATATTGAACTATTGGTACTGCTCTCTCTCTCTGTCTCTCCCCTCACTCATGAATGTGCACCCTATGCAGCCACATCATTCACCAGTAAAAGAAGCCCAATGCTACATTTCTGTTTTTGCCTGGCTTCTCATCTAGGCCTTGCCCCATTGTTCTATTGTCCCTTTGTTCCAATTTCCAGGACGGAATGCCTCTGGCCTCTCCTTCTATCTTTTGACACACTCCTAAATACACACACACCCCACTTTTAATCTATTTTAGTTTTTAAATTGTCAGAAGAGACGTTGGTTGTGATTATCCTGTTGTGTGTGTGTGTGTGTGTGTGTGTGTGTGTGTGTGTGTGTGTGTGTGTGTGTGTGTGTACAGTATTTGGTGGCCTGTAAGGTTGATTTCATTACTTCAAGAGAGACTAAATATGTTTGGCTAATGATTCCTGTCTATCAGGTCGAGGCGTGACTTTTTTTTATTAAAAGAAAATGTAAGTCTCTTAATAAATTTATTCACAATAAATTATCAATGCCTGTTGCACAACAGCTTAGTTCAAGACAATGTAACTTTTAACTTTGTGTATATGCGTTACAAAAATTGACAGTTTTACTTGATTTTCTTTTCAATAGTACATTTGTATAAAAAAATTGCACCGCCAGAGTATGGAGTGCAACCTGCTGTTTTGACTCTGTCTTGTACATAAAAACTGGTACATTGCCTCGAGCTGTTCCTGGGGGGTTTGGCCAAAGCCCACAGCACACCCATGCAACACTATTTTTTCAATGTTGTTAGGAGGGTTAGGGCAACAGGGCAGCAATTCTTTTTCCCTTTAGGAGAGTGTTTTATTTTTAAGGCAACGAATAAAAGAATAATAAATAAAAAAAACTGTATTAGGATTTCTCAAAGATAGCTAAATGCAACAGATAGAGCTGCAGTTGTTTTGCATCTATTTATTTTTTTTTCTAAGTAAATAATTATGCAGCTAGGTTTTGTTTTGATGGGAGTAAACCTGACCTTATCTTTTCAAACTAACAATTATTCTGCAAAATCTTAGCAAATCTAAGACAATTTTCTATAGACACGTTCTATTATCAGAAAAAATGGCAAACAATCAGAACTAGACAGTAAAATCCACCCTGCTTCACTGGAAAAATGAAAAATGACTGACTTAAATGCCCTGCCAATAGTTTCAGTGTGTTTTGTTGTTTTTTGCACATTCACAGGATAGATAATGGAGTTGGTGTTTTTGATTTTTGTTTTTTTGCTGTGGAAATACCTATTATTAAGTCAACTCTGATTCAAAGCCCACATAACATGATCAGTAGTCAGTTTTTTTTGTTTGTTTTTTTTTTTTTCAGTTTTGATTTTTCTGTGTACAGTAAAAGAACCCATAGCAACAAACAGGCCAATCCTCTGAAAGATGGGGGACCTCTTTCAAAAATGCATAAGAAGTCGTTGGAGCTTTCTTTAAGTTAAGAATAGATGTTTTAGAACAAAGCCTCAGCACCAAGGCGAGGTTGATCCTCTGTGGAAGGGGACACAGATATTCCTTTTATTAAAGATTCAAAAGCTTTGGAGTAGGAAAGAATCTGCGTAGCCATAGGTGGGTCACAGAGATGCAAAAAGATGTGCAAACACATGAGGAAAATTGGCTCTTTGCACCAGCTGTGTCTCAATTAGAGTGTCTACTATTAGTGAACTGATTTTCAGAGAGAGGTCTCTGTTATCCTGCAAAGAGAAATAAGAAATATTCTTCTAACCTTGGAAACCCGATAAAAATGAACAACTATAACAAGCAGGATATTCAGATATAGTCAGAGGTAATGAAGCTGCAATAGCTGCTTAGGTCGCCAGGAGTTAGGAAAAAGCTTATCAGTTTAAGCTGTTCAGAAACACAAAAGATTTTTCTTTTATGAAAGTACAAACAGAAACCAACAAAAGATTGCCCAAAGGATGTTTCCAGGAGACTTAAATAAATCAGATTAACTTTAGAGACCACATAATTTGCAGAACTTATTTTCTTTTAATTGTGGTATTTTCCCCTTAATTGTGGAAATCCTGTTTGTCCATAACAATACCAGTTTTATGAGCAGCATACTATTCTAATTAGAGTCAGGCTACTTGTCTATGTCTGGGGTAGCTCTTGTCATTTTCTCTTGACACTCAGCTGACACGGCCTTTCAGTTTACAACATCATGTACAGCAGGCAAACAACCTTATATTGCAAGCTTAATGATGCAGATTTTTATGAAACTTTCAAAGAATCTGGTCAGATATTCAAGTACAAATCTGACCAGCGAGAGAGAGTGGAGAATCCTCATTGTGAAAGCTTTTGTACTATGAAATAAACATAAATTCAGTGATCCGACACCTGGCACTGCCTCTGACAGCAGCTGCGATACCTTTAACGAAGACGGAAGTGTACCGTCGAAACGAGTCATGTATGTTCAAAAAGTCAAAGTGATTTCAGTCTCTAATAACAGAAGAAACTATAACAAGTATACTGTCAAGACATTCTTGACAGTATACTTGTTTGTACACATAATTGTATTCTTCAGTTCCATTTTTTTTTATATTTTGCATACAAAGCACTTATGTCTTACTTGCATCTGTATACTATTTGTCAACTATGACTTCCTATTATTAATTCTTTAAGTTATCAATTAGCTTATATGCCCTGCAAATCTGAAACAAACGTCCAGAAAACTGTAAAACAGCTGAAACACTGAGTTCCTTTGAATCAAGACTAAACCTACCTATCCCTCCCTTAAAAATGCTTTTCAACCATAATAAATGAAATACTAAGATACTTTTGATGTGCATTGATGGCACTTGGCAAAATGTAAACTTTTAATTGTTTATTGTGTGTTCCATGACTTGTTCTATGATGTGCTATACAAATAAAATTTGATTGATTGATTGATTGATTGATTGATTGATTGATTTGTATTTTTGTGTTTTTATAATGTAAAGCCCTTTGAACTGCCTTATAACGGAAAGCCCTTTGAACTGCCTTGTTGCTGAAATGTGTAACACAAATAAACCCGATTGATTGATCAGAGCCTCTTTTTCATAAAGAGAAGTGGAAATGGCTCACTTGCCTTCTTGCATCACACAAAAACAAGCATAACACCAGATATCAAAAAGCATTGAGACAAATCAAGGCGTTTGTATTTTTCATTTGTTTTACTCTATATAATCATGAATTCACAGTTTGTATGCATTAGTTTGGTTTTTTTTTCTCAAAGTAATTGTCCATAACAGCCTTTTGACTTGCTTTTTAAATCTTTATTGGTTAAAAGGGTTTTATGCAACAAAAAGTGACATGTGAATTTAGAAAAAAAAAAGATTTAGACACATGGATTTGAAAGTAGAGGTACCACAAAGTGAAAAATGTTTTACAAATATACACCAATATTAAAATGCTCCAAGTTATCACAGAATTACAGAAGCTAAGTCTTCATATGTTACATTGTCAGTGCTTCACATTGTGTTATTCATATCCCAATTCTTTAAATGGCTCATAAATGTAAATAACAAGGACATCACATTGACAGAAATGCAAAAATTTTCTGTGAGGCAAATAAAGAAGGTTGAGGCTTCCAGAAGACATGTGACCCAGTTGGCTTAACCTGCCATTGTTCAAGTTTGGTCTCAGAGCCAGCTGCGACACGTCTGCCTCTGTCAACTGGAATCATGAGCTGCAGGACAGATGGGAAGAAAAAGAGACACGCTGCATACATGTGTGCTCTTCTCAGGCTTGTCTGTGTAGGCGAAGATGCCAGTTTAAAGTGCTGCACGTCTGCGCACAGCCAGGCCGCCTGGGAACACACTGACCATATGCACAGTAATGTTGGCAGACCAGCAGTGTTAATGACAGGAGAAAGGCCATTCAGCTCTGCTCATCTGGTCTGGCTTGGCTCCTGTAGTCTAGACAGCGCTGCGAGCGCTGGTACAGCACACACGTTGAATCCAGGTACAGTGCAATTTCATGTAAATGTCAAACAATTCAAACTTTCTTGAAAAAATGTAACGTCTTTAACTTTCAAAATTTAATATACTTGTTTTCACTTAAAAACGTACATGTAGCCACACAGTAAATGTATCACAGCTAAGCACAACTTTAAATAATCAAATTAAAATACTTGCCTTTTATTCAAATGAGTGGATTTTCACATGTTTTGTATTTTACCGTTTTGGTTTTTGGTTCAAGCTGAAGAGTGAGGTGTTAATACAAAAATCACATTTCCACGGGCTGTAAAGAGTGACACACAGCAAGACGCTCAACACTTCTGAATGTACAACTACATGAAAGAAGCCCAACTCTGTAAAATACTCAAGTATGAAGTGTTCCTGTACTGGAAGACTTTTTTATGTCTATATCCATCCATCCATTTTCCGTCACCCTTCTCCCTAACGGGGTCGGGAGTTGCCTATCTCCAGCTGCGTTCCGGGCGAGAGGCGGGGTTCACCCTGGACAGGTCGCCAGTCTGTCGCAGGGCAACACAAAGACAAACAGGACAAACAACCAGACACACACACACTCACACCTAGGGAGAATTTGGGAAGGCCAATCAACCTGACAGTCATGTTTTTGGACTGTGGGAGGAAGCCGGAGAACCCGGAGAGAACCCACGCATGCACAGAACCCGTGAAGAAAGACCCCGGGCCGGGAATCGAACCCAGGACCTTCTTGCTGCAAGGCAACAGCGCTACCCACTGCGCCACTGTGCAGCCCTTTATGTCTATATATTTATTACAATTATAGAAATAATGACATTTGTTGGAATTTAAAAACACTGATTATTGTGTAAAATTGGTCATTTTTAAAATGACATGAGATACATTCAAACTATATAGCAACTGTGTAAAAATACTTCAATACACATATATTTCCCCCAAACTTGCCTTATCTATGGATATATTTCACAAATGTTATCTCAATAACCTCAATCTGTGCATGACCATAATTTATTTCTATTAATTTTCAAATAATACATATTCTCCCTCCTCTGTCAAGTGCGTATAAAGTAAAAAATAAAAAATAAGGTCTAAGACATGACATTAAAAGGAAAAGACAAAGCTTCGATTAAGGAATTTAGATGATTATCTGAAAAATACAGAAAATGTAATTTGTTTTATTGGTGTCTCTGTTCTGGATTTACAATCAGGAAAATCATTGGCTTAATCAAAAACAGTAACAGAAGAGACCATCTCTGGTACACAGCAAAAGGAGCTGGAGGAAAAAAAATAACGTTTCAACTCGAATAAAGACAACATTAAGAGCTGAGGACTTGCTGCTAACCCCTACAACCAGTGGATGAATGTACAACCAGTGCATTTTGAAGCCTTTATTTGGAATAGTAAGGAGGAAGTTATAACAATACATCACAATCGTAGCCTACTAAAACAATTTTTAAAGGTTAGAACTCTTCTGAAAATCATAACAAAAGGTGGGTAAAGTAAGGATACTTTACCCATAATGTTACCATCACTATCACACCTACATTTTTTTTTTTTTTTTCATAAAATGTCACTATGTATATGTGGTTTCTGTACTTCCATCATCAATTTCCAACTTAACACTTCTGGAACTTTACCAGTTTCTCAGTAGCATGAGATTACATACATGAAGGTGTTTTCCAAGCATTGCTGCGATGTTTGTCTGAAGGCAGAGTAGTGGAAGGAGGATTTAAACAGCTTTTTTATAACAACTGAAGGTAACATAGTTACTTGCTTGTGCTATAAAATTGCACTATGTGCCTGGAAAATACATAAGACCGTTCCTTTAACATAAGTTTTTCTGAGTATTTGCTGTAGATTATTCCACTCCAATAAACAATTAGATTATCAGGGGATGGCGCTAGTAAGTAATTGGGCCTTTAAGCAACATTCACAAGAGTCTATTCAGTTATGTTGCATATAGTACTGAGCAGTATGTGGTGAACCTTAACGAGAATAAATGATAGCATAAAGATTCTCCTTTTTACTGTGAAGTGTGTTTTTTCACATGGGATTTGATTAAAGCCGAACTTCTGTATATGTTCTTGTTCTCTCCACTCCCAATTAAAACCGCAGAAAGTCAGACCCAATCGAGTAAGTTTCAATATCAAAAACACAGGGGTATTGGCCCAGATGCAGGCTTGATGAATTCAAAAAATAAATCCTGTCCTCCAAGCAACCTAAATCCTTACATTCTTTTTTTTTCGTCGACATGAACACAGTACATTTAAATCCCTATATGACTAAGAAAATAGACTCCTTTAGGGACTTAACACAGTAATGCACTGTAAGCTAAGAGTATTATGTTATTTTGGTCCTCTGTAAATTGTTTTGTGCACAGAAAAATCATCAGTTCAGAGTCAGGGATTGTTTTTGCAGCCCCGAAGTCTCTCTACAATCACTGGCTGGGTGCTCTGCAGTGATACCGTGTTCCTTATCTGCCGTGACTTGAAGATACTGGAAATGGTACTGTTAACGAGCCTGGTTTCTACTTCCCATTGGGACAAAGCCTTTGCTTTTAATTGGAGCTCCATTCATGAGAACTAAAGCAAATCACAGTCACCATGACTTTTTTTTTCCATACAAGAAATGTCAGAATTATTTCACAAAGCCTAACTTTTTACAGCTGATAGTTAGATCTAAATATTGCTGAAATAGAGGGTAGAAAACATCGTGGCACTGGTTGACGACATACTGGTTTTCTCAAAAATTGTTTTCAACATGAAAAAGAACAGAAGAAGTTGATTTAATGATGAAGTACAAATGAAGATCCTGCTACTTATTTCCAAAGGAACCTAGTTCAAAATTTAGCAATTAACCTCAGCAAATGTTGACAGTTGTGTTCCCATTTAGGCCCAATTCATGTTCGCTCTATTATCTAAAATCATGTCTTGGTCTCACATGACTTTTGAAAATCTGAAATAGTAAAGCATTCACTGGATATTGTTCACATGACAGATGGCTTTTGATAGTCAAAAGTTATGCTACACCAACTGATGCGACTGAGTTTTCATCTCTATATTCTCATTTTACAAGTCATGCTCTTTGAATTTTACTTGTGGCTGTCATCTTAAAATCATTGTTAAAGCAGCATCCATGCAACTTGTGCATTTTATCCAGGACAGCCATGACATGCATAGAAATCCCTTTCTTTAGCTACATCCTCCACCTCTCAGGGAACATTGATGGTTTCCTTATCAAGCCATTAAATTTCTCCAGTAAGTCCTGGGTCCGCCCCACGTCCTCCTCCCAGTGGGACTGAAAATAACTCCCACGGGAGAGATTGGGAATATATCCCTACCAGATGCCCACACCACCTGAACTGGCTTCTTTAAATTCAGAGGAGCAGCAACTTCACTCTGAGCTGTTCCCAGATGGTTTAACTTCTTACCCTTTCTTCAAGCGTGAGCCTATCTACTTTTTGAGGAAATCTTATTTTGACCTCGTCTTTTCCTCGTCTTTCTCCTCTTGCCACATAGTTCACAACTATTAGTGAAACTGGAGTTTAAATCAGTATGGTGTCCACATGATTGCAGTGTCTTCCACACTCTGCCTTTCTGTATCTCTCCTCTGATCTGTCCAAATTGTGGCAAAAATACTCATGGGCATTTGAGACAAAAAATTAATTGCAGCGAATACAGTGCTTCTTGGGAATAGTGTTGTTCACATCAAAATCTCATGTAGTCCACTCATATTTCTATGTACATTTAAAGTTTACACCAGATATTTGCGCCCACTATGGGAAAACATTTTTTTTTCTCACCGTCTATCATTAGATCAGGCTAAACTTTTCCTCTTTTGTGTTGGTTAGGATTACTCAATAAAAACCACTGTGAAGAATATCTTTTGTGCAGTTGTTTTGCTTTTTGTCTTTTTTGGTTTAATGAGTAGACAGGTGATTCAAATCAGACTTAATATGTCATTAAGGACTTGAAATCACGAGCAATGCCACAACACTGTGAACTCTGTCTTAAAAATACAGGTAACACCAGCATCAGCTCACTACCACACATGTTAAATCAGCAAGGTTTTATCAAGTTCTTTCTTGAAAGTGTTATGTATGATTGAATAATCTGTACAGATTAAAATCATCTTAAGTGCAATTTTGGATAAGTTGACTCAAGTCAACTCATAGTAAAGGGAAATATGTGTATTATAACTGTTATATATTACATTTAAATAACCCTCATCACCTGCAACAAGGAGCTACATAAGAAGGGAAAGTATGTCTCTGCATAGCATATTTTAAGCATTTCCATCAGTTCATGGTAAAATTGTTTAATATTTCAAAGTTCACCAAAAAACTTTTGTCTTTTAGGGGTGCATCGAAAGTTTCTTATAGTGACACTTTCTTCAGTGACAGAATATTTTGGAGGAAGCTTGATTTTTGAGGAGAGCTTTTCACCGTTGTGATTTCAAACGAGCGGGGGACTGACTGTTCCCCGAGCTAGAGCTGACTCAGACACTCTAACCCCTGCGCCCCAAATCAAACAGCACTGCTATCTGCCAGAGGATACAATCAAAGAAACACATCAAAGTTACTCTCTGAGGCTGATATGCTCAAATGCATGCGTGCAATATGGGCCCATGTGTTCACACAAAAGCAATCATCAAATCACTCACTAATTGCAGATGAATACCCATAGCCTGACTCATAACAAAAAGCAATTAGGCCTTTATCACTGATGAGAATCTAGAACACTTGAATCTTATGCAGCTGTGAAGTTTAGAGAAGGCAGACCATGCCCTGGCATGTGCTACCTGATTTTCAAAACTCAAGGAGGGAGGGGATCAGTGGGCTTCCTGCCCAACAAAATGTCAGTACCTTCTCTCCTCCTTTTTGTCTTCTATTTCAGCTCCTCATTTACGCCACAACCTTCCGGCTCCTATTAGTGGTGTAGCCATGTGTGACATCAGTTGGCATATATTCCAACGCCTGGGACTGAATCCAGAACTAACGCTCATTTCACCCCTGAATATGGGGTCTCTGTGTGCGCATGTGCATGTCTGCGTGTGTGTGTGTGAGAGAGAGTGGAAAAGAAAGAGAGTCTGGTTTTGTTTCTTGCTCAGCATGATTATATTCTCATGTTGCATGTAATCTCTGATAATAAAGTTGTTGTGGGAATTTGAATGTGTGTTACTGTAATAACACCTCTATCTCAGGCTTGCACAGTATGTTTGTGCAAAAAGATGGGGCCCATCTCCCCCCCGCCCCACATCGGCTTTACACAAAACTACTGGCAAGCCAAACATATTAATACATATTAATGAAAACATTAAGTCATGTATTCACAATCTAATTTACATTGCAGAGCAGAAAGATCATAAATCTAATGGATATCAAAGGATTTTACAAGATTTGCAAATTAGATGAGACAAGCTGTTTATTTTTTAAGCATGCGGTGGCTTTTGCCCCCAAACTTCATTTTAATCTTGATTCCTTCATTAGGCAAATTTGACAGGGGCTGCTTCCACCCTAATGCAATTTGCTGAACATGGCTATGAAAAATTGAAATGTTTGCATGTGAGCGCATGCATTAAATCTTGCCTTGAAACAAATCAACAAATTCATAAGCACGGAAGCACTTGGGCACACCAACAATATGCACCCTCCCATTTTAATCTTCTTTTTGGGCAAGACTTTTTGCCTCAAAGATGTTGTCAGCTTTGGCCCGGAAGCCACTGTCGTTCAAAGCAGCGAATAAATTGGTGGCTTCTGCAGTTCCAGCTACTAGAGAAAAAAAAAGTGCTTTTTTAAGCCTTCTGGGGGAATCTGGAAAGTGACCAAGGCAAGCTTAGTCCAACATCAAGGATGGATGACCTCGGGGGAAGACTGGCATGACTCCAGAAGTCTGGCAGTCTCAGTTGGTCCACTAGAAAGAGGCGGTAGAAAACATGATACAGATCAAAAGATACCAAAAAGTTTAAAGAAAAAAGGACAGAAAGGGCTCTGGAAACAGAATAGCCAGAGACAACCTTAAATCAAACAAGGTAAGGTGAGGTAACGGGCTGCGCCACTTGAAGTTAAGCACAACTATGACAAAATCTGCAAAGGCTTGAAATCCATCCATCCATCCATCCATCCATTTTCCGTCACCCTTCTCCCTAACGGGGTCGGGAGTTGCTGGTGCCTATCTCCAGCTGCGTTCCGGGCGAGAGGCGGGGTTCACCCTGGACAGGTCGCCAGTCTGTCGCAGGGCAACACAGAGACACAAACAGGACAAACAACCATGCACACACACACTCACACCTAGGGAGAATTTGGGAAGGCCAACTAACCTGACAGTCATGTTTTTGGACTGTGGGAGGAAGCCGGAGAACCCGGAGAGAACCCACGCACGCACAGGGAGAACATGCAAACTCCGTGCAGAAAGACCCCGGGCCGGGAATCGAACCCAGGACCTTCTTGCTGCAAGGCAACAGCGCTACCCACTGCGCCACTGTGCAGCCCAGGCTTGAAATCATCGAGAAGAATTCAAGCCTTAGTACCAAAGTACTCTTGACTACCCAAAAAGCAAGCACCAAACTAATCAGATGACAGCTAACAAGACTTTTCAAAGGGGAACTCAAGTGGAGCAGAAAAAAAAAATCCAAGACAGTTAAAGGAGGCAAAGTGTCAAAAGATCTGATAAAAAAATAACCCTAGTGGTTCTTCAAGGTCTCACTGAGGGAACATCCAGCAACAGGCTCTGAAGAGGAAATAGATGAAGCCCTTGGAGCACTGCTTCCCTCTGAGAAACAAGACACCAGCCAAGCATCCCAGAAGAAAGAGGAAAACGGCTGTAATAAAGGCTTAAGTACCTTTTGTCTCCGTATAAAATGAATGAGCAGAAACATGACAGAAACGTTAAATTTCTGGCTTTTTGGGACAGTTTGAACATAATCGCAAAGTTCAGCCAGTTGACATTTGCAGGAGAAAGAAATAAGTATGGGGGGAAAAAAAGCAGAAGTTTAAGAGAAACAGGAGCAAGTGGCAGAGCGGAGAAGGACAGAGTGAAGATTTGTATGCAACAGAAGGCACCTGTAGGAGGAGTATGTCTGGTCTGTCTGACGCTCAGTGATTCTCAGTGGGTCGGCAGCAGAAGCTCCCCCAGCCTAGGGAAGAGACTTATGAGTTTTATTGATCACAGTCTGGTGTGTATTGGTCAGTGGGGAGAAAGGAGTGGTGGGTGGAGCAGGCTGCAATGACTGATATTTGTGAAGAACTCATTAGAAATATATCTAAAAAAAAAAAGAAAGCCAGGACAGAAATAAGCTCTATGAAAAAGAAATATTCTCATAGAATATATGTTCTTTTGTCAAGTCTGCAGACACAAAAGACCAATAATCCCCCTATAATCAGATTATGACATCATTGCTAGATGTCAGTATCATGGCTGCTAGATGATCATCTCACTTCCACGACACTGAAAAAACAAACAAAAAAACAAAATGCAGAATAAAAGATGCGTGCATGCTCTGCTGCACACAACACATGATGATAACATGGCTTTCCCCCTGACCTACTGGAGCATGAAGGCATTATTACATGTCTACTCTGTCAGGGTCCATCTTTGGAGCCTTTGTTTTGTATTTGCGTCACACTGTTCAAATCACACCTCCAACAGGCCCCACTTCATTGTGTGTTTTTGCAAACCGAATTGTGTGGAACTGAACATGAACGTGAACTTGCCTCGTGTTGAACTGTGCTGAAAGGTTTTATAAAGTGAGCAGTGAATTGGGAGTTTGAAAGAAATGGCATTGAGAAAAGGTCTGCACTCTGGGGCCAGTTGTTGAAGAGATTTGTTTTTCCTTTTTTTTTTTTTTTCTCACTTTCTTTCTATTTCAGTAGATGTTGGCGAATGCTGTGACCCAGAAAACAGATGTATGTGACTGCATAGACAAGGTTTGAAGCCACGGAGGTTATTGTGGCCAAAGAAGCTGCCTCAGAAAAAGCATGAATTTTCATTTATCCGTCAACAGACTGTAAGTGTTTGATGCAGCTCGTTCAAGGAGTCCGTGGCTTACCTTGCTGAATGCTCATCAACTCCTTGGCAAAGTTCAAAATGACAAACTTCCCAATCAATTTACCTCTGTCAGAACTTTACCAAGCATTTGCTGTTTTCTATAACACTGTTAGGGGCTTTAACCATTATTTAGAAAAAAAAAAAAGTCATTTAAAAAAAATTGTCTCATCACATAGGAAGAATTCAGTGATTATCTGACATGCATTGATTTGAGAATATGCTGCTCAGTGTTCCAAGAAATGATCAAGCAGAAATATATTTTTACAACTAAACAAATAACTGTAAGAAATTAAATGAATAAAATGACACAAATTCTTAAAAGCAGGTCCATTTTTAATAGCAAACTAGCACAATAGTTAAAGGACAGAGTGAGCATGAACAAACAGCTCAAGATTAAATGTCAAGACGCGATTTCAAGACAGGGGTTATGGGTAGAGGGATGGAAAATGTCAGACAAAAAGAAATCAGACAAAAAACCGCAAAGACCCAAGGACAGTTTGGGTGTTTTGTTCATTTAAAAATTTGTTGACACAACTATGATTTTTGGGATCTTGAAGTAGAAAAGATATGGCACACAAGTTTTATCTTTGCTGCCCATGCTTCAATGACATGACTTGATTAATGCAAACATCCAAAACAGTTAGAGCTAGATAAACTTACTTATCTTGTTTAAGATACATACAGATTCAATAGATTAATATTCACTAATTAATAGTTTTATGTTTGTTTTTTCTACAACAAAAGTTTGGCCTTTCTTTTTAGACACACCAGACACCATTTGCCTGAAAAACAGCTTCATCTTTACAAACCATCTTTTTGATACAACGAAAAGCATCCCAATTGTTTTGGCCCACCTTTGCATTTCTATGGCATTTTTTCTTCTTTTTGTGAGTCTCTTGAATCGGTAACTTTTGAAAAGTGTTTTTGTTTTTCAGTCAGTAATCCTTTTTTGTTCCACTGGACCTGCACATAACTACATTTTAATCATCTTCTCAGTGCCCAAAGCAGATTAGTGACTCATCACTAAAAATTACTTTCATCCAATCATCCACACTTCATACCTGCTCTGCTTCAGCTCCCAGCAACCTTGTTTTCTTCTGGTTAGGAGTTAATGAAGGTTTGCATTTAGTTTTTCTGTTTTGTAAATCCCATTTCCTTTAGTTGATTTGCTGTAATTCAGCAACAAGTTCTGTTTTCCTGCTGTGCTTTTTTTCTTTCTAATTAAATATATGTGGTTTTCAGACAATCATTGCCTTGTCAGATTATTCCCACGTCCCCTTGAATTCTCCCTCATTTTGTCATATTTCAACCACAAACCTTGTGTATTGTATTTTATTCTATTATATTGAATGTATTTTATTAGGATTTTATATGATAAACTAAAAACAAAGTAATTTCAAAGAGGAAGAAAAAAGGAACAATTTATACACATGAAGTGTGTCATGCACATATAGTCATTACCTTTTTTTCACGGAGGACTTATCTTTAGAAATGATCTGATTAGTAAGCAAAGTCCACTTGCAAGTAGTTTTGATAATCAATGTATTGTAACCATACATCATAAAAACCAAAAACACAGCAGACAGCTGATGAATGATGATGTGAAGACAGCTTAAAGCAGATTTAGCAATAAAACACAGAGCACTGCTCAAATCATTATCTGAAAATGGTAAAAGTTTGTCAAAGAGACAAAGGCAGCACCCACCCAAACCGACAGGATGAAAGCCATTGTCAGAAGAAATTTAAAAAAAGTCCTGTTTTCAGTTTCTCACAAGCAGTGTAGTGAACATAAACATTTTGAAAAAGGTGTTGAGACTAGAAAACATTCTGCTATACCAAAAATGTAACATTTAGATTTTACATGCAAAATTATGTGTCTTGAGGAAAGTTAACGCCATGCGTCTCTTGATGTATGGAGTTAGTAATATGGATGGAGTCACTGCAAATGGGATGCTTTTGTTCACCAAGGACATAAAAGATCTATGGGAATATTAATTTACACAATACAATACAATTTTAGAAGGAAACTTGAAAGCCTGAAAATTCAAAAATAAAAAAATTGCAACCAGGGCAGATATTTACTTTACTGCAGGACAATGACCCTAAACATATTTCCAGAGCTACAATGAAAAGCAAGGAAATAACATTGAGAACATCAGATTTCCAAATGATGTTCAGGTTGAAGTGACAACTTCTCATTGCCAGATACCTGTAAGCTCCTGACAAATGTGTTTGTGACAGCAAAGCTGGCTCTGCTCCCTGAAGCCATCAATGTTCCTGGCACTCTTAATGAGAGACTGTGCTGTTTGAGCATGAGGTTTCAGCGCCGTGGCAGATCAGGACCAGCGCCAAAATGACAGACAAGAAAGAAGCACACCTCAGAAACAAGTCACCGTGTCTTCCAAATTCCATGACGCTTCCCTAAACAAATGGACTGATTCAGACAAGTGATAAAATAGATGGTGGATTTATGTAATGCTTCTGAGCAAGGCAGCACACCACAATAAGTTACTGGAATATCTCCAGAGCAAAGCAACACTGACTATATGCATCTTTTCAAATCATATGAAGCTGAAAAATACACAAATTACCAAATGTCCTTATTGAAAGTGAACTTTAGCAAGTCAGTTCAAAATCTGTGGTAAACTTTGAAGACTCACTTAGTTTGGTCATTTTCATATTAATAATATCTTCTGAGGAGGACGTTGCCTTTCTGCAGGAGACATTTTGTCTACACCAGAATGAAAATCTGCATGCAGAGGCGATCACTCAGCATAACTTTGCCTTGAATTGGAGACATATTTCCTCCAAAGGAGGAGAATGGACTCAAACCATGCCAGCAAATTGTGTAGCTGAGCCTGCAGATGTCTTCTCTGTAGAGGTGAAGGGCTTTGGAGGTTTATTACAGATCTGTGGTCTGGTTAAGGATGAGATTGTTAGGAACAAGATTGTACTCGTGTTTATCAGTAACCACGTTGTGCAAGCTCTTTGATTTAGATAAAGAAACAATATTTAAAGGTTGTGGCATTCAGTTTTGGCAGGATCCCATCCCTTTCCTAGCTGCTAATTCAGCTACTAACAGAAAGACAATATTTGGCAGCTATTCTACAGTGATGTTTGAAATAAGATATCTGGAAGCTAATAGCAAAAACTAAAACAGTTTGTGTAAGAGATAGTTGATGGATATTCAGAAAAGGACAGGTTTATTTCTAGCAGTTTCTAAAACCATAAAACCAACAACAGTTCCTGTGACTTAATAGCATTTTGTGCTGCGACAGACTGGCGACCTGTCCAGGGTGAACCCCGCTTCTCGCCCGGAACGCAGCTGGAGATAGGCACCAGCAACTCCTGACCCCGTTAGGGAGAAGGGTGACGGAAAATGGATGGATGGATGGATGGTACCTTTGTGTTTCCATTTACCTGCAGTCAAAATCTTCAGATTCATGCAGTTTTTTCCATTTTACTGTACAAAAAGAGAGCACGACATTGTCATTGACATTTTTGAGGAAAATTATTTCCACAAAAAGTAAAAAGACAAGAATACTTTTACTGCATTTATTAATTAAATAACATTCAGCATAATTTGACCATTTTGACAAACATTTTGGAGAGAGAACATATCCTCAAAAAGTCTTTATCTATGCAATGTGAACAAGTTATTTTGAGAAACATTTTATGTAAGGTGTAACTTTGACTTACGCATATTAAAGCATGTTCCCCCAGCGCATGCATGGCTTATTTCTGGGTACTGCAGTTTCCTCTGACAGTCCCAACACATAATTGTCAACTGGTTTCCCAAAATCCCCTAAGTGACCTGCCAGGGTGTAACCTGCTTCTTGCTCAATCACTGATGAAGATCGGCATTAGCCCACCTGTGATCCTTCAAGAACAAGTTGGATGGCATGGCGTACTTTGTTGCAGAAATGCAAATTATTCATTTGAAAATCATACACTGTGATTTTCTGGATACTTTTTAAAGGTTGTTTTTCACTGTTGAGATGTACCTATGAGAAAAGTTACAGATATCTTTAATCTTTAAGTAAGTAAGTGAGAAAACTTGAAAAATCAACAATGTATCAAATACTTATTTCCCCCACTGTACATCCAGGAAAACATTGAAAAAAAACAAAAAAAACAGGACAGTCTGATTTAGCCTGTCAGACAGCAGTGATTGGGAGGAGATCCACAAGGCAATAACTGAAAGCACCCAGCAAAAGTGACACAGCAATGGTTCAAAGACAAAAGAGGACATGTTGTGGAGTCGCCAAATCAAAGCCCGGATCTCAATCCAATTGAAAATTTAAGGCTGAACTTGAAAGGACCTGATCGGGCCTGATCCCTGAGCAACCTGATGGAGCTTATGTTTTTTAATGTAGAATAATGGGAGAAAAAAACACTATCAAGATGTGCCAGCCTGACTGAGACATATTCAAACTCAGTTCTGTGATTTCAGGAGGTACATCTACTAAATATTAACCGAAAGTATTGACTTTACCTTGTGTGTGTGGTTTTTAAAATAATTGTGGTGTTTTCTAAAATAAAATAAGATAATAATAATTTATTCAGTTTGATATCTAAACCTTTTTTTCGTTCTTTGTTTTTGTAATAAGTCTGGCCAAAAGAGTCACGCTGTGGTTTCATTTTAAAAGCAACAAAAGAGGTAAATGCTTATGGGAGGGCAAACACAACTGAAACTTAAGCCTGCATTTCACCATTTCTATGCACAATGCTTTATAATGAGGCTTAGAGTTTCAGACAAAGTAGGCGGGCTGAATGACTTTGGATAAAATCCTACTCTATTTATTATTTGAAATTATAGAAATTATAGAACAGATGGTTTATTCACAGGCGAGATGTACGCCCTTCATATTTAACTGAATAGGTCCCGGTTTTCAACCAGACCCACAGTTTGCTGAGGTGCAACACCTTTCCACTCATTAGACTCACTAAACAGGATAATGATTCCCCTGAGAGAGCGTCTCCATCGCTCTACATGCCCTGTCACTGCCGCGCAACACCGTCACCATGGTGATCAAAGCCAGATGTGCTCACTGCTGTTGCCACCAACAAAGCACCACTGTACAGAGAGTTTTTACAGTTGTCACTCTGCTCTATACCATAGCCCTTGGGGATTCAGCTATGTGCTTCAGCTGTTGTGCGCAACCCAAAAAAAGCTGTGCTTTCTCATGCGCTGCCACACAGTCTGTAGCGGGATAGCAAATTAAAACAGGATGAAATTGACAGATGAAAGACGCTCATAATTCAGACTTCTTGGTTAGCTGTAAAGCACGAAGGTGCTATTCTATTTTTGTGGTGCATCTGACATCCTAAAATAACTTCTATGCTTATTTGTGCTGAAACATTTTCAAACATGTCTTCCCTTTTAACAGTAGAATTAGAATTCCACATGTTGCCAATAACTTTTGTTTTTCTCCACAGCGAATAAATTATCATGGGACCAATAAAGATCAGCTGCTGCACAACATAGAAAAAGCAGAAGCAAACCTCAATAATTTGCTGTGAACAAACAACACAGAGCTTTCAGACCATGGGATGCCTTTCAGCTGTTTGAAGAGGGAATAAATTGGTACATTCGGAGAGATAGCAAGGTATTCAATAAGTCATTGTGATTTTTGCATGATTGCCAAGTAGCTGCAATTTGAAAAGCAGCGAGGGACAAATTTTTCTGTCTTTTACCGTTTTAACAACAAACAAACAAAAAAAAAAAAGTGTCATCTGACATTAACGAATCTCTGCGCGACAGAACAACAAAGGCAAACAACTGCACGAGGGCGCAAATTTACACTGGTGTAATGCAGCAGTGATCAAAGAAATACAGACAACAAACAGAAAAACACCTGCAGTGACAGATGGAGGTAGCCCCAGTAAAGAAAACACAGGGCAACAGAGCACTGCAAGCAATGAAAGTAGACAGAGATGAGGGAGGAATAATAAAGAAGGTGGGAACATTTTATTCCTGATTTGAGTGCTCAGACACTACTTCTCACAGACACAAATGTTGAGTGAAAAAAAGGGGGGCTTGATTGAATCAATAAACAGCAAGGAACAGAGAGAGAGACCACCTTGTCCCCATACAACACTTTTAGGACTTTGGTTTGCCCCGTTACGGTCTCCTTCTGGATGTGAGCCCAGCAGCAAGGTGACTCAGTTTGAGTTTGCAGTGATGTGTCGAGCTCTGCTACAAAGCAATGAGGCGTCTTATGCAGCTTCAGAATTGCGATCTGAAAATGACAAGTGAAAAAAATAAATAAATAAAAAATTTAAATAGCAGCTCTTCAGTTTTAGGAGGCAAAAACAGGAAAAGCATATGGCAGTGATCCAAACTTTTTTCTTTTTTTTTTTTCACTTTAATTTACCATAAGTGGTGTGCAGAATTTTAGGAACAGCTTGCACATTGTGGCTCTGGAAACCAGAGCAATTACAACAATTTTTCAGCTCAGACATACAAACAAGAAAAAAGACTGTCTATCAATCACAATGATGGAAAGATCAAGATTCTGTCCTGGAACTGGTTGCCAGGTATTTTTTTTTTTTTTTAAATAAAAAGTTTAACACATTACTACTAAGACTTTTTTTTTTAAAACATGCTTTCAAGAAAAAAACTATTTCCATTTTACTCGGAAGAGTCATCTGTACAGGCATCGTAACAGCTCACCTTTCAGTCCCGTAATAAGAATTAATTTGGGATTTGTCAAGTGGTGGAGAACAGCAGTCAGAGCACATCTCTCAGTGAGCGTTTCAGTAACAGAGCCGAGCGAGTGTGTTTACATGAAGGCCGGCCATTTGAAAGAAGACGTTCAAAAGTAATTGTATGGATGATTTGACAGACATGGATTGATCCGTTCTGACAGCGCTCCGCTGTGAAGGTGGCAGTCTGTAAATCTACCAGCTGGTGACAATAAAATCTGTCTGTGAGGGTCACTTGTCTGGATGTTGGCATCAAATGCACACTGGGGTTTTTTTAGAATAACTACATGTGCATTGGATTAGTTCAGGCTCTATGGTATTTACAATGGATGGAAACTGCTTCAGTAGATTCAGAGGAATGGAAATTCAGAGATTGATGGAAATGTTTTGAACCACCTTTGCTTTTTTTTTTTTTTTTTTAAATACATCAGCTCCATAAACAGTCCAAAACCCCCCAGACTTTCCAGGTTTTCAAAAGCTTTTATTTGGACTTCTACAACTTTTATTCAATTCTGTTCAGTACATTTTTATAGTGCCAGTTCACAACAAATGTCTCGAGGCACTTTACAAAAAAAAAGTCATTTCAATTAAATTTCCCATCCATTCAAATCATTCCTAGTTATCAAACAGTCCATTAAGCTCAATTTATTATTCAAATTCGTTGAAAAAGTTACCCAATTTAAGGAAACCCAGTTGTTTGCATTGAGCCACTGACTTACAGCATCCACTCCTCCAGGCCCATTCTGCTCAACTGTTGTTTCTTTATAGAAAGGAGAGAAGGGGTAAAATATTCTTTTTAAATTTAAGGAAAAGAAAGAAAACAATCTAAAACAAACATTTTTGTAAGAGGGAAGGGAGAGTGAGAGGAAGCAACGAACAGCTGTCACTGTTCAAGTCCTAAAAGACGCATCTTTTTATTTTCAAATGTGGGCCAAGTTTTCATCTTAAACCCTCCATGTTGGAATTCAAATACTTGTTGAAGTGTAACATTACTACCTTTGATATTTTTTATAGTATAGTTGTTAGTAATAAGGAGGCTAAATATCAAATATAAAAAAGGTTCTTCTTTTGGTAAGATTATTTTTGTCTATAGCGATAGTTGTAGACCAAACGTTAGATGGTTTATTTAAATATGAAAATCCTCTGAACTTGGTCACTGGACTGCCCTCAAAGAAGGGGAAAAAAAGCAATCGAAATCCTTAGAAAAAACTTGCTGCTCAAGAACCCATTAAAAATGTTAGAAAAAAAGGAATATGCTGCATGTTAGACAATAACTACTTAAAAGACACAACAACTCTAAGATAAATGTTGCTAAAGACTAAAATGTTGCTGAATTTGAAAATAGGTTAGAAAACAAAGTTCCCAGTGGTCATTAGGCAAAAGGTGCGGTACACTCTGGAGAGGTCACCAGCCAATTACAGGGAAACACAGATACACACAAGTCAGCTGTACACACTCACACCTAAAGTGACTACACAGAGGATGAAGAAAACATTGCTAACAAATACTCCATGATGCAACTTTTACTTAAACAACAGAAGAAGAGAGAAACAAACAAAGCTAAACAAAAAACTGAACAATTCAGTAAAGAAGTTTGGAGAAGAATTATTTGACGCCTAATAGATTTTTTGCATTTTCATGGTCAATATTCAAACTTGTCTGAATAACAAATATGACCAAGTTGTTTAAAATGCTAGATCTAAATTGCTGCCATTGTAGATGTAGTTGTTTGTTCATTGTTTTCACATGATCAGGTTGGTTTGGAGAACTTTTTTCTCTTACCATAACAAATGTGTTGTTTGATATTAGATTTAGTGGAACATTACTTTCACCTGTCAGCAGACCAAAAGTTAGAAATTGTATTAACTTCTCGCAGCTGTCCTTGTCAAGGAAACACATTACATTCATTACCTCCAAATGTATGTGAAAGACTGAGTGACATTTTTCTTTAAGTGCATTTTTTTCCCCTTTAATTTGAGACTATGATGTTGAACATGCTGTAGCTGCTGTTTATCCATTGGTAGCCTCACATTGAGACAAAATTACAGTCATCCATCAAAGCTTTCTCACATGCTGTCTACAAGAATTGCTGATCTGAGAGCTGCAGCCTTCTCTTTCAATTACAATCAATTTCTTGTCCAAATTATGTAAATAACATCAGTTTGTGTGCTGTAGTTGAGTTAGACATGGAATACAGATGCTAAGAGAGCACAGAGAAAAGAAAAAAAAAAAAAACATGTAGACAACAAGCCGATTTCCTTCTTGTAAGTATGTAAGCATATTATTTGTTACTCCTGCACCCATCAATCTGGAAACTGTACATGTCAAGCTAGTCATTTATTATTGCTCTAATATTTGACAAGTAAGGTAAGGAGAAAAACAGAAGCGGGAAATATGTCAAGTTTGTGTAGAAATCATGATCTCCAGTTGGTGAGTTTTTGGGGAGTACTGTATGGTTTTACAAATTTCAAAAGTAAATCTCGTTTTCTGACAACAAACGCTTGTTTGCATTTGATCCACACAGTTTGGAGAACCGGTCAATTAAATATTCCTTTTCAATTAGAATATTCTTACTGTGCTCTGATCACCAGGCCTAAATGTCTCAACATTTATTACAGCATGAATTCAGCATCCCATGAAAGAGAGCAAATTGTGGCTCTCCGGAGGTGGAAAGAAAGCACAGGTGGAAACCTTTAGCTCATCTTGTGTCTCTCATTATCCTTTTGACTGATACGCCATAGAATCTGTTTATGGTTTGGACTTTGGACCCCTGAGCAACAGTCTAGTGCTTTTTCTCATTAAACCAGGTACTTCAAACATTGTCTGGTGTTTAGGAGTAGCTTAGCTTAAGGAGTGACACAGTCGTAAGCCTAAACCCTGGATATCCTTCTTTCACACAATCTCTGAATAACCTGTTTTTCTTGCAAAAATTTTTTTTTTTTGGTTTACATTTCTAGGGGAAGTTGTAAATTACTGCCTACAGTACAACTATCAAATAAATAGTCTCTGTGATAATTGCTTAAAGCTTTCACTCTGTTGTGGCAGAGATGATCTGTAAAAATCTTTTAGTTTTTCTTTCCTTTCCTTCTCCCAACACTAACTAGAAACAACCAATCGGAGCCAGGGGGCGGGTCTTAGCGCTGTCATTCACAATCTCAAACTAGCTATGCATGGCTCTGCCAATAACTCTTCCACGTTAAGGAGCGAGCACATCAGTATGACTGACAGGGCTAAGCCCTTCCTTCTGGCCCTGGTTAGTTGTTTTTGGTCGGGAGAGGGATGTTTCTTCAAACCAAAACAGCAGAGGAGGGGTGTAAGATCTGTATTTTCACAGATTATCTGTCTCAAACATATACGATCACAATATGACTGCAATTTTAACAAATACGAAAAAAAAGAAAACATATTCATTATAAATGTTACATAATGCAGCTTTAAGAAAACACTTGAGTGTTAATGAGCTATTTTTAGAGTCCTCTGAAAATTAAATTTTGTAAAGTAAAAGCTTGACATTATGCAAGTCTGTATGCAGTTAATCTAAATAATATACACACTTTCCTTTTTGAATTGAATGAGTGCGACAAATCAACTTTTTTATGATGTAATTCATTTGAATCTTTTGGCAAAGTCCGACCAATAAGAGTTTTGGATACTTTTGGTTGGACTGAAATTCATATTCAGTCCCCTAACAAAGCTTCTGCTTTTTGTTAGGGAAAAGCAAAAGCTTCTTCCAAAAGAAATTGATTAGAGTGAAAGCAAAGTCAAACTGCAGCCGGGACCTCTGCAATGAGTTGACAGGTCTGACAATGCTTAGCTTACCGCAAATACTTAAGCAAATAAAAAATGGACAGGAGAGAGATAGTTCACAAAGAATGGCCAGGTGATGCAAATTTCTAAGGGATTTTCAAATAGTTGTCTTACTTAGCTCAGAAGGGAAAGTAAAAATGGTTGCATAGTTGTTTGCTTGGTCTGAAAGACCCTATGGAGCTTTGAGCGAACTGTTCTTTGCAGACATGACTTAATGAAATTTGAATCGGAAACCCTTCTTTGCATTCTTAGAAGGAAAATTGAGAGGCAAAGCAACTTTGTTTGATCCAAATCAATTTTAAATCAACAGATTACAGACAGATTCACGAGTTACAACGAGAGCAACAAGCAGATGTAGAACTATTGGTGACACAATGAGCACAAACTGCAGCAGAGTTGGAAAAATCACTTTTAAAAAAGAGGTGACTTTGTTCATATTTCTTAGCATGCCAACAGTTAAGGCATGTATTCACAGAGCCCCCTTATCAAGGGAATCAGGGTTTTTATCTTTTTTTTTTTTTTTTGTACACTTCATCTCAGAGGACATACAGAATGTCAGCTGAGATGAACTCATGTTTTTGTGCTGATTTGGAAAGAGGGAAAACATATCTAGAAGAGCGATGACAAAAAAAAGTTGGGATTGTCATGGGACAAGCTGATGTGCCAGCCTGATCAAACATTGAGCTTCAGGTTACCTTCCTATTCACAAGGTGCATGTTTGAGTTTCATCTCCATGTCATTCAAAATAAAAACATTCTGACAAGATTCTTGGAAAGAGGAATAAATGATCAAGGTGTCTGTTTGTTTTACATTTGGTAGGGTCTATACGACACTGTTTATGTCACCAAAGAGAGTTGATAAAAAAAAAAAAAAAACTTTTCCTCTCATTCTCAGAGAAGCAATTGTGAATTATTAACAGGTGCTATCAGGTGAGAGGGGAAGGGGCCAAAAATTTGTGCCAACATTTTTTTTGTTGCAATTTCGGTCTGAAAACTGCAAGCCCTTTCATTGGTAATCCACAATTTCCTCTTTCAAAGGTGCAAAAAAAGATGATGCTGCACAGAGACTTAATTTTCTTACCCAATCTTTTAAACAGGAAACAAAATAGAATTAAAAAAGGTAGGCGTGTGTTGATCTTCATGTGTCAGATAATGGCTACAGCACAGCCAATTGTCTAGCCTTGCCCATATCTGCAGTGAGAGCAGTAATTAAAAACTTAAACTGTGACAAACAGGGCTGCACAAGGACCCAAGTTTATCTTGGCTCCTTGCAGTCAGGAGGTCGATAATGGAAAAAATGGGTAGAGGGACTTTGCTACTAAAAAATAGCAATAATTCTACAATCAAATACATATATGCTTAGATAAATGTGCAAATAATTCTCAAGTTTTAATCAGGGGTTCTTATGCAATTTAGTACATAATCATATTCACAGCATACTTGCTATAATCTACAACAATATGCTACGTTTACTTGCGTCAACATAGCAACTTATCTTAATTCCTTCAGTACAAAAATGTCGCAACAGTAAAGCATAATCTTGGAAAGATGCTGCATTTCCAGCAGAATGTATTTAACAACCCTTTTAGCATACTTTTAGCATGTTTCGAAGGTTATGTGTTGATGAAAACATCTTCCCCCAGCTGCAACTGACACAATCAGCAAAAGATTACAAAATGATTCCTCTAAACAACCTGAAAATAGAAAGCAATCTTAGCACCATGAAATTCCACAAAAGACGCATACGAGCATTTATGCACAGCGGAGTTCTCACTCATTGGGAAAAGAAATCTGCGGCTCTGCTTTGTACTTCCTACTATTCTCAAAATTCCTCCGACACACTTTTAACTCCATCTCCAATCAGAGAAGCCCAAATTGCAATCTGCTACACAATATGTTTTGCTCCACTTTATTAGGCCCGAAGATAAACCTCGTGGATAGAACACAGGCATTTGAGTAATGAACGCTCCCTCAGCATAACAAGATCCTTCCCTCCTTATGCTCTCCTCCTCTCAATTTGCTGCATGTATGAGTTTAGTTGGTCATTTTCCTGATGCACTTTTAGAGCAAAGCCTTGTCTGCTTTGATAATGCAGCAAAATTTATTCATTTCTGCATCCTGCCTGCATAATAAGGAATTAAAAGCTTAACTCTTGGTTTAATGTCGACGTGTCTATACGCAATCAAGGGTTAATAAAATAATTTGCAGTTCATGAGTGTGAGATGTTTAAGGTACTTTATGTAAAGTGAGAAAGTTTGTACATCCTGTATGCTGCGGTAATTAATATCCTTAGCCACTGTGAAACTCAGCAAAAACATTTACAAGATCCAGCCACTGATTTTCAGAGGTTTAGGCCAGAGGACAGTGAACATTGTTTCAAAAGCCTCAGCTCATGTTCATATTGGATTTTCAGGCCAATTTTGGATCATTGTCCTGTTGTCTAAGCCAACCTCGTTTCAGCAACTCTACTGGCTCCAAGACGGCTGTATCCAGATTTTGATATTTAGCAGAATCCATTCTTTCCTCCATCTGTTCTTTGCAGTGCCATCAACTGAAGCAGTCGAGACAACCACTTCCACCAGTTGGAAAGGTATTTCATCAACAAATGACTTGTCTTCTTTCAAAACGTATATTTTGTAGACGTGACAAGAGCTTATCCAGGTGTTTCTTCACCAACTTCTATCATTTCTTAATACTGGCAAATACGGGCCTTGAGGGACTACACACAATCTTTTTTTCCGCTGTGACTAGCATATGGAAGTATGTTTTGCCTTTGTGCCCAACAGATGTCCAGATCTATTAGACTTC
The DNA here is from genome assembly GCA_922788865.1 of Poeciliopsis turneri. Classification (NCBI taxonomy): domain Eukaryota; kingdom Metazoa; phylum Chordata; class Actinopteri; order Cyprinodontiformes; family Poeciliidae; genus Poeciliopsis; species Poeciliopsis turneri. The sequence goes on from CAKLNU010000452.1 coordinate 237,657, forward strand.
TCTCAGTCTGTTGGAACTTGTTTCTACATCAGCTGTTACCCTGCACTGTTTTAAATGACAACCAGAACAGTGGAAAACAAATCTAGGCAAGAATCCCTTTGGTATCTTTAAATAATCTTCCCATTCTTTGTGACATTAATTTCACTTTGAAATCTCAGTTGCTTTAAGGATCACAGATCTGAGTTAGAGCAAGGTGTGAGGGGAGCACTGAATTAGATTGACATGCCTCAACAAAAGCAAAAATCTAATGTTTTGAGTGCTTTACGTTTACGTACATTAACATTTAAGGAAAGGCTCACAGAAATGTCTCTGCTACTGCAATGGTGTTTGCTTTTTTTTTTCATATTCTAAATTAGCAGGGCTCCATTTGTCCAAGCATATCTCAGCATTTGCATACTATACGTGACCTTTATGTGTAAAAAATATTGTCTGCAAATTTATTCCAAATCTGGTGGCATCTGTGTAGCTGGTGCAATACTAATAACCCAAACAACATGGAAATCAAAAGTATGTTCCAGCATGCTAATTACCTGGGAGAAACACCACATATAAGAAACATAGATGTGTGGGAATTGAGGATTAAAATAATCTCTAAAGTTAAAAAGAAAAACTCCAGCACTACAAAAATAGAGTTTATTCTTGGATGAAGTGGAAAATGAAAAGAAAAAAAAAAAAATGAAGCTTCTCCTCTAAATCACACATTTAACTGACGACTGCCAGACTGGCGTTCCAACCTCACAGAGAAGCATAAAACACCTCAGTTTGATTTTGAACTGAAGCGTGCTGCTGCCACCCGAAGCTATATCAAGGCCTCTGGAGGAGCTTAGTTAGCAACTGCTCTGCTTTCCCCAAACGGTTGTTTGCATCGCTGGGGAGATATTTGTCTTTGGCTCTTTTCCAAATAAGGACAGTTGTGCCGCTCCCAGCACTGAATAGATTCACCAGCTGCCAGGCTAAAGCAAGCAGACCTCGTCAGATACTGGGTTAACTGGTCTGCAGCTTTCTCTTCCCCAACTGTTCATTCTTGTCTCTGCTTGGATTATAAGAGACTTCTGGGTTTAATCTTTAGTATATTCATGCACCAGTCATTTATGTAATGAAGGAGGCATATGTTCGGTGCTGTGCTGTTTAAAGTCTTTTTTATTTTTTTTAAAAGTCAAATTCACACAGGTTTTTAACAAGGGCTTAGTCTGCAGTTAAACTGTTAGAAATATTTAACAGTCCAAAGGTATTAAGAAAAAAGATAAATTATTTTTTTCATTTTCTATGTGGATGATTAGAGGAATTTTCAAAAATAAATAAATAAATAAATAAATCTAGGTAACAGTTGTGTGAAATGAAGCCTATCATATGTATGACCTATCATGTATACAGAAACAGAATTTCCCAGGAAGCCATGAAAGGTGCGCATCCTAAGGGGATGTACACCTCTCAGTCAGATGCAGATCGTCCCACCTCAGGTGTCAATATCGACCAAAATAGCTGCTGCTTTTACACAGAGGCTGTCTGCAGAGTGCATTTACAATATGCTCACACACCTGTTCCAGTACACAATATGATCAAGCAGTGAAATGAGCATTGGGTCTGTGGTAAAGTTGCTGCAGTGAAGACCAGTACTCCAGGGGATTATAAAAAGTTAGAAAAAACAACAACAAAAAAAAATCACACTGGAAGACAGACAGGTAACAGATGATCTGAAGTCCCTGGAGCTGTGTTGATTGTCTCACACCATCCTCACAACAAACGTTATTGGAGCTTTACTTGCTGACTGGTGCTGCAAACTGGTGTTCAGTGGTTGTTAGGTTGTCTGCACTTGTTAACTGGGAGGTGTTTTGATGGTTTTAAGCTCGTCAGGGTTTTTTTCAGGGTCAGGCATGTGAGGATGTAGTCAGTGCTTACCTTCATAAAATCTGCTCCAGAACTACATGTATGATGACCATGAGCGAAATGCTAAAGATAAAAAAAAAGTACATACACAAATGACATTACAAAAAAATATTCACAAAAGGCAAAAGAAAACTGCTTAAATTTTATTGTAAATATTTCAATAAAAGCGAAGAATACAGATAAAGACAAAGATATGTATTTGACGAGTAATGACAGAAGGAATGTTAGAATGAAGATAAACAGCATCTTCAACAGCGCTTAGACAATACTTCGGCCTTCTCTGCAAATTTAGGCGAGTCACACAAAAGTTATGAAAAATTAATATGCAGAGACAAAATATAAAGACAAACTGACATTTACTAGGATGACTACACAATTTTTCATTTTAAAATGTTATACTTTTCTAGACATAAATTTCTGCATGTCTTATAGTTGTTTTTATAATTTTTGGAAATCTAAGAAAATTTGATTAAATATTAGAAAACAAAAAGGGAACTGTGTGGCATTCAATCTTTTTGTAAAAATGATAAAAAATACAAGATTTGCTCACATTTGACCTGCATAAGAAACATTATTCTGTTCAACCAAGATTTGGAGTCAATAAAAAGTAGTGAAAAATACAAAAACCTCAGCATTTAAATTTTGTATGGGTATACATTCAGTCAACAGGTCAAAAACCCAAATACAGATGTGTAAAAAGGATTAAGGACAGATGTATCAAATCAAAGACAAAGTATTTTATTTAAATATAAATCAATATAAAATAAACAATAGCAACAAAAAAAATCACTATGTATATAGCAGTTTTAGATATTTGTCCTTTTTGGGAGAGAAAAGGAAGGAGAAAATCTAGAAAATGAAACATTTGATTATGAAAGAAAATACAGTTCATTGAGGCGTTTTAAGATTGTGTAGGAATCTTGATTTAAGTACCATTAAAGTATAATCATGGCTTAATTCTTTGTCCATTATATTTCTTATGTACACTTTTAAAGGTTCTTAGAGTGCTTGGAGTATAAAGCATATCAAAATCTTAGGAAGGAGTAAAAGTACAAATGTTGCAGAAGAAAATAAAGCGTAAAAGTTTTATTAACAAATATAATATATTGTGTTAAACTGCTAACATACAAAGGCCAGCATCTAATGCACAATCAAAAAAAAGCTCTAATGTGAAAGTTTTCTGTAACATTGTATATTTCTAGAATACATAGAGCCGCTGAGCAATGTTACATCTATCAGTATAAAGCTGAAATTGTCTGGTTAATATGTAGCTATGTTGGCAGTACACATATCAGGATCATATTCTGCTAAAATCCTTTTGGATATAATTATGTTTTTAATTGCTGTCATGTAATTAAGGATTAAAATTTGAGTATTCAGACTCATTACTTTCATTGTACTAACTGTGTGGCGACGCACGCCTCCTTCCTCTTTTTAGTAATGTTGGTCCTGTGAGATAATGTTTTAGGAGAATCCATAGCTCACATGAAAAGCATTTATTTATTTATTTATTGCTGTGATGTAACATTTTCTTTCAGTGATAAGAAATTAATCTTACAATGCTCTGAGTCTGGCCAGTAGAGCCTCCACATCGGGTTCTCCGTTAGCGTCGGCGGCCGTCTGGAGGACGGGACTCTCCGCTTTCATTTCTGGCTTTCTCTCAGCCAGCTTGACTACTTCTCTGTCCGCCGCCCGCTCCCTGTCCAGCCCACGGCCGTCACCCGGAGTGTTTTTGTACTTTTGGCCCACTTCAGAACAGGCAGGCGCCTTGGCCCTAGCTACAGATGGACAGCCTTCAGATTCATTGCGCACCTCCCTGGCAGGGGGAGGTTTTGACGCCGCTGAGTTCGCATTTACATTCTGCCGGGAGCGAGACCTTTGCAAAGGTGCCTTGTTGTTTTCTGCGTGAGAAAAACAAAGGCAAAGGAGTGAAGAGAAAGACGGAGGAGAGCAAGGAGGAGGGAAAGCGTGACTCGTTAAATGAATGAAAAGCCAGAGAGGTTAATCAGATTAAAGATTAAATTACAAAGAGGAGAGGCAGACGAGTGACTAGAAAATGTAGTGACAGTTACAACGCAGCAAACATAAAAGTATTAGAAAGTAATAAGCACTTAAGCAAGCATGTTGACGTGCAAAATAAATGTTCATGCATACAGTTCTTCCGGATGAACATACATAAATACAGTGTATATGCACATTGATGAGGATAGATTTTCTGCAGCAGACTGTGGCGTGCAGCCAACTCGCGATGATGAAATGGATATGGCTGATCAACTGCAACAGAAACTCAATAACATAGTATGTTGGCCTTTTCCAATCTCATATTCTCTTTCACGTTTTCCTCACAAGTTGCCCCCGCAACCGGCTCCACCTCCCTCGTTTCCACCATCATCATCCATTCTCCTTTTGCGGCTTCTCTGCTCGCACAAAAGTCCTCTCCATCTTTTCTTATTCCTCCAAAACATGTTTCCGGGCAGACAGTGGAACAGAGCGACGCCCAGATGCCAGAATCAGACCTGCATTCTGAATTATAATCCCTGTGAGTAGATCTTAGACTTCATCATCAGTATGTGCGCACTGGAAGAGGAGGCGAAATCCATATTCATGTGACCTTGAGTGTGAGACTGAGAGGAGCGGCGAAAGGAAAGGCGCCGGCGCATTTAAAGTTTCCCGAGCCTGAAATGTCTGGCAAACAGGAGTCAACACAGCAGAGCAGAACACAGCGACCCGCTCTGTCAGCCAATCGGTAATGAGTTTGGAGCGTGGCCAGTCAGTCATGACAGTGTGTTTTATGGGCCAAGCTGACGAATGACAAGGAACGTCCCTGAACACCACCTCTGACAAATAAATAAGGATAAAGGGAGCAGAGCCGGGAAGAAGGACCCCAAGTGCAAAATAAGCAAAGAAAGCCAACAATCACACACACACAAAAAAAAGCAAACAAGAGGCAGTGAGGGGCGAAATGAGTAGCATGTGTTTACTTTGCTGGTATGACTGAACATTAACCAGAGCTGAAGATTCAATCCTTGGATGACTGTCTCACTCTCTTTTCGCCCTTTCTTCCTGTTGTAACAGTCTGAACAGTAACAGCTAACAATTACTCTCCGCAGTCTATCCGTTCCCAGTTTGCCCATCACATCCTGTTCTTTTGTCCTCCCTCTAAAACTCTGGCATCTGCAGCTGTCTTTCTTAGCAGCACCACACAAACATTCTTCCTTAACACATAAAAAAAAAAATCTCTCAAATTCAAAGCCGAAGCTGTGAGAACAATGCATTGTGTTATTAAGTATTTGCATTTTGACATCTCTTTTAAACCAACACCAGGGAAAAAGGACAGGCAGACAGATATTCATTGTGAAGAAATTTTAGGATGAATTTTTATTAGCATGCATTTTAATCTCACTTTCAGGACTTCAAGCAGCCTTAATCATTATTTCTGAAAATCTACAAAATGTGGTATCATTACATATCTACATTTTGCACTACAAAAAAGAAGCAAAAACAGGAAAAATGCATGCTTGAAAAAGATGTTTTATCTAAAAACCCATTTTTTCCCTTCTTTTCCTAACAGGGATTTGACTTTAGCACTGAAGATGATCAAAGAACTGGCAAGTTCAGTTCTTTCCTCATTCTGCCTGCCTGTGACACCAAACTGCCCCATCCTTTGAAGCTTCCCGAGCTTCTCAACATATGCCTTCATCTAAGCTGTAAAACACATCAGAGAGATGTAAAACATACCTCATCTCACGGGTTGGACTCATTTAACAAACAGCTGACAAAGGGTGAAAGGGAGAACGAGTCAAGTCAAATTTTAATCAAATTTGCTGCTCTGGATGGCCTTGGGTTTGAACACTAGACCAGCACAGGTTTTCCATAGAACACATGCCGCGACAGCGTGGGCAGCAGAAAAAAGATCAATCTGGTCTCCAAGCACATACCAAATCAAATTTAAATAGGTTCTCGCATACCATTTTAGTGACCCAAACCACAGTAACTGGCCGACTAATGGTGGTAAGGGTGCTACATTAATCAATATTGAACTGTTTTAAGGTTAATTAGTGATTGCATGAACAACTTTCTAAACAATTCAAGTAAACATTTAGGCACGCTTGCAAGCATTGAAGTTCGATCACCTGACTGTTTGACAAAAGTACATTGTAAGCCGACTGCCCACATGGCACATGCGAGACATAGAAAGTAAATAGTCGAGCCAGAGATGCAGATCATTGCGTCCATTGCCACTTTTACACACAGCTGATGTTAAATCACAGAATTAAGGCTTGTGGGAGGAGGTCAGAGTTTGCTAGAGAAGGGGGCCTGAGTGATTAGCAACATTTTTCAAAATGATCAGTATGGACATCTGATCAGATTTGGAGCAGAAAAATACAAAATTATTTCTCTCACACTTAATAGACCTCAAGCCCCATTCCTCCTAAAGAAAAAACAAACAACAAAAGCAAGAGTTCTCCATAAATAATTAGATATAATAAAAAGAGTATTCAGTCGAATCCCCATGGATGCTTTCTGCTTTTATATATTGACAGCTCTCTGGCGTTTATCTTAATTGCCGTTCAGTTTCAGCTCTAAGAAAAATAATTTGGTGCATGTCCGTGTAAATTGGGTAGGTTTTTTTTTGTTTGTTTGTTTCACTTACTGCCTTTGACCAACAGCAGTTATGGGGAAATAGGATTAGCTTTTTTTGTTTCCTGCAGCAGTAATGGTTTCTTAGAGCTGCAGTTTCCTTTTAAAACCGTTGATGGTAAAGATAGATGAATATTGCATTTTGTTCTTTTTAATGATTGACAGGATATCTGGAATATGTACTCTAATCTATGTATGAAAACAGAATACTGATTTTCCAATATCAGCACTCATCTTTACACTTTGAAGTGGCAGTCCATTAGAAAGCTTTTCCTGTCCCATAAGCCTGAGAAAAAGAGCTATGTTCAATTTTCACAAAGCAACAAACAGCACTCCACATTTCCCTTCATAAGATCATTTGTTCCATTTATATTTGTAGCTTCCAATAATGCAGATGAGCCTGAACTCGTTCATCTCCCTCCACCTCCCAGGTGTTCTCCTCATGTGTGGAAAAGTTGGTAAGCAGGCAGGAGACAGTGAATTATGCAACAAAACCTGGCTGCATATTTCTCTATGTGATTCAAAAAGCCATAGTGCCACCTTGGCAGTAACAATAAACTCATCTATATGACTGGCTGTGAAGAGCATGGGACAAAACAGTCAACAGATTCGGAAGAACACTATTTTCCAGAGTGCAAACCATAAACACAATGTGATTGTACTAAAATACCAGTCTATCACAAACTTCAGTCCAACGCTGCCCTTTAGTTTCCTGGAGACGAGCGTTGGACTGGACTAATGGGCTATTCTGACCTAATGCAATCTGTGTGTTATGAGTTTACACTGAAGTGTTCTTGAAATCTGTGTTGTTTGTCCCATGCTCTTGCAACCAGTCTGATGAGTTTGTGTTACTGCCAAGTGGCACTATAACTTTAATCACATGAAAAATACGCAGGCTGTTGCATAATTCACTGTCTCCTGCCGCAGCACCAACACACCTGGGGAGTGGAAGATGAGCAGTTATGTGAAGCTACAGCAAATGGAACAAATGATCTTATGAAGGAAATGTGAGTACTGTTGTGAAAAGTGAACATGCTCTGCGACTTATCAGGCAGGAAAAGCAATGGTGCCGCTTCAGTGTAGGCTGAGTGTATTCAACACATGGAGCCAGAGTATATTCAGATATCTGTCCAGTAAAAGAACAAAATACAGCCATCTGTCTTTACCATCAGCAGTTTAGGCTACTGAAACCACTGCTGCAGGCTATGTCTTCCCCATAACTCTTTGTTGATCCAAAACGGCAAGTGAGCAGGCAAACGAAACCTACCCAGCCCGCGGACATGCAGTGTTACTGTAGGCTGAAAAACTGAGCGACAATGGAATAGCGCCAGGCTGTCAGTATAAGCGAAAGCATCATGAGACCGACAATTCTCTTTTTTAAACCCGCTGTCGACCATTTATGGAGAACTCTTGCTTTGTGTTTGTTTTTCTTTAGGAATGAGCAGTACCATTAGTATTGTGAAGAAAGCAATTTGGCGGCCACTGCGCTCCCAAGTGATCCGGGCTGTCCTTATGACTGAAAAATGTTGCTATTTTTCAGGCTGCTCTCTGCAAACTCGACCTCCCTGGCACACAGTCTGTGATTTAACATCGGCTGCCAAGGCGTGAGCGCCGTGATCTGGCTCCGACATTGCATGACCGCGTAACCATGTGAAAACGGTCATTACATGCTGCTGTCAGGCAGTCAGTGATCGAAGATAATGCTTGCGAAGTAATCTTCGTGATTTGAAAGTTGATTATTCATGCAATCACTATTAACAACAAAACAGTTCAATATTGATTAATGTAACGCCGCCACCACCGATGGTCGACAAAATGGTATGCGAACCTGTTGCAGGCGATTTGTATGACGGCGAACTGAATTGATGCTCGCTGGCTGGTGACGCAACAACGGTCTGTGTTCGACAGGCCATCGAAACGGCACAAGCGATTAGACTGACTTGACTCGTTCTACAGCTGTTTGTTGAGTCCGATGGTGGTATGTTTTACATCTGCTGTCTTTGCGGCACGATGGCATATCGGTGAGAACTCGGCGTCAGTTGTCTGTTTGAAGCTGGTAACTGAGGGAAGCTGAACTGCCGGTTCTTTGATCATCTTCATTAACTAAATCAATCCTGACCAGAAAAGAAGGGGAAAATAAAGGCATCTTTCAAGCATGCATTTTCCTGTTTTCACTTCTTTTATAGTGCAAATGAATGTGTGATACCATTTTAACAGATTTTCGAAATATGATTGGGCAACTGAAGAAAGTCTGAAATTGGTGCAAATGCGTCGCTATCTTCATCCTAAGTAGCTGCATCATCTGCCTGTCACCACAGTGTTGATTTTACAAAAGAGATGATCAAAATGCTGGCTTAACACAATGCGTGTTCTCACAGCTTCAGCAGTGAGAGATTTTTTTGTGGTGGGAAGAATGTTTGTGTGGTGCTGCTAAGAAGACAGCTGCAGATGCCAGGGCCCACAGAGGGAGGACAAAGAACAGGTGTGATGAGCAAGCTGAGACGGTAGATAGCGGAGTAGTGACCAGCTGTTACTGTTCAGTTTGTTTTAGCTGGGAAAGAAGAGCGAAAGAGGTGGTCATCAGATCTTCAGCTGCAATTGTGTTCGGTACCAGCAAAGTAAACACATGCCCCTCACTACTGTTTGCTTTTGTGTGTGTTGTGATGGTAACTCTTTAACATTGCCCGAGTCCTTCTTTCCCATTTGTCAGAGGTGGTCGATTCCGGGGCAGTTCGCCCGTCATTAGATCAGCTGGCACAGACCACTGTCATGTTTGACTGGCAACTCCCAAACTCATGCATTGACCATGCTGTGTTGACGCAACATTCGAGGCTTTCAGAGCAGCCGGCTGGCCGTCTCGATCTCGCGTCACGTGGTGAAATGGCGCGATGAGAAGTCAAGATCCTGCTCACGAAGATCCCACTAATTCAGATGCGGTCGATTACGGCGCTCTGGGCGATCAGCACCTGACGCATCTGCCGAGCGGAGGAGACAAAGTGGAAGAGACGTGTGGTTGATGATGAGGCGAGGGGTAGGCATTTGACGTGAAGAAGCGTATGAACGGAAAAGGCAGCATACTGTGACCCGATGGTTTCTGTTGGGTCGATCCATTCATCATCAGCCCATTGCTTTGCGCCGATCTGTCATAATCAATGTGCACGCCATTTGCGCCTATGTTCGTCGGGCTCTTGTGCATGAACATTGCGTCAACACGTAACAGCGAATAGCATTACTCTGCTACTTTGTGTTTGCTGGCGTTGTAACTAGCTCTGTTTCTGGTCGCTGCGTCTGCCTCTTCTGCTGCTTGGTAATCTTTAATCTGATTAACCTCTCTGGCTTTTCATTCATTTAACGTCACTCGTCTTTGTGTACTTGTTCTTCGCTCGCTATATGCGCGAAAGTAACAGGCACCTTTACGTAAACCATTTCCCGAAATAAATCTCGGCATTTTTGCCGAAAGTGCGCCAATAATCGAGGCTGGCTCCATCTGGCAACTGAAGCTCAGCGAAAACGCTCGATGACGACGTGCTTGACGGCGGCGAACAGCTGGCTGAGAAGAAAAGCAGAAAATGAAGTCCGTCCTCAGGCGCCGGCATAGCGAAGAAGCGTGAGTAGATTGAGGCTCAACATCACTGAGAAAATGACCCACATCGTGTAAATAAATAAATGCTTTCATGAGCTATGGATCTCTAAAACGATATCTCCCCAGGACAACGTATAAGAAGGAAGGAGCGGCGTCGCGTCGCCACACAGTTAGTATGTAATGAGTCTGGTCTCAGACAATCATGACGGCAGTAAAAACATATATCCAAAGGATTTTAACTGAGGCATATTATCTGATAATAATCAACGCCAACATAACTGCATCTTCGACAGGCCAACTTTGCTGCTGATGGATGTAACTAACTCAACAACTCAGTAGAAACCGTGTTACGAAAACTTTCACGATGGAAACTTTTTGATTGTGCGTGGAGTATAACGGCTTTATATGTTAACGTTTAACTGTATATTTGTTAATAAAAACTGCGGCAGTACACGGCTGCACATAACCTGGTACATTAACAGCCGTAAATATGATGGACAGAGATTAAGCGCGATTACTGCAATGACTGCCGTCAAGATTCCTACGCAATCTAAGCGCTCAATGTTTCATTTCTTTCATAATCAGAAGGCTGTTTTCATTTCTCTCCCAAAAAAGAGACAAATATCTAAAACTGCTATATACCCTGGTGATTTCGAACACATGACAATTTGACACCCATATTGATTGCTATTTAAATAAAATACTTTGATGCTGTTTGTCGCTGTGCCCACACACATCTGCCGACGGAGTTGACCTGACTGACTTTAGTCTTCCTGCCCATAGGCCCAAATGCTGAGTTTGTAACCTCACTACTTTGTGACTCAAATGCTGGTTGGCACAAGGCGACTGCGTGTGGCAAATCTTGTATTTTTATCATTTTACAAGATTGATGCACACAGTGCCTTTATTTTTCTATTTAATCAGATTTCAAAGTATAAAAACGGCTTATAGGCATGCGAAATTGCTGTGAAGAAGTGTGTGGTCATCAGTAAATATCTCAGTTTAATCGCTGCTATTTGTCTCTGCATGTTTTTCATGGCTTTGACTCGCCTAGAGGCAGGCTGCAGTGTAATCTAGCGCTGTTGGTACGTTCATTCTGGCACATTTCGCTCTGTCGTACCGTCGAAACCACTGTGCTTTATCTTGGCTTTTATTTACAATAAAGCATTTTCTTTGCCTTTATTGGTATTTTAGCAATGTCGACTGTCTGTATTTCACTTTTTATCTTTAACCCAAGCTCGCCTGGAGCGGGCGCATGAGGCACTGGGCTTCGGCTCCTCGTAGCACGATTTGAAAAACACGGCCGGCAAGCATCGAGGCGGTGTGAACGGCCTAACGCTGAGCACCGGTTGCGGCACCATCGGCGAGTAAGCCAATGCTGCGGTGGTGTGTCAGCACGGCTCGAAGGCTTCAGATCGTCTGTTACGCTGCCCTGGCTCTTCCAGTCGTGATTTTGTTGTTGTGTTTTGGCTGTCCCGATTTTGGTGGCCGCCGCTGCACTGCTTGATCATGAAACCGTGTGCTGGAGGCGGAGTGGTGTGTGTAAATACTCTGCGAACGGCCTACTGTGTAAGCGGCGGCTGTTTGGTAGAATGACACGTCGACTAGTGTACATCCCAGCAGAATGGCACCTGAAGTCTGTTTCTGTAACTACGATGGAGTCATACGCTATGATAGGCTTCATTTCACGCAACTGACAGATTTATTTATTTTATTTATTTTTGAGGAAATTCATAATCATCCATAAGCATGTAAAGAATGGTATCTTTTTCTTAACCTGCTGGACTATTATATTTCTAACGGACAACTGCAGACTAAGCGTTAAAACTTGTGTAATTGGTAAAAAAATAAAGACTTAAACAACACGGCACGAACATGCCTCCTTCGACCCATAAATGACGGTGCGCTGAGTCTACCCAGATTAAACCCAGAAGTCGCCTCGAAGCAGAAGATGAACGGTTGAAAACTGCGGGCCAGTGGCCCGGCTGGCCTGGCAGCTGGTGGTCTGACCTACAGCTGAACAGCACAACGTCATTTGGTAGCTAACATGCTCCCAGCGATCTGGCATAACACGTTTGAAGCGACGGTGCCGAAACTGCGGTGGGCTTTTCATTGCACAATTTCTGCAACCGTCGGCGTGTCGGTTATATTGTGATTTGGAAAGGAGAAGCTGTTTTTCTTTTCATTTTCACTAAATTAAACTCTATTTTGTAGTGCTGAGTTTCTTTAACTTTAGGGTATTGCAATCTCGATTCCTATGTTTAACACAATAATGGTGTTTCTCCCGGGTAATGGCGTAACAGAACATGCACATTTCCATGTTGTTTGAGTTCAATCGTGCCAGCTACAGGCTCTTGCCAGATTTGAATAAATTGCCGAACAATGAGCACACACGCCAAGGTCGCGTATAATAACAGACTAACTGGACAAATGAGCCTGCTGGTAGAGTATGAAAAGGCAGCATGTTGCCGGCTGCTGAGACATTTCTGTGAGGCTTACTCATAGTGTTGTGTCGTGGCGTAAAGCACTCAAAAGGCATTAGATTTTTGAGGCATGTCAGTCATTCCACTGCTAACTAACTTTCGAATCTGTGATGCAAAGCGACTGGCTCAAGTAATCTGCCGTACTGAGTTAATTTGTTTCCGCTGTTCTGGTTGATGCAAGTGGCGATGTGAAACAGGCACCAGCTCTGTCTGGACATCTGACCGCAGGCAAGGCAACTCCATGTGTGCAGCGACGTCAGGCCCGTGCCGGTGTTAAGAAGTGATAGGCATCACAAATAGTTTTGGCTTGTTGATGGCCTTTCAACTGGTGAAGCCCGTGCCATTTCACCGGTCTGGCTACAGATTCTGCTAAATATCAAAATCTGGTGCAACGTCTTGAGCCGAACGCTGAAAGCGGTGGCGGCGCCCAGGCGGCAGGACTCCAGAGCCGACCTGGCATCAGGCTTTGTGTTCGCATCTCTGCTAAACCCTCTGAGAAATCGGTGACAGATCTTGTAAAATGTTTTTTTTGCTGGTCACGAGTACGCGGCATGAGATGTACAAACTTCTCACTTTTATAAAGCGCCTTAAACTCGCATATGTTCTGAAATTATTTATTGGCTTGATTTAGTGGCAAATGGAGCAGTAAACAGGATGCACAATTCATATTATACCGGGCAGGGCTAGAAATAATAAGAACCTGCTGCATTATCCAAGCAGACAAAGCTTTAACTCTAAGTGCATCAGCTGACAGCTAAGCTCATACATCTGGTATAGGGGAAGGATCTTGTTGCAACTGAGGCGTTCATTACTCAAATAACTGTGTTCCCAGCTCAGTCGAGCTAGACCATATGACTTGGCAGGTGAGTGGCACTGGTGTGGAGACAAGTGTCGATTTTGAGTGAGTGGAAAAGCAGGCACAGACTCACAATGATGAGACTCGCTGATATATCATCTTCGTGTGCGTCTTTTTGTGGAATTTTCATGGTGCTAGATGCTATAATGCCTCGGGTTGTTTAGAGAAGGCTAATCTTTCTTTGGAACGAGTGTTCATCGACACATAACCTTCGAAACATGCTAAATGGCTGCTAAAGGACATTATGCATTCTGCTGAAATACAGCATCTTTCCAGACCCTTCTTTATATTCATTTCCATTTTGCTGGTGATGAGTTGCTATGTTGGCATACCCAAGCAGCATGTGACAGATTACTAATGATCTGGTATGCGCAGAAACCCCTGGTGATGAAGCAGTATTTACGCATTTATCTAAGCATGTATGGTGGCAAGGTATTTAGCTGCAGTAGCAGAAGTCCACCGGCCTCCATCCCACCTCCTGACTTTACTGGGAAGCCAGACAAGCGGTCTGTGCGGCTGACTGTCACGGTTAAGCTGCTTTCTCACTGCGGGTATGAGCTGGTGACTTTGTGCTGCTGGCCGTATCTGATACGGCTTTGCGCTAATTCTATTTTTGTTCCTGTTTAAGACAGATAGCATTTTGCACCTTTGAAAAGAGAAGTATTACCAATGAGAAAGTTTCAGACAGTACAACAAAAATGTTGGCTCATTCCACGTCCTTCTGCTGATAGCTTTGTTGTGTTCTGGCTGCTGAGCTGAGCGTTGCACTAAATCAGCTTCTCTTTGGTGACAAACTGATACTAGTCATATTGGCGTAAAACAGGCGAACCGCAACGATCATTTATTCATAACCGATGCTGACCAGGTGTTTTTATTTACGGTGACATGAGAGATGGCGACTAAAAGGTAACCTGTGTGTTGATCTGACCAGCACAGCTGTCGCAATTCGTCAGCTTTTGTCGTAAAACTCTTTCTAGATTTCCTCTTATCGGCACAAAACGTTCATCTCGGCTGATTTATCTGGTGAGTGTGCAGGTAAAAACCTGATTCAAGAGGCTCTCTCTTCGACCCGGCGTCTTTAGCACCTCTGCTGCATGATTTTCAACTCTGCGAACGTGTCACCAATAGTTCTGCATGCCTTTGTTTGGCTCGCCGTTGCCGGCACCAAAGTGGTCTGTCTGTAATCTGATGATTTAAAATTGATTTGGATCAAATGGACCAACGCCTCTCGTTTTCGCTCTGAAATACGAAAGAAGGGTTCGATTCAAATTCATTAAGTCATCTAAAAGATTAATCAAGCTCCATGAAGTGGCGACGGCAGCTGACCATTTGCGCTTCTGACTAGTAGGTGGCTTTATTTAATCACTGAAAATTTGCCTATTGTTATCTGCTCACCTGTCCATTTTTGACTGGCAGTATTTGGTAATAGCGTGACGAACACTGTCGGCTCGTTGCAGATCGACTTTTGCTTTCACTCTAATCAATTCTTTGGAAGCTTTTCTTTCTAACAAAAACAGAAGCTGTTGGGACTGTTCGTCCAAGCGCTCTGTGGGCTTCAAATGAGTTACATCATCTGATTTCATCATTCAATTCAAAAAGGAAAGTGTATATTATTGAATTAACTGCATACAGGCTATAATCAGCTTTGCTGAGGCTGAGCCTGAAGAACTCTAAAAATAGCTCATTACACTCAGTGTTTAAAGCTGCATTATGGCATTTATAAGAATATGTTTTCTTTTTTAAAATGATACGGCCATGTCATTATGTTTGAACAGGCCTGTCGAAAATGCGAATCACCCTCTCTGCTGTTTTAGTTTGAAAGCATCCGTTAAGCATTAACCGGGAGCCGAAGGAAGGCACAATCGGTCATACTGATGATAACTTCGCTCGCGGAAGAGATGACCAGCTTTGAAGCGATCTAACTGGCGGGCAATGGTGTTTGTGTAATACCTCGATTGGTTGTTCCCAGTTGTGTTGAAAGGCAAAGATTTTGGGTCATCTGCTGCCACAACAGAATGAAAAAAGCAGTATCACAGAGAACTATTTGTTGATAGTTGTGCAGCCAGGCAACTTCCCCAGTATGAAGCAAAAAAAAAAGTGTTTGCAAGCGATTCGAGATTGTGTGTCGGGTTTAGGCTGCGACGTGATAAGCTACTCTAGGCTTGAACGGCGAAGTACGCATTTGTGGAAAAGCACTGAACGCGCTGTTGCATAATCCCAATCCCAGCCATAAACGAACCTCAATGGCGTGTATCCAAGGGCAATGAGAGACAATAAGGAGGAGAAACCCTGGTACTGCTTTCTCGTAACGTAAATGTTGAGACATTGGGCCTGGTGATCAGAGCACAACC
>CAKLNU010000456.1:0-14304 GCA_922788865.1 Poeciliopsis turneri
ACACTCTGTGTATTCATCATTACATTCATTTTCTATCTTATTTTCATTGAATCAAGGTAGAAAAATATAAGTTGTGGATGATTTAAGATGAAACTAAGCTATAATCCAGTGTTTCAGGAAATCCCAAGCTGAGAGACCAAAAAAGCTTTATCTCAGCGAGAAAATGCAAAATTGACACACTTTGTGTATTCAGCATTACATTCATTTTCTATCTTATTTTCATTGAATCAAGGTAGAAAAATATAAGTTTGGGATGTTTTAAGATGAATCTAAGCTAAAATGCATTGTTTCAGGAAATCCCAAGCTGAGAGACCAAAAAAGCTTTATCTCAGCAAGAAAATGCCAAATTGACTGACTCTGAGTGTTCAAAATTATATTATTAATTTTACATTATTTACTATCAAACAACTTAGAAAACAATAAGTTCTGGTTGTCTGAAGCTGAAACAAAGTTATAATCCACTGTGACAAGAAATACCAAGCTGAGAGACCAAAAAAGCTTTATCTCAGCGAGAAAATGCAAAATTGACACACTTTGTGTATTCAGCATTACATTATTAATTTTACATTATTTACTATCAAACAACTTAGAAAACAATAAGTTCTGGTTGTCTGAAGCTGAAACAAAGTTATAATCCACTGTGACAAGAAATACCAAGCTGAGTGACCAAAAAAGCTTTATCTCAGCGAGAAAATGCAAAATTGACACACTTTGTGTTTTGAGCACTACATTCATTTTTCTATCTTATTTTCATTGAATCAAGGTAGAAAAATATAAGTTTTGGATGTTTTAAGATGAAACTAAGCTAAAATCCAGTGTTTCAGGAAATCCCAAGCTGAGAGACCAAAAAAGCTTTATCTCAGCAAGAAAATGCCAAATTGACTGACTCTGAGTGTTCAAAATTATATTATTAATTTTACATTATTTACTATCAAACAACTTAGAAAACAATAAGTTCTGGTTGTCTGAAGCTGAAACAAAGTTATAATCCACTGTGACAAGAAATACCAAGCTGAGAGACCAAAAAAGCTTTATCTCAGCGAGAAAATGCAAAATTGACACACTTTGTGTATTCAGCATTACATTCATTTTCTATCTTATTTTCATTGAATCAAGGTAGAAAAATATAAGTTTGGGATGTTTTAAGATGAATCTAAGCTAAAATGCATTGTTTCAGGAAATCCCAAGCTGAGAGACCAAAAAAGCTTTATCTCAGCAAGAAAATGCCAAATTGACTGACTCTGAGTGTTCAAAATTATATTATTAATTTTACATTATTTACTATCAAACAACTTAGAAAACAATAAGTTCTGGTTGTCTGAAGCTGAAACAAAGTTATAATCCACTGTGACAAGAAATACCAAGCTGAGTGACCAAAAAAGCTTTATCTCAGCGAGAAAATGCAAAATTGACTGACTCTGAGTGTTCAAAATTATATTATTAATTTTACATTATTTACTATCAAACAACTTAGAAAACAATAAGTTCTGGTTGTCTGAAGCTGAAACAAAGTTATAATCCACTGTGACAAGAAATACCCAAGCTGAGAGACCAAAAAAGCTTTATCTCAGCGAGAAAATGCAAAATTGACACACTTTGTGTATTCAGCATTACATTCATTTTTCTATCTTATTTTCATTGAATCAAGGTAGAAAAATATAAGTTTGTGGATGTTTTAAGATGAAATCTAAGCTAAAATGCATTGTTTCAGGAAATCCCAAGCTGAGAGACCAAAAAAGCTTTATCTCAGCAAGAAAAATGCCAAATTGACTGACTCTGAGTGTTCAAAATTATATTATTAATTTTACATTATTTACTATCAAACAACTTAGAAAACAATAAGTTCTGGTTGTCTGAAGCTGAAACAAAGTTATAATCCACTGTGACAAGAAATACCAAGCTGAGAGACCAAAAAAGCTTTATCTCAGCGAGAAAATGCAAAATTCACACACTTTGTGTATTCGAGCATTACATTCATTTTTCTATCTTATTTTCATTGAATCAAGGTAGAAAAATATAAGTTTGTGGATGTTTTAAGATGAAATCTAAGCTAAAATGCATTGTTTCAGGAAATCCCAAGCTGAGAGACCAAAAAAGCTTTATCTCAGCAAGAAAAATGCCAAATTGACTGACTCTGAGTGTTCAAAATTATATTATTAATTTTACATTATTTACTATCAAACAACTTAGAAAACAATAAGTTCTGGTTGTCTGAAGCTGAAACAAAGTTATAATCCACTGTGACAAGAAATACCAAGCTGAGAGACCAAAAAAGATTTATCTCACCAAGAAAATGCAAAATTGACACACTCTGTGTGTTCAAAATTATATTATTAATTTTACATTATTTACTATCAAACAACTTAGAAAACAATAAGTTCTGGTTGTCTGAAGCTGAAACAAAGTTATAATCCACTGTGACAAGAAATACCAAGCTGAGAGACCAAAAAAGCTTTATCTCAGCGAGAAAATGCAAAATTGACACACTTTGTGTATTCAGCATTACATTCATTTTTCTATCTTATTTTCATTGAATCAAGGTAGAAAAATATA
This sequence comes from Poeciliopsis turneri, assembly GCA_922788865.1. Classification (NCBI taxonomy): domain Eukaryota; kingdom Metazoa; phylum Chordata; class Actinopteri; order Cyprinodontiformes; family Poeciliidae; genus Poeciliopsis; species Poeciliopsis turneri. The sequence continues at coordinate 2,554 of CAKLNU010000456.1, forward strand.
AGTTTGGGATGTTTTAAGATGAATCTAAGCTAAAATGCATTGTTTCAGGAAATCCCAAACTGAGAGACCAAAAAGCTTTATCTCAGCAAAAAATGCCAAATTGACACACTTTGTGTATTCAGCATTACATCATTTTCTATCTTATTTTCATTGAATCAAGGTAGAAAAACATAAGTTGTGGATGTTTTAAGATGAATTTAAGCTAAAATGCATTGTTTCAGGAAATCCCAAGCTGAGAGACCAAAAAAGCTTTATCTCAGCAAGAAAATGCAAAATTGACACACTTTGTGTTTTGAGCACTACATTCATTTTTCTATCTTATTTTCATTGAATCAAGGTAGAAAAATATAAGTTTTGGATGTTTTAAGATGAATTTAAGCTAAAATGCATTGTTTCAGGAAATCCCAAGCTGAGAGACCAAAAAAAGCTTTATCTCAGCAAAGAAAATGCAAAATTGACACACTTTGTGTTTTGAGCACTACATTCATTTTTCTATCTTATTTTCATTGAATCAAGGTAGAAAAATATAAGTTTTGGATGTTTTAAGATGAATTAATCTAAAATGCATTGTTTCAGGAAATCCCAAGCTGAGAGACCAAAAAAGCTTTATCTCAGCAAGAAAATGCCAAATTGACTGACTCTGAGTGTTCAAAATTATATTCATTTTCTATCTTATTTTCATTGAATCAAGGTAGAAAAACATAAGTTTTGGATGTTTTAAGATGAATCTAAGCTAAAATGCATTGTTTCAGGAAATCCCAAGCTGAGAGACCAAAAAAGCTTTATCTCAGCAAGAAAATGCAAAATTGACACACTTTGTGTTTTGAGCACTACATTCATTTTTCTATCTTATTTTCATTGAATCAAGGTAGAAAAATATAAGTTTTGGATGTTTTAAGATGAAATCTAAGCTAAAATGCATTGTTTCAGGAAATCCCAAGCTGAGAGACCAAAAAAGCTTTATCTCAGCAAAAAATGCAAAATTGACACACTTTGTGTATTCAGCATTACATTCATTTTTCTATCTTATTTTCATTGAATCAAGGTAGAAAAACATAAGTTGTGGATGTTTTAAGATGAATCTAAGCAAAAATTGTGTTTCAGGAAATCCCAAGCTGAGAGACCAAAAAAGCTTTATCTCAGCAAGAAAATGCCAAATTGACTGACTCTGAGTGTTCAAAATTATATTATTAATTTTACATTATTTACTATCAAACAACTTAGAAAACAATAAGTTCTGGTTGTCTGAAGCTGAAACAAAGTTATAATCCACTGTGACAAGAAATACCAAGCTGAGAGACCAAAAAAGCTTTATCTCAGCGAGAAAATGCAAAATTGACACACTTTGTGTATTCAGCATTACATTCATTTTCTATCTTATTTTCATTGAATCAAGGTAGAAAAACATAAGTTTGTGGATGTTTTAAGATGAAATCTAAGCTAAAATGCATTGTTTCAGGAAATCCCAAGCTGAGAGACCAAAAAAGCTTTATCTCAGCAAGAAAAATGCCAAATTGACTGACTCTGAGTGTTCAAAATTATATTATTAATTTTACATTATTTACTATCAAAAAACTTAGAAAACAATAAGTTCTGGTTGTCTGAAGCTGAAACAAAGTTATAATCCACTGTGACAAGAAATACCAAGCTGAGAGACCAAAAAAAGCTTTATCTCAGCGAGAAAATGCAAAATTGACACACTTTGTGTTTTGAGCACTACATTCATTTTTCTATCTTATTTTCATTGAATCAAGGTAGAAAAATATAAGTTTTGGATGTTTTAAGATGAATCTAAGCTAAAATGCATTGTTTCAGGAAATCCCAAGCTGAGAGACCAAAAAAGCTTTATCTCAGCGAGAAAATGCAAAATTGACACACTTTGTGTATTCAGCATTACATTCATTTTTCTATCTTATTTTCATTGAATCAAGGTAGAAAAACATAAGTTGTGGATGTTTTAAGATGAATCTAAGCTAAAATGCATTGTTTCAGGAAATCCCAAGCTGAGAGACCAAAAAAGCTTTATCTCAGCAAGAAAAATGCCAAATTGACTGACTCTGAGTGTTCAAAATTATATTATTAATTTTACATTATTTACTATCAAACAACTTAGAAAACAATAAGTTCTGGTTGTCTGAAGCTGAAACAAAGTTATAATCCACTGTGACAAGAAATACCAAGCTGAGAGACCAAAAAAGCTTTATCTCAGCGAGAAAATGCAAAATTGACACACTTTGTGTTTTGAGCACTACATTCATTTTTCTATCTTATTTTCATTGAATCAAGGTAGAAAACATATAAGTTTTGGATGTTTCAAGATGAAATCTAAGCTAAAATGCATTGTTTCAGGAAATCCCAAGCTGAGAGACCAAAAAAGCTTTATCTCAGCAAGAAAATGCCAAATTGACTGACTCTGAGTGTTCAAAATTATATTATTAATTTTACATTATTTACTATCAAACAACTTAGAAAACAATAAGTTCTGGTTGTCTGAAGCTGAAACAAAGTTATAATCCACTGTGACAAGAAATACCAAGCTGAGAGACCAAAAAAGCTTTATCTCAGCGAGAAAATGCAAAATTGACACACTTTGTGTATTCAGCATTACATTCATTTTTCTATCTTATTTTCATTGAATCCAGGTAGAAAAACATAAGTTGTGGATGTTTTAAGATGAATTAAGCTAAAATGCATTGTTTCAGGAAATCCCAAGCTGAGAGACCAAAAAAGCTTTATCTCAGCAAGAAAATGCCAAATTGACTGACTCTGAGTGTTCAAAATTATATTATTAATTTTACATTATTTACTATCAAACAACTTAGAAAACAATAAGTTCTGGTTGTCTGAAGCTGAAACAAAGTTATAATCCACTGTGACAAGAAATACCCAAGCTGAGAGACCAAAAAAGCTTTATCTCAGCGAGAAAATGCAAAATTGACACACTTTGTGTATTCAGCATTACATTCATTTTCTATCTTATTTTCATTGAATCAAGGTAGAAAAACATAAGTTGTGGATGTTTTAAGATGAATCTAAGCTAAAATGCATTGTTTCAGGAAATCCCAAGCTGAGAGACCAAAAAAGCTTTATCTCAGCAAGAAAAATGCAAAATTGACACACTTTGTGTATTCAGCATTACATTCATTTTTCTATCTTATTTTCATTGAATCAAGGTAGAAAAATATAAGTTTTGGATGTTTTAAGATGAATCTAAGCTAAAATGCATTGTTTCAGGAAATCCCAAGCTGAGAGACCAAAAAAGCTTTATCTCAGCAAGAAAATGCCAAATTGACTGACTCTGAGTGTTCAAAATTATATTATTAATTTTACATTATTTACTATCAAACAACTTAGAAAACAATAAGTTCTGGTTGTCTGAAGCTGAAACAAAGTTATAATCCACTGTGACAAGAAATACCAAGCTGAGAGACCAAAAAAGCTTTATCTCAGCGAGAAAATGCAAAATTGACACACTTTGTGTATTCAGCATTACATTCATTTTTCTATCTTATTTTCATTGAATCAAGGTAGAAAAACATAAGTTGTGGATGTTTTAAGATGAATCTAAGCTAAAATGCATTGTTTCAGGAAATCCCAAGCTGAGAGACCAAAAAAGCTTTATCTCAGCAAGAAAATGCCAAATTGACTGACTCTGAGTGTTCAAAATTATATTATTAATTTTACATTATTTACTATCAAACAACTTAGAAAACAATAAGTTCTGGTTGTCTGAAGCTGAAACAAAGTTATAATCCACTGTGACAAGAAATACCAAGCTGAGAGACCAAAAAAGCTTTATCTCAGCGAGAAAATGCAAAATTGACACACTTTGTGTATTCAGCATTACATTCATTTTTCTATCTTATTTTCATTGAATCAAGGTAGAAAAATATAAGTTGTGGATGTTTTAAGATGAATCTAAGCTAAAATGCATTGTTTCAGGAAATCCCAAGCTGAGAGACCAAAAAAGCTTTATCTCAGCAAGAAAAATCCAAATTGACTGACTCTGAGTGTTCAAAATTATATTATTAATTTTACATTATTTACTATCAAACAACTTAGAAAACAATAAGTTCTGGTTGTCTGAAGCTGAAACAAAGTTATAATCCACTGTGACAAGAAATACCAAGCTGAGAGACCAAAAAAGCTTTATCTCAGCGAGAAAATGCAAAATTGACACACTTTGTGTTTTGAGCACTACATTCCATTTTTCTATCTTATTTTCATTGAATCAAGGTAGAAAAATATAAGTTGTGGATGTTTTAAGATGAAACTAAGCTAAAATCCAGTGTTTCAGGAAATCCCAAGCTGAGAGACCAAAAAAGCTTTATCTCAGCAAGAAAATGCAAAATTGACACACTTTGTGTATTCAGCATTACATTCATTTTTCTATCTTATTTTCATTGAATCAAGGAAGAAAAATATAAGTTTTGGATGTTTTAAGATGAAATCTAAGCTAAAATGCATTGTTTCAGGAAATCCCAAGCTGAGAGACCAAAAAAGCTTTATCTCAGCAAGAAAATGCCAAATTGACTGACTCTGAGTGTTCAAAATTATATTATTAATTTTACATTATTTACTATCAAACAACTTAGAAAACAATAAGTTCTGGTTGTCTGAAGCTGAAACAAAGTTATAATCCACTGTGACAAGAAATACCAAGCTGAGAGACCAAAAAAGCTTTATCTCAGCGAGAAAATGCAAAATTGACACACTTTGTGTATTCAGCATTACATTCATTTTCTATCTTATTTTCATTGAATCAAGGTAGAAAAACATAAGTTGTGGATGTTTTAAGATGAATCTAAGCTAAAATGCATTGTTTCAGGAAATCCCAAGCTGAGAGACCAAAAAAGCTTTATCTCAGCAAGAAAATGCCAAATTGACTGACTCTGAGTGTTCAAAATTATATTATTAATTTTACATTATTTACTATCAAACAACTTAGAAAACAATAAGTTCTGGTTGTCTGAAGCTGAAACAAAGTTATAATCCACTGTGACAAGAAATACCAAGCTGAGAGACCAAAAAAGCTTTATCTCAGCGAGAAAATGCAAAATTGACACACTTTGTGTTTTGAGCACTACATTCATTTTTCTATCTTATTTTCATTGAATCAAGGTAGAAAAATATAAGTTTTGGATGTTTTAAGATGAATCTAAGCTAAAATGCATTGTTTCAGGAAATCCCAAGCTGAGAGACCAAAAAAGCTTTATCTCAGCAAGAAAATGCCAAATTGACTGACTCTGAGTGTTCAAAATTATATTATTAATTTTACATTATTTACTATCAAACAACTTAGAAAACAATAAGTTCTGGTTGTCTGAAGCTGAAACAAAGTTATAATCCACTGTGACAAGAAATACCAAGCTGAGAGACCAAAAAAGCTTTATCTCAGCAAGAAAATGCCAAATTGACTGACTCTGAGTGTTCAAAATTATATTATTAATTTTACATTATTTACTATCAAACAACTTAGAAAACAATAAGTTCTGGTTGTCTGAAGCTGAAACAAAGTTATAATCCACTGTGACAAGAAATACCAAGCTGAGAGACCAAAAAAGCTTTATCTCAGCGAGAAAATGCAAAATTGACACACTTTGTGTATTCAGCATTACATTCATTTTTCTATCTTATTTTCATTGAATCAAGGTAGAAAAATATAAGTTTTGGATGTTTTAAGATGAAATCTAAGCTAAAATGCATTGTTTCAGGAAATCCCAAGCTGAGAGACCAAAAAAGCTTTATCTCAGCAAGAAAAATGCCAAATTGACTGACTCTGAGTGTTCAAAATTATATTATTAATTTTACATTATTTACTATCAAACAACTTAGAAAACAATAAGTTCTGGTTGTCTGAAGCTGAAACAAAGTTATAATCCACTGTGACAAGAAATACCAAGCTGAGAGACCAAAAAAGCTTTATCTCAGCGAGAAAATGCAAAATTGACACACTTTGTGTATTCAGCATTACATTCATTTTTCTATCTTATTTTCATTGAATCAAGGTAGAAAAATATAAGTTTTGGATGTTTTAAGATGAAATCTAAGCTAAAATGCATTGTTTCAGGGAAATCCCAAGCTGAGAGACCAAAAAAGCTTTATCTCAGCAAAAAATGCAAAATTGACACACTGTGTTTTGAGCACTACATTCATTTTTCTACGTTATTTTCATTGAATAAAGGTGGAAAATATATAAGTTTTGGATGTTTTAAGATGAAACTAAGCTAAAATGCAGTGTTTCAGGAAATCCCAAGCTGAGAGACCAAAAAAGCTTTATCTCAGCGAGAAAAATGCCAAATTGACTGACTCTGAGTGTTCAAAATTATATTATTAATTTTACATTATTTACTATCAAACAACTTAGAAAACAATAAGTTCTGGTTGTCTGAAGCTGAAACAAAGTTATAATCCACTGTGACAAGAAATACCAAGCTGAGAGACCAAAAAAGCTTTATCTCAGCGAGAAAATGCAAAATTGACACACTTTGTGTATTCAGCATTACATTCATTTTTCTATCTTATTTTCATTGAATCAAGGTAGAAAAATATAAGTTGTGGATGTTTTAAGATGAAATCTAAGCTAAAATGCATTGTTTCAGGAAATCCCAAGCTGAGAGACCAAAAAAGCTTTATCTCAGCAAGAAAATGCAAAATTGACACACTTTGTGTATTTTGAGCACTACATTCATTTTTCTATCTTATTTTCATTGAATCAAGGTAGAAAACATATAAGTTTTGGATGTTTTAAGATGAAATCTAAGCTAAAATGCATTGTTTCAGGAAATCCCAAGCTGAGAGACCAAAAAAGCTGAGAAAATGCAAAATTGACACACTTTGTGTATTTGAGCATTACATTCATTTTTCTATCTTATTTTCATTGAATCAAGGTAGAAAAATATAAGTTTTGGATGTTTTAAGATGAATCTAAGCTAAAATGCATTGTTTCGGGAAATCCCAAGCTGAGAGACCAAAAAAGCTTTATCTCAGCAAGAAAATGCCAAATTGACTGACTCTGAGTGTTCAAAATTATATTATTAATTTTACATTATTTACTATCAAACAACTTAGAAAACAATAAGTTCTGGTTGTCTGAAGCTGAAACAAAGTTATAATCCACTGTGACAAGAAATACCAAGCTGAGAGACCAAAAAAGCTTTATCTCAGCGAGAAAATGCAAAATTGACACACTTTGTGTTTTGAGCACTACATTCATTTTTCTATCTTATTTTCATTGAATCAAGGTAGAAAAACATAAGTTGTGGATGTTTTAAGATGAATCTAAGCTAAAATGCATTGTTTCAGGAAATCCCAAGCTGAGAGACCAAAAAAGCTTTATCTCAGCAAGAAAAATGCCAAATTGACTGACTCTGAGTGTTCAAAATTATATTCATTTTTCTATCTTATTTTCATTGAATCAAGGTAGAAAAATATAAGTTGTGGATGTTTTAAGATGAAATTAAGCTAAAATGCATTGTTTCAGGAAATCCCAAGCTGAGAGACCAAAAAAGCTTTATCTCAGCAAGAAAATGCAAAATTGACACACTTTGTGTATTCGAGCACTACATTCATTTTTCTATCTTATTTTCATTGAATCAAGGTAGAAAAATATAAGTTTTGGATGTTTTAAGATGAAATCTAAGCTAAAATGCATTGTTTCAGGAAATCCCAAGCTGAGAGACCAAAAAAGCTTTATCTCAGCAAGAAAATGCCAAATTGACTGACTCTGAGTGTTCAAAATTATATTCATTTTTCTATCTTATTTTCATTGAATCAAGGTAGAAAAACATAAGTTGTGGATGTTTTAAGATGAAATCTAAGCTAAAATGCATTGTTTCAGGAAATCCCAAGCTGAGAGACCAAAAAAGCTTTATCTCAGAGAAAATGCAAAATTGACACACTTTGTGTATTCAGCATTACATTCATTTTTCTATCTTATTTTCATTGAATCAAGGTAGAAAAATATAAGTTTTGAATATTTTAAGATGAAATCTAAGCTAAAATGCATTGTTTCAGGAAATCCCAAGCTGAGAGACCAAAAAAGCTTTATCTCAGCAAGAAAATGCCAAATTGACTGACTCTGAGTGTTCAAAATTATATTATTAATTTTACATTATTTACTATCAAACAACTTAGAAAACAATAAGTTCTGGTTGTCTGAAGCTGAAACAAAGTTATAATCCACTGTGACAAGAAATACCAAGCTGAGAGACCAAAAAAGCTTTATCTCAGCGAGAAAATGCAAAATTGACACACTTTGTGTATTCGAGCACTACATTCATTTTTCTATCTTATTTTCATTGAATCAAGGTAGAAAAATATAAGTTTTGGATGTTTTAAGATGAAATCTAAGCTAAAATGCATTGTTTCAGGAAATCCCAAGCTGAGAGACCAAAAAAGCTTTATCTCAGCAAAAAATGCAAAATTGACACACTTTGTGTTTTGAGCATTACATTCATTTTTCTATCTTATTTTCATTGAATCAAGGTAGAAAAATATAAGTTTTGGATGTTTTAAGATGAAACTAAGCTAAAATCCAGTGTTTCAGGAAATCCCAAGCTGAGAGACCAAAAAGCTTTATCTCACCAAGAAAATGCAAAATTGACACACTCTGTGTATTCATCATTACATTCATTTTCTATCTTATTTTCATTGAATCAAGGTAGAAAAATATAAGTTGTGGATGTTTTAAGATGAATCTAAGCTAAAATGCATTGTTTCAGGAAATCCCAAGCTGAGAGACCAAAAAAGCTTTATCTCAGCAAGAAAAATGCCAAATTGACTGACTCTGAGTGTTCAAAATTATATTATTAATTTTACACTATTTACTACCAAAACAACTTAGAAAACAATAAGTTCTGGTTGTCTGAAGCTGAAACAAAGTTATAATCCACTGTGACAAGAAATACCAAGCTGAGAGACCAAAAAAGCTTTATCTCAGCGAGAAAATGCAAAATTGACACACTTTGTGTATTCAGCATTACATTCATTTTTCTATCTTATTTTCATTGAATCAAGGTAGAAAAATATAAGTTTTGGATGTTTTAAGATGAATCTAAGCTAAAATGCATTGTTTCAGGAAATCCCAAGCTGAGAGACCAAAAAAGCTTTATCTCAGCAAGAAAATGCCAAATTGACACACTTTGTGTATTCAGCATTACATTCATTTTTCTATCTTATTTTCATTGAATCAAGGTAGAAAAACATAAGTTGTGGATGTTTTAAGATGAAATCTAAGCTAAAATGCATTGTTTCAGGAAATCCCAAGCTGAGAGACCAAAAAAGCTTTATCTCAGCGAAAAATGCAAAATTGACACAATTTGTGTTTTGAGCACTACATTCATTTTTCTATCTTATTTTCATTGAATAAAGGTAGAAACATATAAGTTTTGGATGTTTCAAGATGAAACTAAGCTAAAATCCAGTGTTTCAGGAAATCCCAAGCTGAGAGACCAAAAAAGCTTTATCTCAGCAAGAAAATGCCAAATTGACTGACTCTGAGTGTTCAAAATTATATTATTAATTTTACATTATTTACTATCAAACAACTTAGAAAACAATAAGTTCTGGTTGTCTGAACCTGAAACAAAGTTATAATCCACTGTGACAAGAAATACCAAGCTGAGAGACCAAAAAAGCTTTATCTCAGCGAGAAAATGCAAAATTGACACACTTTGTGTATTCAGCATTACATTCATTTTCTATCTTATTTTCATTGAATCAAGGTAGAAAAACATAAGTTGTGGATGTTTTAAGATGAAATCTAAGCTAAAATGCATTGTTTCAGGAAATCCCAAGCTGAGAGACCAAAAAAGCTTTATCTCAGCGAGAAAATGCAAAATTGACACACTTTGTGTTTTGAGCACTACATTCATTTTTCTATCTTATTTTCATTGAATCAAGGTAGAAACATATAAGTTTTGGATGTTTCAAGATGAAACTAAGCTAAAATGCATTGTTTCAGGAAATCCCAAGCTGAGAGACCAAAAAAGCTTTATCTCAGCAAGAAAATGCCAAATTGACTGACTCTGAGTGTTCAAAATTATATTATTAATTTTACATTATTTACTATCAAACAACTTAGAAAACAATAAGTTCTGGTTGTCTGAAGCTGAAACAAAGTTATAATCCACTGTGACAAGAAATACCAAGCTGAGAGACCAAAAAAGCTTTATCTCAGCGAGAAAATGCAAAATTGACACACTTTGTGTATTCAGCATTACATTCATTTTTCTATCTTATTTTCATTGAATCAAGGTAGAAAAACATAAGTTGTGGATGTTTTAAGATGAATCTAAGCTAAAATGCATTGTTTCAGGAAATCCCAAGCTGAGAGACCAAAAAAGCTTTATCTCAGCAAGAAAATGCCAAATTGACTGACTCTGAGTGTTCAAAATTATATTATTAATTTTACATTATTTACTATCAAACAACTTAGAAAACAATAAGTTCTGGTTGTCTGAACCTGAAACAAAGTTATAATCCACTGTGACAAGAAATACCAAGCTGAGAGACCAAAAAAGCTTTATCTCAGCGAGAAAATGCAAAATTGACACACTTTGTGTATTCAGCATTACATTCATTTTTCTATCTTATTTTCATTGAATCAAGGTAGAAAAACATAAGTTGTGGATGTTTTAAGATGAATCTAAGCTAAAATGCATTGTTTCAGGAAATCCCAAGCTGAGAGACCAAAAAAGCTTTATCTCAGCAAGAAAAATGCCAAAATTGACACACTTTGTGTATTCAGCATTACATTCATTTTTCTATCTTATTTTCATTGAATCAAGGTAGAAAAACATAAGTTGTGGATGTTTTAAGATAATTAAGCTAAAATGCATTGTTTCAGGAAATCCCAAGCTGAGAGACCAAAAAAGCTTTATCTCAGCAAGAAAATGCCAAATTGACACACTTTGTGTATTCAGCATTACATTCATTTTTCTATCTTATTTTCATTGAATCAAGGTAGAAAAATATAAGTTGTGGATGTTTTAAGATGAATCTAAGCTAAAATGCATTGTTTCAGGAAATCCCAAGCTGAGAGACCAAAAAAGCTTTATCTCAGCAAGAAAAATCCAAATTGACTGACTCTGAGTGTTCAAAATTATATTATTAATTTTACATTATTTACTATCAAACAACTTAGAAAACAATAAGTTCTGGTTGTCTGAAGCTGAAACAAAGTTATAATCCACTGTGACAAGAAATACCAAGCTGAGAGACCAAAAAAGCTTTATCTCAGCGAGAAAATGCAAAATTGACACACTTTGTGTATTCAGCATTACATTCATTTTTCTATCTTATTTTCATTGAATCAAGGTAGAAAAATATAAGTTGTGGATGTTTTAAGATGAAATCTAAGCTAAAATGCATTGTTTCAGGAAATCCCAAGCTGAGAGACCAAAAAAGCTTTATCTCAGCAAGAAAATGCCAAATTGACTGACTCTGAGTGTTCAAAATTATATTATTAATTTTACATTATTTACTATCAAACAACTTAGAAAACAATAAGTTCTGGTTGTCTGAAGCTGAAACAAAGTTATAATCCACTGTGACAAGAAATACCAAGCTGAGAGACCAAAAAAGCTTTATCTCAGCGAGAAAATGCAAAATTGACACACTTTGTGTATTCAGCATTACATTCATTTTTCTATCTTATTTTCATTGAATCAAGGTAGAAAAATATAAGTTGTGGATGTTTTAAGATGAAACTAAGCTAAAATGCATTGTTTCAGGAAATCCCAAGCTGAG
>CAKLNU010000459.1:0-62223 GCA_922788865.1 Poeciliopsis turneri
AAACCAAGTGTGCTAAAAAAACTTCAACACAAACAACAGACTTTATTCAGCTGAAAAGTTTATAAAAAAGCCAGTAAATTAGTAGAAGCCAAGTGTGCTAAAAGTTATCAAAGTTAGCAAAAATGCTAACCTAAAAATTAGCTCTGCAATTTGCGCACTGAGTAGAAGTTTCGTAAAAAGATTACATTTAGCTTGTAAAGTATAGAAAAGATACTTTCATGAGTTAAAGTATCACTGTCTGTACAGGGTTTCATTTTTCCCTTTCTTTAAATCTACAATAATGAGATTTCAGTGTAAGCTAAGCTAACCCAGCCTGATTTGGTTCATATGTGCGCTCATGGCAGCGGCTGACCATCTACTGGATGGTGTTCCTGCATGCAGCTGCTGCTGCGCCTCTGCACATGGAAACAGGGATTAAATTGTTAGAAAATATGGGATGATTGATGGAAGTGAAAAAGTGAGAACCCCCAGAGAAACCAGGAGAGGAAACACGAACCGTCGTCGGGGTCAGCCAGGCTTCATGGTGAGCTCACGCTCCAACAGAGGTTCAACAATGTTTGTCTGAGCGCTTTTTAATTTTACATGGGAGACAGAAACTATTTTGGTCACTTACTTTTTCTTCAAGAGTATACCTTCTAACCCGGGAGTGCAGCGGCTGTTCAGACGTTTCTGCCAAGAAAAATGAGAAATCATTTGAGCAAAATATCAAACTTCCAACCTTTGTCACATCTGGATTTTTCTCTTAAAGAAATATTATTCATAGAAATGCTATGAATTTAGATAATTACCTTCACTGGAATGACTTTGTGTTTTACACACAGCTAAATTTAGTTAGGAAAGATCAAGTTCAGTCTAAAGCGAATGTCGACTCTCAGGGGCCAAATGTATAACAGGAGATATTACAGACATAAATCCTGCAGGTGTCTGCTTCAGAAGATCGGAGTGAAATGTAAAGAAAACGTAGATTTTGCTGCATTATGCCTGAATTAGTACGTTATAAATAATTCTTTCTTTGTATTTCATTGTTTAAAGTGTCCAAATAGTCAGAAAAACTGAGTTTAAGTTGCGCTGGAAGGAGTTAGCCTCAAGTAGCATCTCAATGCTAACATGTAGCAGCGGCACAGACATGCTAATGTTAGCATCCACATTTCTGAAAAAGTTCACCAATCTGATGGCTGAACACACTGAATAACAGATTAAAAACAATATTTTTTATGTCTGTATGTCTATTTATTTAAATATTTAGCAGCAAAAGGGTATTTGAAATGAAAATGTGGCTTATTTTCTCCATATATTGTTTTGGATTAAGAACAATTAGCTAATTAATGACACCTCATTTAACTCAATAAAAATTTAATCAAGACTCCCCGTAACTAAAGGGTTGTTTACCCTGAAAGTGGTCTGCACTGCAAAAACACGGAATATTACCAAGAATTTGTATCAACTTTCTAGTTCAAATATCTTAGCAAACTTAAAAAAAGACAAAATTAAATTACAGGTTACCTTTCAAAAACATATTGTTATTTAAAGTAAATTATTTCATATTGGATTTAAAAAGCATTAGTTCCATTGGTCGATTATTTCACTGAAAGCAAGACATTTTTTCTGTCATAAGTGAAATAATCTGCTACTTTTACCATTAATATTATAAAATTATTGACTTAAAACAAAAAAAGTTACTTATAATTTAGTTTAATCTTATCTCAAGTGTTCTAAGATATTTGCACTAGAAACTAGACCAAAATCACTTGGTGAGATTTTGTGTTTTTGCAGTGTAACCACTGTTTCTGTCTGGGTTTTATGAGTTGCAGTACCTCAATGTGAGCTAAAGGAGGCAGTGTGGTCAAGCAGGAGACTTTGTGATGCAGCTTAACGCCAACCACCTGCCTGAAGTAGGAATAAAGACAAAGTGAATACACCGACTGAATGGAGACTTTCACTTTTTAAACAACAGAGCAGCGCAGAATAAAGGAACAGAAATGCATAAATAAACAGACTCCCCAGCCCCAAGCGCAACAGTTTTCATTTAATCCACATGCAAAAAGGAGAGGAGAGCATCAGAAAGCAGCTCCGCTTTATTGAAACCTGTTAGTGGCGTGCCAAGATTACACTAAACAACAACAAGGCCTCTCCCTGGAAGCCAATAAAACTCCGACAACAAACACTTGGCTCGCCTACAGAGCTATTAGGAGCCACAGAGGTTGGGCACTAATGATACTTGGTACCTATCAAAGACTATTAAACTAAATAATGAAACCAATAAAAGAGGAAAAGCTAAGAAAGAAGGGGAGAAAAGGAGAGGCTGAGAGGCTGGGAGAATATCTGTGAGCTGACTCATTTTTAGGTAGCCTGAGATGTCGTATATCTGCTGCACTGCAAAAACACAAACTCTTACCAAGTACTACGGGTCTAGTTTCTGGTTCAAATATATCAGTACACTGAAAATAAGACACAACCAATTACAAGTAACGTTTGAGCAAAAAAATAGGAACTTGATTTAAGTCAGTAACTCCTTAATACTGATTTTAGAAAAGCCCTACTCCCACTGGTATATTAATTCACTTATAACATGAGAATAAAGTATTTTTTTAAGTGAATAATCTGCCAGTGGAACTAGAACTGGGTTGCTTGGAGTCGGCTGGGCGTGGCTGGCGTTGCTAGGTGACGGCTCCAGTAGAACTAGAACTTTTTCATCAATATTAAGGAATTATTAACTTAAAACAAACTCCTATAGCTTCACAAAAAGGATTATTTAAAGCGTACTACACTGCAAAAACACAAAATCTTATCAAGTAGTTTTGTTTAGTTTCTAGTTCAAATGTCTTAGTACACTGAAAAAAAGACAAAACGTTATTACAATGAACTTTCCATCAAAATATAAGAGCCTGTTTTTAGTAAATAATTCCTTTAATACTGATGAGAAAGTAGTAGTTCTTGTCCTTTATGCCACATATAACAAGACATTTTCCTCATTTTCTAAAGGAAATAATCTTCCACTGAAGATAGTACTTTTTAAAAAACAAAATTACTGACTTAAAATAAACTCCTACATCTTGCTGAGAAGTAACTTTAAGTTTGTTTTGTCTTTTTTCAAGTGTACTTAGAGATTTGCATTAAAAATTAGACCAAAATGACTTGGTAAGATTTTAGGTTTTGCAGTGTGAGGAACTGTAAACTCTTCTATTTGCATGAATCGCTGCCAGACTTTCTTCAGGACCTTCTGTGATTTTTCCGTTAAACATCTAAAATCCAGCACCCTGGTCACACCTGAGTGACTCTGAGACAGCACCGATCCGGTCCGTCTCTCCGGCGTTTCTGCGGCTCCGTGTGCAGGAAGCCCGCTAATCCCTTTGTCCGAATGCATGTATGCAACTGACAGCGCTTTGTGACCTCCTGGGGCCACGAGAGGTCACTCAAGCAGATAGAGAACTGCAGCTGGTGCAACACGCGATGTGGGAAAACCTTCAGCAAAAAGTAGATTTTGAAACGGCAAAAACACGACATAAAACCACTGTGGTCCAGTTTCTACTGCAAATATCTTAATGCACTTCAAATTAGACTGAACTATCTTAGAAGCAACTTTTCAGTAAGATACAGAAGCTTGTTTTATGTATATAATTCTTGAATGTTGATGGAAAGTTTATAGATCCATCAGCATATTTTTTCACTCAGAGAAAGAAATTTTCTCATCTTATAAGTGAAATAATCTGCCAATGGAACTAGTAACAAGCTCCTATTTCTTGCTGAAATGTTCCCTGTAAATAATTTTATCTTATTTTAAACATGCAAAGATATTTCCACAGGAAAGTATACTTTAAGATTTTTCTTGTTTTTGCAGTGAAAAAAAAGAAAGTGATGTTCATAGACTCAAATCACAGAAAGTCCTGGAGAAAGTCTGGCATCTGCTTATTCAATTAGAAGAGTTTACAAACAAAACAAATTCCACACTGCAAAAACACAAAACATTACCAAACATTTTCTGTCTAAATTCTGTTGCAAATATTTTAGTTCACTTCAAATAAGACAAAACTAACTTACAAGTAACTTTTCTGCAAGCTATAGGAGTTTGTTTTAAGTCAATAATTCTTGAATATTGATTAAAATTTACTGTTTTTCCCTTTTAATGAGACATGTGCCCCATGTTATCACTTAATTAATCTGCCAGTGGAACTATGCTTTTAAAAAAACAATTTTAATAAATTATTGACTTAAAACAAGTTGATATATCTTGTAGAGTTAGTTTTGTCTTATTTAAACTACACAAAGATATTTGTGCAGGATAGTCTGCTTGGTAAGATTTTTTTGTTTTTGCAGTGAAAAAATGAAAGTGGTGTTCGTTGTACAATCCAGACCTTCACTTCCATTACACCATCACCAGAAAGCTGTGAAGAAACGCAGAGCTACTACCTCACGCATGTAACCCCAAGAAAGCCCTTGTCATCTTTCATCCCACACCTCCGAATTGCCTTCATTTTCTGGAGGCCCATAAATTGGCTCTTATTGTCCCATAAATGACTCCTTTTGGGGTGGGATTTATAGTCCGGGGTGGCAATAGGGTGTGCAGGAGGGGAAAAGAGGGAGTATAAAATCTACCTTTTGATGTCTTCGCTGCTGAACAGCAACACATGCTGCACCGTACCTTCGCCACACATTGTTCGGCTTTTGATTCCCTCACAAGGAGGCACATTAAATATATGAAAGCGCATTTCTGCTTTCGTTCAGTCATGAGAAGTAACGGCTGAATGGAAGTGGAGGGCGACGTTAAGATGTGCCACTTCCTCAGCTGTAATTAAAGCGATCGGTGCAGGGGGTCTCCAGAAGCCGTGTTTGCTACACTCCTTCTCCTGACCTTTTAAAATGAGGGATTACCATCAGAACGGCGTGCAGCAACCCAACCTGCAAAAGTCTGGGTGGTATTCTGTTCCTCAGAAGCTTGCATAATATTTTGGTTTGGTCAAAAGCTGCTAAGTAGATTCTGATTACGGACAGAGATATATCTTATAAGTTGCTCAATCTGGTATTGTTTGCTTAATGAGCCAATACACCAGAAATATATAAAGATGTGTAGTGTCTTCTCTTCTATTCATGCAAATAGAATAGTTTACAGTTTTACACAGCAAACACAACGTGTAATACTACTAAGTATTTTAGTTTAGTTTAACTTGAAATAAGACTAAACTAACTTACAAGCATTTTTTCAGAAAAATATGCAAACTTATTTTAAGTCAATAATTCCTTTATATTGATAAAAATGTCGTGGTTCCACTGACAGATCATTTTACTTCCAGTAATACATTTTTCCCGTTTTAAGTGAAAAAAATAACTGAATTACTGACTTAAAACAAGCCCCTACATCTTGCTGTTAAGCTACTTGTAAGTTAGCTTTGTCTTATTTATTTACTAATTTATTTGAACTAAAAATTATAATATTTGGCAAAATGTGTTTTTTTTTAAGTGAGTGATTCACCGTACAGAACCAGGACACAGAGAAAATTAAAGCAGGATGTTTATGGTAAGATTTCACGCTTCGTACAATATGTAAAAATAAGGATGTACCTAAAAATCTATTCACGTAAGAATCACAAATCTCGTTGACTACAATTCAGAAGTGATTATAAAACGTCCCAAATTTGTTCATTATTTAAAAAAAAACAAAACAAACAAAAACAAAAAACGCTAACTGTTGGCGTCCATTTTGTAACTATGCGGGACGTCCTGACGTCACCGGGCAACCGATAGTGGAACGTACGCATGCGCAGAAAGAACCACAACAAAAAGGAAAGCGCGAGAGTTTCAACCGGCGTCGTCTTCGTTGGAAGTCAAACATTTTGACTATTTTTTACTTTTTATTTTACTGACTTCTGAGAAAGACGGAGTTTGACCGAGTTTGAACCGTTTGAAAGGTTCGCAAAGTGGAACTTGAGCATTTCGGGGAGACAAACATGGAGGAGCCAAGCAACAGCTAAGCTAAGGTACGTCACACCCTCACCCTATGCGACGTGCTGTGTGATTGGTCAGAAATTTGTTGTAATGTTGATACTTCGCTTCTACTATCGACATGAATACGGAACTGCTTATGCGATGCGGTGAGAAATTATGTACATTAGCGTGATTATTAACAAGTTTTCAAGTTGCTTAAAAAAGAAGCTGTGTTTCCATTGAAAATGTGCGAAAAACTTTTCATATATTTTATAAGTTTTATAAGTCTGTTCATGCCACGTCATTAAAACATGGCGACCAACATCATGATCACGTGACTCGTGTGCTGCGAAAAAGTGTTTCTGTTGCAGTTTTGTGAAATGAACCAATTTCTAGAGCAAGACCTTTCTATGGAAACATTAGTTTTTTGGAATGTTTCCAATGATCAAATTTATTGTCGAAATGTCAAATTGCTGAATTGTTCAATGGAAAGGCAGTCAGTGGGGAATGCTGCGTTGAGGTCCAACCGTCTGCATTAATGTTTTCTCTTTGGCTTGTTGCTCGTCTGTTTTGTTGACGTTGGCTCCCATCAGTTCTCTTTATCCTCTATCGTCATACGAATCGTTCACACTCCATCGCCTCGCTGCCTTTCCGGTTGTTTTCTTTCTGCCTTTCGATTCTTTGTGTGCTCACTTCTTTCTCTCTTTCTGGAGCTGATGATCCAGGTGATAGTGACACAGCCTGCTGTATGCCAGTTACCACAGTGTTGACAGCTGGCAGCCCAGGTGCACATGCAGCTGGGAGGACTTTGAGAGTGTGTGTGTGTGTTGTACGTATCAGGGACAGAGGGAACACAGGTGTGATTGTGGTGGAGGGATTGTGGGAGAACGGCAAGCGACTAGAGAGCAGAGAAAAGAGTCGTAGTAGTGACCTTTGACCTCTGAAGTTCCCCAGATAAAGCAACTTTGGGCGTCTGGATGTTCATTCGTCACTTAAGAATCTGTCTTGGCGAGCCCAACTGAGTCAAGGCATGAAAATATGCTGGTTGGAGCTCAGATGACATCAGCTTCTTTAATTGAACTCTAAAAATGGTTGTGATGACTGGAAAGATAAAAAGTGAAATCCAGACAATTCACCGTCTCTTAGAAGTTTTTTTCCTTGCTCCTTCCTTGGTGAGTCAAAGCCAGTTGAGTCATGATGGCGCATTCCTCCTGTGGCGCACCTGCTATCTGTTCCCTTCCTTTCTATTCTTTCGCACCCTTTCCTCTGGGAACATTCCAGGATTCTCCGGTCCTGGACCTTCCCCTCCCTGCCCGCTTCCCCCCATGCACCCTCTCTTGAGAGCGGGAGGCCGCGTCGCCGTCACTCACCACTTGGTGATTACCAACACAAAGGGGGCCTTGGTGGAACCGGCCGCGGCCGTTCAACGTGCGCCGCCGCTGGGGAGAGAGAATGGAGGAAAGTCCCTCACCTCAGCCGATTCTACGCCACTTTCCATCGCCCCCGCCTCCAGCGACGATGACAACTCTGTCAGTGTGGATTACGACAATGCGGTGTGTGTCGGCACAAGCACCAACGGTGATTAAAGGCGTGCCGCCGCACCTCTGTCGACCCGTTCCTCTTTCAGCTCACTCACTACTTTTCCCTCTAAACCAATTTTGAGATTGAAAAGCTTCTCTTGCTTTGCCAAACAGAACTCAGACTTTTAATGTTTTGTTTTATGTGGCTCCAATTAACCTTGTTAATGTTATGTTGAAGATGAAAGTCAAGCTCTTTATGGTAAACGGTACCTGAGAAGTTTGTTTTTATGGGTAGTTTACACATAAAGCTATGATTAAAACAATAAAGACAGTATGTGTTCTCTTTACTTCCAAAATATTAGTTATAGTCATAAAATCAAAAAGAAGAAAGAAAGTCATAGTTGAAAGACTCATTTTTTTCCAACCCTGTAGAGGAAACGGCAATCATGTGGAAGAACATGTTCCGGTCAGATGAACCAAAGCTGAACTTTCTGGCTTACGTTGCAGAAAACTAACTCTGCACTCAGCTTGGATACACCGTCATCACAGTGAAACATGGTGGTGGCTGTCTCAAGCTGTGGGACTTGCTTTTCTTCTTGGCAAGAGTTGACTGCGAGAGACTTCAGAAGGGTCGAGGTTCATCTTCAGGACAGTCACTCTAAACATACATAGAGGTACAATGGATAGTTTAGATTAAAGCCTTTTCATGTGAGAATAGCCTAGTCAAAGTTCAGACAGACATTGCAAAGAAAATGGGTCAATCTTTCAGTATCCAGGTGTGCAAAACTAGTAGAGAAATACCCCAAGAAGTTTCTAAAGTTTAATCAAAGGCTGCTTCCATTAAAAGTGTACAAAAAACTTTAATTTTCCACTATGTTGAAAAAACACAATTTCACAATTGCTTTGTTAATATTGAGTGAGAATATCATAAAAAACCATGCAGCGCCGCTTCTTCCTGTTGTCGTCTTCTTCATAATTTCTGCCAGTAGTTGTTGCTGATGATGTGACTTGTGTAATGCGAAAAAAGTTTCTATTGGAGTCATCCCAAAGAAAAAAACACCTCCTAGTGCAGAAATATGTTTTTTTCAAAATTGGCATGTTTCAATTTCTTTTCAAAATGTCAAATTGCGTTCTGGTGGAAATGCAGCCAATTCTTCCCACAACAAATGTCAAATTCTCCTTCATTTTCACAATTTCACAATTTTTTGTTGGTCCATCAGATAAGATCTCAGAAATATGTTGGAGATTGTGGTTGTAACAGAAGGTGGAAAAACAGTCAGGAGGTGTGAATACTTTTGTGAGAAAGAGAGCAGTGAAGGATTGTGGGATGGGAAGGTGGAGGTGGTGCTGCTGGAGCACTCCTCATTTCATGGTGAGGTGTGGAGGCGTACCTCGGCAGCGGTGGGACAAATTAACTGATTTCATGGTGGCGTCAGAGGAAGCCCTGAGGTCGGACTGTTTGGCAGTAGCTCCTCAGTATTTGATTCATTTTAAATCTGGAATGTATCAGATTTTAAATGTTTCTGTCCATTTTGTTGCACATTACCACTTGCACACATTAATTTTGGGACATCACTGCCTTCTCAGCTTCCATGAAGACATTGACACAGTGGAAAACTGTGAAAGGTGACCTATTATGCTTCCTTGAACA
This sequence comes from Poeciliopsis turneri, assembly GCA_922788865.1. Classification (NCBI taxonomy): domain Eukaryota; kingdom Metazoa; phylum Chordata; class Actinopteri; order Cyprinodontiformes; family Poeciliidae; genus Poeciliopsis; species Poeciliopsis turneri. The sequence continues at coordinate 9,091 of CAKLNU010000459.1, forward strand.
GGTCAGGATATGTCTATAGATGATACAAAACACGTTTATGAAATTGTTTGAACAAAATCACTGATAGATGAGGAGATTTTAATCAGTTTAGAGTGAGCTGTTTTCTGGCCACTGTCACTTTAAACCCAGTTAAGATCCTGCTGGTCTCACTCCCCAACTCAATGGGTCGCTAGGTAACAGGGGGAATTCTGCTGGGGTCGCTAGGTAACAGACGGAATTCTGCTGGGGTTGCTAGGTAACGGGTGGAATTCTGCTGGGGTTGCTAGGTAAGGGTGGAATTCTGCTGGGGTTGCTAGGTAACAGGGCAGTGCCTGCTGATTTGTGATGTTACATTCCTGAGGCTTTTGAAATGGGTTATTTTCCAGACACCAAAAAACGTGACCTTATTGCCAAAGTTGCATTCCAGTTGCGCTTGGAACTGGGAAATTCCCACTTCCCAGGCGTAAAAATCCACTGGAATGCCTCTGACGTCAAAATTTCCGGGAAACACTATGACTTGTAAGGTGTACGTCAATATGGCCGCTCCTCACGTCAACAGCAATAGGAACATGTTTATTTTACAAAACACACATGCAAAAAGCTGTTTTAAATCAATGTTACATGTATCATCTTCAACCCTAAGATGAAAAAATGGAAAGTAAAACTTAAAATGATGCATGTAAGAGCAACTGAAAGCCATTTTTATGGGCGTCTCCATGTTAGAATTCCAACTTCTGGCGTCAAACCAGGAAACTGGAACGCAGCGTTAGCTCCATCCATCATCCCATCAGCTAATGCAGATGCATCCCACTTTTGAAAAGCACAAATCATTTCACTTTGCATTCAAGACTTCTGATTCTCTATTCCTGATCAATGTAACATTCTGAGATCTTGAGTGAAGAATTGGAAATATCAAACTTCTCCCACCCAAACAGCCATCTTGGTAATTGCTGAGTCAGATTCTCCTTTGCACCTGCATCAGTTTACAGGCATATTGACAAAGTTTCATGAACATTTACAATGATTTTGCCTTGCAGAAAGAACACTTTCAAGCTTTTTTTTTTTAAACCTTCTCTTCCTCTTTGATTGTGCATTACACACACTTTCCTCTGTGCTTTTCCTCTGAAGCCACCTTTCCCCCTAAACTTTACTTCTTTCCTTCGCTCCGTTTCTCCCCGTTCTCTCCCTCCTTTTTGGCATCGGCTGCAGCATCTCTTTTAAGGCACATGTCAAGGGAACTGTCTGCTGCTTTCAAAGGCCTTTGTGTCCAGCCTTTCTTCCCCTTAATTTGGTTTCCCTAAAACGCTTTCCCATAGCTCGGCTGTCTCGCCCCTTTCTCTCCCGGCCTTCCTTTCTCCTCTCAGCTCTTCCACAGTCTCAGCAGGAAAGCCGTTCCCAATGTATTTTACTAGAAAAACACCTGAAATATTGCTATTAAAACTCACAACGTGACTTTTAAATGAAGGAGTCATCCTTAAGTAATAGGGCATATGTGAGGATTATTGCTTAATAAATAAAAAAGAAAACACTTTGGAGTTTTGAAAGGTTTAATTTTGACCAAATATGGGTAAAGTTCCCAAACATTGTGCTCAAGTAAGAGTAAAAAAAGTATTTGATAAAAAGTCTACTAAAGTACTGAGTAACTGATTAAATTATGAACCGTATAGTATTTAAAAATGAGTTCATCAGATGGACCAAAATATAAAGTTAAGTGGGAATTTTTGTATTTCAAAGACAAAAATGACAGTAATTTATATAAATAACCAAAAAAAAAACAAAAAAACAATTTGGCAAAAGAAAATGTCTCCAAGTCAGTTTCGTTCAATAAAAAAAACTTATGAAACTTTATTAGTAACTGCAGGTGTGTGTCTGAGTCTGGTGAGTTTTAGGTTTGTTTTTAATTCAGTGGGTAGAAAATAATGAAATACTTCATAATAAATTAGTGTAGTAAAAATACTCGTAAAAGTATTTTTTTTTTCTTCAAAAAGTTACTCAAGTAAATGTAATTGAGTAAAATAACTTGTGACAATACGCTAGCTAATGCTAAAACAGGAAGTTAAATGCAGTAACCATGGCAACCAGCATACAAGTCTTTTTCATATTTCATGCAAATGATAAAAACTCTAATAAACACTTTACTGCTCTGAATGTAACTGGATTCTTGGTAGTAAGAAACTGATTTCTTACTATTTTCAATTCAATACAACGTTTGCATTTACATTGTAGGGGGAAGGCGAGGAACCCGGGCAGGTCGACTCAACCAGGACTTTGTATTAAATTCATCTCTTTGCAAAATTGTTTCCAGCTTTCAGCCATCAAAACACTGTCACATCAAGTCTTCTCCATCCCTCCTATCACACACACGCACACACACACCTCCGTTCGTCGCTTCGGATCTTTGCTTACATAAACAGAGAAAAAATGGGGGTGACTGCAGATCTCCGTGCCGACATTTCACGAGGTCTAACCCTGAGAGCTGCAGGGTTAGGAATAATTTAGGTGTAACTGGAAATATTTCTCATTATTTCATGCGTGGTTGAAAGTGGTAATCAATCTGTTTGAAGTGGTGGCCTGTCTCATAAAGGGCTGCTTTCACCGAGCTGCTTAAAACGAGCTTAACTGATTATGGAAAATGGGAAAATTGTTTTCACCGTCCATGCCCATTTACGGTATTATTTTTTTCACAGTATGGGAAGTTTTTTCTTGGACCAAAAGCATAAAAAGTGCGGCGTAAATTGAAGTCTTTCAGTACCTATCTGAATCCTGACCTCGGAGATCTGTGATGTTTCTCTGGGGGAATCAAACCTTGAAGAGTTTTCCTAAAACTCGACTCCAAGGCCGCGGCTCTGGGTCCCCAGCTGTGAGCGTTTTGATGGTTGGCTGGGTTCAGACAGCAAAAACAACCTCTTCCCCTGCATGTCAGGCCAAAGGTAAAAGGCTCTGTGAGTCAGCGAGGGGTCAGGAAGCGAAAGCGCTCCTATTGTCCCGTCTGCGGCGCAGAGATGCTACTCCAGGTCACGCGGGGCCGCACCTGGCTGTGGGGCCAGTCGCAAAGTTGAGGGTCAGTTTGAAGCAAACGGCTGTCGTCATATCCACCCATTTTTTGTATTAATGAATAAATAAACCAAGCCAACCAACCTGTTCCCCTCCTCGCCTGTGGGGCCGCTGCATCAATAATCACTTCAAGAAATAACATAAAAACCTGTAAAGAAGACACTGAGCTCAACTTCCTTCTTCATGATATGTAAACAAAAATGGAGTGGTTGTTGGATTTCTGTTGTCTTTGGCTAAAGACCACGCTAGCGATTAGTTAGCGTGTTTGTTTTGGTTATATTTACCCAGAATGCCTTGCGTTGTAGTCCAGTCTTGGTTTTAGAGCAGGGGTCTCCAAAGTCGGTCCTGGAGGGCCGGCATCCTACATGTTTTCTCCCTGATTTAACACACCTGGATTAAATGATGGCTCGTTGGAGGCCTAAGAAGAACAAGGTTGTCACTGCCACCAAGGAGGGAACCGACTTTGGGGACCCTTGTTTGAGGGTGTTCTCTGGTCATGCATTTGAACTGAACCAGAGTTCACTTCAACTGAACCGAGACCGAGGTTGGAAGGTGGACCAGAGTTCGCTATTACACGTTCACACCTTCACAAACAAAATGGACTCTCTCTGCAAATGGACTGGGGTTGGATAAAAAGTGACTAAACTGGCTCTGGGTTCCCAGCTGTGAGCGTTTTGATGGTTGGCTGGGTTCACACAGCAAAAACAACCTCTCCCCTTGCAAGTCAGACCAAAGGTAAAGGGCTCTGCAAGTCAGTGAGGGGTCAGGAAGTGAAAGTGCTCCTATTCTCCCGTCTGCGGCATTGAGATGCTACGGCGGGTCACTCAGGTCCATGCCTGGCTGTGGGGCCCGGTCACAAAGTTGAAGGTCAATTAGAAGCAAATGGCTTTCGTCATATCCACCCAGTTGCACGCCTCTTTTGTATTTTCCTGAGTGTCTTAAGGACTTGATCTGACCCTGGCCGGCTCCCTCTTACTTCACATCGCTCAATAACAATCATCCATCTAAGAGGTCGTGAAATTGACTGAATCTGTGGGGAATGCGCCTGACGTGCTTTCAAAAAGCTGCTCCTGTCCCTGTAATGCAATCTCTTTGTTGATTCTGCAACAGTCTGTCTCCACTGAGGGGGGCAACTTTAAAAAGAGACATGCAGGGGCACATAAGAGGCTTTACTGTCAAAAATTAAATGAATTTCAGTCGTTTTCTCTCTTGTTTTTGTCTTTGGAAAAGCTCAGGAGATTCAGGATTGGGGCCAGAAATGTTTCTTGGACTGCCTGCAATCCACCTTTTTATCTGCTTTCTGCAACTTTACTTGAATAAACTGAAAAATCCTGATCTGAACTCACAGATCCAACTGGACCAGTGTTTTTCAAAGTGGGGCCCACCAGGGGGCGCCAGAAAAAAATAAATTATTAGATTAAAAATAACTTGAATCTAACAATTTCTTGCATAAAATCCCATCTGTTTTTCAATCATTATTATAAAATATAAAATAATATAATGTATTTAAATGTTATTTACCATTTTATCAAGTTCCTTTGCTTCTCAAGCTAGCATAAGAACAACAAACTGGGAAAGTTGTTGACAATAAAAAAAAAAACAAACCCACAACAACAAAAGGTATCAGGAGATATCAGGCTCCTGGCCTGTAGGGGGCGCTGCACTAATGAACTGACACGACTGAAGGAAACGACACAAGAACTTCAGAATAAGACACTGAGCGCCGCTTCCTTCTTCATAAGATGTAAACAAAACTGGAGTAGCGTCAGATTCTAGCAGTTCCCAATTACCACAAACCGTTTCTCCCAGCAGCGTTAGCATTAGCATGTTTGTTTTGGTTGCATTTACCCAGAATGCCTTGCAGCCTGTCTTCTGCTTTTGAGAACAACGTCAAGCGATTTCCGGTCCGCACCAGTTCTTTTTTGATTCGATGACACGCTCCCACCTTTGTTCCCCAATCAGACTTTCTAGACAAATGGACTGGAGTTGGATCAAAGTGGCCACTATATTCTTATTGCTCTTAAAGGAAACATGTATAAACCAAAGCTATTTTTTGGCAATCACTAAAAAAGTCCTCAATTCTCCCTCAAAGAAGAGAAGGTTTCCAGCTTCCATTTGCAGAATGACGGTGCCCACAGGAAAATATTTCAAACATTTCAGTGCAGACTGGAAGTATAGCTACCAGAAGAAACAGCATGCAAAAGCAGCTGGCAGGGGATTCAAGCGATGTGAGATGAAACTGCGTATCCAAAAAGTAAAAGCGTTGAACATGAGGAGCAGAGGCAGGCATGCTGAGGTGAATAAAGAGATATTTGAATTGTTGGAGGAGGAAGAGATGTAGAGAATGACGCTTCTGTCCGTGAACGTCTGGATTCAAACCACCTGTGTCTGCCCAAAGCGAGGACACGGAAATGTTGCACACAGATGCAAGGAATGATGCCGTCACTCGCACCCAGCGGGAGAATTCGTTCGCCTCGCCAACTTTCTCCTGCTCGCAAAACTTTTAACATGTCATCCCCAGAGCATGTGTTTCTCAAAACAAATGAGGAACATGTTTTGTTCTCAAGAAAGAAAAATGTTTCTGTGTCGAGAAGCTCCACGGAGAAACAGCCAAAGCAGGGAAAGTCGAGGGATTAGGCACCCGGCTCGCTTTGAAATGTTATCCTCAAAATTGTTTTTATCAAAAGATTTAATTTATTTATTTTAAATCTGCAGATGGAGCGCTGAAGGTATGCAGGGTCATTATTACAGGTACTTTTAAATGCGACTGGGAAACCAGCTGGTTTTTATAACAGCGTATTAAAACCGTTGTTGAAAGAAAAAAGAGGAGTAAATATACCCTCAGAAATTTTTGTGAGATTGAAAAGTCAACTATTTACTTGGAAAACCTCAGAAATTTTGAGATTGTCAGAATTTTACAGAAAATACAAGAAAATTTCTGAGTTTCAAAAGTGTAAGATTTCCTAAAATACTCAAATGTTGAAGTAAATCTCAGAAACTTTGTAGAAAAATTGACATTTATGAGGTTGGTCAAAAATTTGCTTTACAAAACTTTTTGGAAATTTTCTAGAAAAAACTTTGATGTCAAAGAAATATATACAAAAAAACAAGAATTTTTTTTGTTTCATATGTCAAAACGTTACTAGAAAAAAAGAAAAGAGATTAATCTCAAAAGGTTTCTAATCTAAAACTTCAGATTTTCTAAAGCTGAAAGTTTACTAGAAAAAAAACTCAAAAATCTTGAGATTAATATCAGAAATTTTGTGGAAAAAACAGAAAATGTTTTAAAAGTCAAACTTTTTCTACTTTTGAAAATAATAAAAAAAAAATTCTAGCAAATTTGTGACATTTAAAATGAAATCTATTTTTTTTCCAGAAAATTTCTGGAGAAACTTATGAAAATTTACAAAAAAAATGTTCTGGAGTAAAAGGAAATTTGCTCCATTTCCTTTTCTATCGACAACGGCTCTAAAATATGCAGCTGCAGGTTTAGGTACGGAGAAGCTTTATCAGTGGTGGAGAACAGGTGGCTGAATGGAAACTGGGCGCAGCTGTGAGGGGAGACCAGACAGGCGGGTTGAGGGAGAGAAGAACAGGGGAGGAGTAAACAGACTGGAACAGGCAGAAGATAAATCTAACACAAACTGAATATGAAGAATGAGTAACTACTGCAGAACTAACCTGAGTAAATAAACAACAAAGGAAAGATTGATCAAAAAGAGACAGAAATGAAGACTGAGTATAAATAAACAGTAAAAATTCAAACACTGAAAAAATGTAAACAGCTCGGGCTCCTGAAGACAGAAATTTGTGTTTGCCTTTAGACTCAATCAGTTGCAGAAAAATAAAAGCAAAGAGCTGAAACTTTAAAAGACGGCCAAATAATCTTTGAATATCACAAACCCACGGCTTCTTTTGCAGTCCTGGTGTTTGATTTAATCAAAATGCTATACGTCTGGAGCAAAAATGAGAAAATGTTCAGAGGTCGTCCTGTAAAACTGACATTAATTAACAAATAAATCCTCAGAGCGTCTATGTCTGTGAGGCATTAGTGAATCATTGGTCCTGTCTTTGATCAAACAGGTTATTTGCGGTCGGGATTAGATGAAGATCATACCCGGTAATCATCGTTCTGGAGCAGAGCAGCGCGCTCCAGCTTCATCATCCCGTCTGCTTGTAAAGGGATACCCGGCACTTTTCTGCACCATTGGCAGCTGTGATTGACCACAATTAGGCAAATTACAGCCCATTTTAATGACTGGGACAAATTGATGACAAGGTTTATAGAAACAGCTGTCCTCATTTTCACCACATAACTCTGAGGCAGCTGAGCGACCTTAAGAGGCTTCCAGAGAGGAGGAAGAAATGTATGGAAAGGGATCTACAGGAGACTGACATGACATGATAAACAGGGTGTTTAATATCTATGACTGTTGTCATGAAGTGTCATTTGGTAAATAATGACACTTAATGCAAAGTTGCATTAAAAGTTGCATCAAAAGTCAGTAAAAGTGTCAAATTTGCAATAAAAGTGTCATTATTCACCAAATAATGCAAAGTTGGTACATTTAATGGACTTTTCCTGCATTTTTGGATTAAGAGTTGCACTGAAAGTTCATTAAGTGTCAACATTACATTATTTTGTTGATGTTAACACTTTTAAAGCAAGGTTGCATTAAGAATTGCATTAAAAGTCCATTAAAAGTATAAACTTTGGATTGGTAAATAATGACACTTTTAATGGACCTTGAGTGTAAATTTGCATTGAAAGTGTCATTATTTACAAAATGACATTTCATGACAGCAGTCATAAACATTTATGACAACACCTTCATGGTTTTCATGGTTTTATGTCAGTCTGGTTCAGACTCTTCATATAAACAGTTACTGAACGAGTCCTACGTTGGTGGAAGTGTTTTGTTGGATGTGTGTGTACGTGTGTGTTCACGGTGTTGAGTATCGTCCAGGACCGATCTGTAGTCACTACCGCATCAGAGCAGCAGGTGTCCCAGGCGCCGTCGATTGCAGGAAAATGCTTTCAACCAGAGTTGGGTTACCGCCGAGCAGCGCAGACATCTGAAAGATGCCAGGAATGTCGCTCCGCATCAAAGGCACCATTCGGCCATTTTTATATAACTGCAATTAAAACTTGAACGAGAAAAAGGGATAAAGTGTGAGTTTCATATAGAAAAGGCAACTGATTGGATCTGAATATTAAACACCAAAAAACAAAATGGCGTTCCAAGCAGATTTAGTTTGGAAAATTGTAATTTCAGTGACTACAGAAATGTTTTAAAACTGAAACCTTTCTCTGTGGAATCATTAACAATTAATAAGCTTTTCCCTGCATAGAGCAGATGCTGATTTGGTTTAGTAGATATATTTTCTGACAGAGTTCAGTAATTCTATGCAGCTCATTGCAAAAGTATTCATGCCATAGTCTAGCTACGGTCACTTCGGTTACCTAGCAACCGAAGTGAAGCTCCAGCTGGTTTTACCATTGTATGTGCTGTACAATGGCTGCTGGAAAAGATGAACCTTTTGTTGTTGACAAAAGGTTCATCTTGCTGCATTCTTGCAGGTTGTGCAGGAGGTTCCACTTTTGCTTTTCGAAGATGTATGACAGAACCACATTAAGAGCATATTTTGTCCTGTTCATTGGTCTTCATGTTGCTGGTTTTCATGAACCAGACACCGCTCCAAAAGCAGGAAGCGAACTACAGCACAGGGTATTCTGGGTAAATACAACCAGAGCAACACTAGTGTTAGCCTAGCGCTAGCAGTAGGAATGGCTTGTGGTCTCTAACCTAAAGACAAAAGAAAAATCCCACTGTTAAAGTCTGGCGCTACTCCATTTTTGTTTACATTTAATCAAGAAGGAAGTTGCGCCCAGTGTCTACTTCAGAGGTTTTGTGTCGTTTCCTTCAGTGGTTCTTAGTGCAGCGTCTCCACAGGCCAGGAGGGGAACAGGTTCCTGAAAAGGTTTGGTTGGTTTGGTTTATTCATTTACACAAAATGCAAACAAATTTGTTCTGATTATCTACTGTTTCTCTTTATCGTCTTGATATGTTTTTACAGTTTTTCTTTAGGTGCCTATTAACTTAGTGATATTGACCTCGCATTCATTTGGTATCCTATCGGCACCAAAATATGCAGTATCACAAGCCTCCAACACAAATTACCACAAAATCCACCAGCAATTAGGCCGAGGCGTCCCAAACTTTTCCCCCAAAGAGGAGGGAGGCTTTTGGTGCAGCGCCCCCACAGGCGAGGAGGGGAACAGCTCACTCAAAAAGTTTGGTGGGAAAGAGAATAGAAAATGTAACAAATGTTGCAATTTTGGCCCCAAAACAAAGCGAGTCCACCGGATTATCAGATGGAAAAACACTGTAACGCTGTTTTCTAAGGCCTGATCTTAACCCTGTTCGTCTTCAGAGTCACAGCGACGGCATGATTAATGATGAAGCTGGCTTTTCTTTGTCAAAAAGAAAATCCAGAGGCCACACTTATCTGCTTCTCTAGAACATAAACTTATAACACCAGAATTGTTTTTAATGGAGCAGTTCGCTGTTCTCCCGTTTGCATCTCGTTAATCAACTGATGCAAATTTCAAAGCTATAATCTGATAAAAACGTTGTTCTGCAAACTGTGATGGATATCAGGTTGAGTGTTTGACTGACTGCACTGAAGTAAATGGTTTTAAAACAAAACATGCGAAATCCGTACGTGTATTAAAAAAACACTCTAATACGCCAACAAACCAAAGTAGGAGGCGTGTAGTTTAAGGCGGCATGGTATTCCCTGAAATCACTGGAGGTCATGAAATTGAGCCTAATTCCCTGGAATGCTGCCTTCGTCTGCACATGTCGATAAAAATAAAGCTTATTGTGATTGTGGAGACTCGGCCTCCAGCAAGAGTAATGAAAAGAAAACTGGCTCAGCTCCCAACGGGAAAAGCTCACCTTCCACCGTGATTCCTAGACGGATACATACCCACAGGAAGTATGCGAGTCTGTAGGTTTCCATGGAGTTTGGTATCCATGGACGGTTGGACCCAAACAGGTCAGGAACCTGCTGCTGGGAGCTTCTCAGCTCATATTTGTTTTCCACATAAAGTTTGTAGAAATATAAACTTGGTAGAGCAGAGAAGCCAAATTGCTTGCTTCATATTAAGCCCTAAAAACATAATTTTTCACATAGAGCTGCAACTTTAACATTTTAATTTTGGTTAATTCCACCTGGAACCTTTGTATTCGCATGTTTCTGGAAGGCCTGTAAATTTGACACACAAGCAATATCTATAAACAACTGCAATGCATTACAAAGCTAATACTGTCATCCATTGCAAGGGTTTTTTTCCTAGCAAATTTTTGACTTTTCAAACCCAGAAATTTCCAAGTTTTTTCTAGAAAATTTCTGAAATCCCCAAATTTTCATTTATTTTTCAAACTCAGAAATGTTCATGTTTTTTGTTTAAAATTTTTTATATCAATCTTAAAATTTCTGAGTTCCTTTTTTGCAGTTGTTTACCTTTTTAAGCTCAGAAATTTTTGTGTTTTTTCTAGGAAATTTCTCAAATTAAAATTTGAGATTTTTTTTCTTGCAATATTTTTAACGTTCAAACTCAGAAATTTCAACGTTTTTTTCTAGAAGATTTCTGAATTCTAAAATTTCTGAGTTTTTTGGCAGTAATATTCTTATTTTTCCCCCTATTTACAATAGGATGTTGTAACCCCCAAATATCTGTTTTGTACAACTTCCACATGCAGTCATATTGCATTTTATCTCACTTTTATGTCATGAAAGTGAGAGATGTATTATAATTCTGTATCTTTAGAAACCAAAAGTTGCAAATTTGGCCATAAACAATGGCAAAAAATTCAAAATACAAGATAATTCTTGAACAATAAATCTGTGTGCTTTGGGCAAAAAGCTAAAAATGGATCATCGTTGGGATTTTCAGCAGAATATGATTCAAATTAACACATAAATGGTCCAATCTGTTGGGATATTTTGGGTAATTGAGTTTACTGTAATGTTTCATAACATCAATTGAAATAGATTTTTTTTACTAGAGTGCCTCGAAACAACAAAAGTTGGTGCCATATAAATAAAACTGAATTTAGTTGAAAATTGACCTTTATTCCCATGAAACCATCGCTCCTTTGTTTTGCATTTTACGTCAGATATTCTTCTGCAGACCAGCAGCCTTCATGGCGAAGACCGCACATAAAGCCGCTCTGCTCCATGACTCTATCCGTCAAGGTGTTTGTCAGCCTGCAGCTTTCATCTCAGGTATAAAAGTGAGAGCACACATGTGTAACCCTCCATGTTTTGGGGGGTAACGGGGTGGGGTGGGGGTGCCCACATGGCCCCTAATTGAATCCAGATGTTGGCAGTTTAAAAAACAAGAATGAAAGAAAAAAAAAGGAGTAAAATGTTTGTTAAATATGCTGGAAACTTTATTGAAAAAAACATGTAAAATTACATGTGATTCAACAAATAGGCAGATTTAGTGTGGAGACTTTATTATAACAACTTTTGGGAGTTCATAGGAGCTAAAAATTAAAAAATAAAACACAAATTTACAAAAATTTATTTGAACAATTCATCATTCATACATGTTTGTCCTTGCAGAGGTAGTGGGTATCTATGGAAGAGGATTAGTGCCAATCAAAGAAAAATATAACTTTCATCTCAGATTTCTGACTTTAACCTCAAGTTTTTTACTTTAATCTCAGTTTTGAATTTTTTGAGATGTTTGACTTTTTCTCAGATTTATTTTTTCTAAGATTTTTCTCAAGATATTAGACTTCTGTTTTGAAACTCAACATTTCTAAATGTGAAAAATTTTGACTTTATTTTCTAGAAACTTTGAGATTAGTCTCAAAATTTCTGAGTTCTTTTAGCACATTTTTGACTAACAAAGCTGATAAATTTATTTTTATTTTTTAGTAGAAATTTACTCCTCAGCATTTACGACCAAGGAGCTAAGTTTATTTACAGTTTCTTTGTATTTGTTAGCTTGATCTTGAAATAGTACCATTCAACCTAGCAGTTAGCCTCAAGCAGTTAGGCTTGAGCTATTAGCCTTGAGCTGTTAGCCTTAAGCTATTAGCCAGACACTCACAGTTAACACGTAACATTGTTCAGGTGAAAACAGCATTTATGACCAAGGTGCTCAGTATATTTAGAGCCTTTAAAATGTCGTTGTTACTTGTTAGCATGATCCCTTCCCTAGCATCATGAAAGCTCTTTAATTTTTGTATTTAATTAGTATTTTCAGTGGTAAATCAGAGCTTTATTTATTGGTTTATTTTCATCAATTTCTGTGAAATTTAAAGGTTAGGTAGAGGATGGATCAGCCTGAAAAGTGAGAGATTCGTGACTTTCCAGAGAGGTTTGGTTGTTTTCTCATTAAACACATTTTGTGTTGTGAAAGCAAGCCTGACTCATCTGTATTTCATTTTTTTTATTTAAGGGTTGTAATAAACAGAGAGGCGACACAGAATCCCCTTTTGTTCCTTTTAGCTTCACTTTGTTTATGTTTTATTTTCTTTTATTTGTCTTCAGAAAAACATGAAAATTGAAGAGACGTTCACATTCCAGTGAGCTTATGAAGCTCTGTCAGCTGGATGTCATTATGGATGCTTTTGGTGTGGCGCCCTCCTGACTAGGGAGCCCTTGAATTTGGCCCCTAAAAATTTGATAACTGTCATTTGTAGGTTTTTTTAATATTCAAACATGTATACATGTTTTTACTGCGGAACAGGAGTGTAGGAGCTTCTTTTTTTAAGCTATTTTAAACTTTTTAATGTTTTTGATTATGTATAAAGCTGTTTCATCTTTTGCTGAAATTACCTGTGTGCAAGTCTGAGGTTTGAAATGATGTTAAAACTAAATTTTAAAGGAGGACTTTTAGTCCTGTCTTGCAAACTCGGCAGAATCTGCTCCCTAAGATGACGCAGGCAAATGGATATCAAAAAGCAACATATTATATCCCAGTCAGAAGAGATTTAAGAGTAGATGAGGAGCAAAGCCTCTACAAATGGAGAAAACATGAATTAATGGTAAATCATACCACCAAGAGTGACCATTGTACCAAAATGCTTTCTTCGTGTCTTCCATCATTCTTTCTTTGCCCACTTCTTGTGTAATCTACTGCCAAAAAAGGCCAATAGTGCCACAAAATCGTAAAAGTTTTTTGTCTAAGACATGAAGTCACCGACTTGCATTCACACCAGTCCCGTTTGGTCCACGTTAGTCCAACTCTGGTTTGTTAATCTAGAAAGTCCAGTTTGTTTGGTGAGGTGTGAATGCTAATTGATCTCTGGTCTTTCTACAAACCTTAGTCCCGGTTTGGTTGAAGAGAACTCCAGTGCCGTTCAAATGCGTATATGAACAGGAAGTGGACTAAAGCACACAGCATTCTGGGTAAATTCAACCAAAACAAACGCGCTAGCCTAGTGTTAGTGGGAGAAATTACTTATTGTCTTTTACCAAAGACAAAAGAGAAATCCAACAACTGCCACTCCATTTTTGTTTACATCTCAAGAAGAAGGAAGTTGCGCTCAGTTTCTTCTTCAAAGGCTTTTGTGTCTTTCCTTTAGTGGTTCTTGGTGCAGCGCCACAAATATAATTCCCTAATGGCAGGTTACATTAAGCTTTAATGACCAATTAAGATAGTTTTAAGATACTCTTCCCTTTAGAGGCCCTGAAATGTTTTAATTAGATTTTACTGAGAGATTTTAAAGGAGAAGTTGTTCTGACATTAGTCCTAACTGTTCACTAGTCATTGTGAAACAGAACTGAAACCATATTTTTTATTTTTTTTTAACTCTCAGTCACTGTAACCACAATGTGAACACACAAATTAAGCCTTCCTTTGCCCTGAAAGAAAGGCCTAACCATCGGCTCACCATCGCGCTACAGAGGCGTTTTATTGCCCTGTGGGTGCGGTTGCAGAGTGGCATCTTTCATCAGGCTAAGCCCACACTCCACGCCGCTGTGGGTTTATTTGGTTTGATAGGTGGTGGGCTGCCTGTATTTTCTCAGGTGCTTGTGTTGTTGAACCAAAATCCTGACTCCTGCTTTCTCTGGCAAACCCAACGGCCCGGCTGTCCAGAACTTCCTCTGGCGAAGCAGCAAAGGGAGTTTTGCTTCTTGTGTAAGTCAGGAAGCGGCCGGTAACCCTTCAGACAAACCGGATGAACGTTAATGAAGAGGACGGTTTGAAGTGGGCTCCTTGAAGCTGCAGATACCTTCTAAACTCGCATGTGACATTGGTTTATTGGGTCAGTGAGGGAATTAATGTCAAGCCTGTCGAAGAGCAACAGAAAATATGTTTGAGGTCAAACATCCGTGGTGGGTTTCCACCGGGTGGGTGAATAATGAGCCAGAAGTTGTCATTAGTTTTTCCGGATCTGCTTGGAGGGAGAGTTTTTCGGGCAGAACCGAGTCCTTTTGAGCAGCGGAGCATAGTCACAACAGAGATGAGAGAATGACCCTGTGACGCTGGATGGTTGGGAGAGTCTGTCACATGCTTTCTGAGGTTTATTTTGTCAATTTCTTTTGTCCAGTAGTAGCTTGTATGGATTTAAGGTGACAAGAAACCCTGAAACAGCTCATGCACTGTAAAAATACAAATCTTACCAAGTATTTTTATGTAGTTTCTGGTGAAAATATCTTAGTACATTTGAAGTTCACTTCATTCACTGCTTCACTGTGTATATTGCTAGTTTTAGCTTTTATATTAGTTTTGCTGCAATCCACTAGTATACAATCAAATAAAATTTATTTGGTATTTTTATCATAATATTCTGGTGAAACTGAGACAAATCTGATTTACTATTCTGCTGCTTTTCTTATAATAACTGACATTTTTAGTCAAACGCAACATAAACAAGGATAAAGACAAATTGGCCTAATTGGTGGACTGTAGCCTCTGGTATGCTCCTTCATTGTTGTGTAGACACTCTGATGCTTTGAAAAGTCTTCGAATGAGCGAAAGTTCACATTTTTTGGAACATTCACCTTCGACCCAAGTTGCGCACTGTTGGTCACTGCTTATTACACAGACAAATTGGTCTGTAGCCGTGTGTCTGAGTCTGCAGACACACGGCTATCCATCAGTCCTGTACCTCTCATCCGGGGTCAAAGTCGCCAGGGCAGCGATCCGAGCTGAACTGCATGACCTCCTCTCTTCTTCTCCAACGTTTCAAGCTTCTTCCAGTGGATGCCGACGCTTTCTCTGCAACATGTTTTCTGCTTTGCTCCTTTGACATGGCCACAATGTCGTGTTCTGAAATTGAAGCAGAAAGTGAGATGAAACTGACTGTAGTTATTTTGCCTGGATTGAATTGATTTATGCATATAAATTAGATTTTCCTTTGTTAGAGCCTTGAGATGTCATGAAATGGTGCTTTATTAATACACTGAATTGAATGGAATGGAGACAAAACTTATACAAAGTCGTACTTTGTATAAAAGAGCAAATACAGCTACTAGATTAAAGGTTTAAAAATGACATTATGCTTCCTGGAACAGATCACAATTTATCTATGCTAAACACGTTTGCACAAAATCATTCTTTGATAAAGAGATTTCATTTTGTCCTTTCAGTGTCTGCTGTTTCAGGTCCTCCTGTCACTTCAAATTCAAATAATCTGCTACTGGGTTGCTAGGTAACGGGCGGAATTCTGCTGGGGTTGCTAAGTAACTTTTTTTTTTTTACTTGTAGAGACTATAATGGAAGAACAAAAACATGTTTAAAAGTGTACCCTGATAGTTGCCAAAGTTTTTATAATTTATGCCAACTAGACTTTGACGTTTTGTACTAAATGAATTGCAATCGCTTCAGTGGATCTAAATTACACATCAGTAGGAGAAAAGGATAAGTATGGTTCCCATTCTTTGTGCTGTTCACAGTAAAATTTACAAGATGGTGTGTGTTTTCTTCTGGATGTTATTTTATAACTATATTCTTTTTGACTTATGTAAATAGTACCGAATATTTAGTTTCTTCCCCCACTTTCTTAAGAGTCTGAGCAAAAATGCATAATTAGCAGAGTTTCTTGAATTTGATTCTGTACATTTCACGTCCAATGAAAGCAGGAATGTTAGCAAATGAATTGGACAATATTCCGGTAATTTAGTGATATTTCCAGAGTTATGGTCTTGAAATAAAATCCAGGGCAGCTGCAGGTTTTAAGAGGTAACGGCTCCGTTTAGCTTAATGAAAAAAACTGTTTTTGGCAAACAATGGGGTAAAAATAAGCAGCTTTTTTTCTAGAGGGTGAGAAATCTCAAGGCTGATTGTGTCATTGTGATATAAGTGAGAATTAAAGCTGCTTTGAGAGAAGCCTAACTAGGGGGTATGTAAATATATTAAAATAACATTAATGAGAAAGTTTGAATTCTGGTTTCCCTCTAACTAAAAATGCGGTGCTGCTGACTTTATTATTTACTGTCATAACAACATGGCTGGCTCAAACCTGGCAGCCTGTCCTTTAGCTGCATATTCAGCAGTGCTGATTGGAGCTCTACCTTCCTCTGAAGCGTGTCTTTTTTTGTGAGTGAAACCAGCTGAAACTGTGAAAATGACCAAAAAGCCAAACATCTGTCTTCCTTTAATGTCTTCATCTTTTAAATTTTCAATGTTACAGAAAAGTGTTGTCATTTGAAGAAGTTTCCTCATTTTGTTCACTTTTCTCCTTCAACCACAGCTTTCTTTTACTTTAAAAGAGTTGAATAAACAAGTAATTCAATTCCTTTTTTATGTAAAAAATAAATATTTTATTGCTTGAATGCAACAACAGCGCACTCCTTTAATTTGAACCGGGTGAAGCTAAAACAATGAACTAAAAAGTACAGTTTTGGCTTAATTACTGGTCCGAACATGTTTTTCTTTCAGCAAATTGTTTTTTTTTTCGAGCGTTTAAGTTAACATTTTAAAAATTAGAAAATTAATGAACAATTATTTAAATAATCGATTAATCATGACTAATACGATTAATCTTTTCAGCCTTCTGTGGTAACTTCTACAGAAGAAGAAAGGAGCCAAAGAAAAATTCTAATGTTTTTTTCTCAAAATTCTGACTTTTCTCTAAATTGTGGCTTTTTCCCAACTTCTGATTTTATTATCATAATTTGACTTTAATCTTAGAATTCTGACTTTCTCAGAATTCTGACTTTTTCTGAGAATTTTCCCCCCAATTTCTGACTTTCTCAGAATTGTTGCCTTTGTTTTAAAATTCTGACTTCAATTTCATAACTAACTTTTTTTCTCAAAATTCTGCATTTTGATTTTGGGAGATTAAAGTCAGAATTCTGAGAAAAAATGTGAGATTTTTTCCCAGTGGCTCTAATCTCTAAACTGTTCCCACCATGTTTCCCATGGTAGAGTTTCCTCCTGCTTCGTGTCTCTTTGTCTGTCCAGCAGATAAGCAGAGATCCTTCGTCTCTCACAGAGCTTCACATGGTAGCAATCAGTCGGCTTCGGCAGACAAATTAGGGCAGTTAATACAGACCGGAGATCAGCGCAGAGGCGGGGAAGCTGGTGCTAAGTGCCAACAGATGGGGCCCAAAGTCGATGGGACCAACCCCATACAGTACGTTACAGTGGAGCCCCGGGGTGACACAGGGGGGCCTTCTCGCTAAATCTGTCCTTTTATGAGTGAGAAATGGTTCAGGGAAACCTTTAGAAAGTTCTGCTCCAAGCAAAGACAACTATCTCCCCATGACTCTTAAAAAACCATTAGAAAAACCACCTTTGAAAATTTATTACAGCTAAACTACAAGTTTTTTTTTGTGTTTGATCATTTGCAATGATCTCTGTTAGCTGTAGCACTATTAACACCACTTTAACTATTGTGTTTAAATCTGTTCTCTTGCATTCCTCTGAATAGAAACTCATTAAACAATTAATTAACTTCTGCAGATAAACTGTAGGTTAATGAGAAATACATTTTGCCAGTTTATAACAGAGCAACTCAGAACCATGAAAACTCACATGTGAGGAATATTTAGTGTCTCCAGTGAACCAAATGTTTTTTCAAGGATGGCGACCTTCCTCTCTGATAGAGCAAGATAAATAAAATAATGTTCTGAAATAATGGATCCTGAAGAGTATCCGTAAAACCAAATGTCATTTGAAGATAAATGGTGGAAAGTCACTTCAAAGTATTTTTCTGAATGTCAATTTTGTTGCTTTTTTTGTTGACCCATAATAACAGGAACGTTGACCAACATATTAGCTGTACTGATCATTTTGATGATGGCTCTCATCAAAATGTCATCTTTGTTATTGGTTTTCTCAATTGTTGACTGGGTACCACTAAAGGTACTTGGACTGCCACTGACTTCCATTTCATTTCAAATTTTTATTTCATTCTTCATATATATTTATAAATTTATTGTTGTTTGAAAGAACAGAAATGTACGGTTCCCCCCTTTAATTGAACCTCCGTTAAGCCAAGGCGTTCTCTCTCTCCCCCATAAAGCCGAGGCTTCAGCCCAACTTATCCATTCACAACATGTAACTCTGTTCGTTACACAAATAGACAAATATCTGTGTCCTAATTGAATAATTTGTCTCCAAAGCCAAAATTATAATTGTGGTTTACTGGTCATTTCAACTGCTCTGTAATAAGTCTGTCAATTTAGAAAGGAGTTGTGGAAAATTCACTGTTGCGATTTCATTCTGTCCATCTGCGCACAATCCACTTTTTGTTATCACCTTAATACACACACACACACACACACACACACGCACACACACACACACACACACACACACACACACACATTCCTCTTATGTTACAGGCTTTGAAGAGGCAGATTCATCCCCACTTTCAACAGCAGCCAATCAAACGGAAAGCTGCAGGGCGGATTAGGAGCTGCACAAAGCTGCTATCAGGGACCACACCGGTTTTAAGTTTCTCTGCTCCTCCGTCGCTCTCCGTCACTCAGTGGACCAATAAACTTTGTTTCTCCAATAAAAAGGGGAACAAGGCAGCGGGGGTTTGTGCAAACAGCAGAGCTATGGGATCTTTGACACTGTCTGAGTCTGGAAAACCATCTTTTTGTTCAGATGATGTGTAAAAAAATAATAATAATTTTGAGGTGAAAATAATTCTGGGAAAAAAGTCAGATTTTTTTTTTGTTAGTGGCACTAATCCTCTTTTGTAAGTCAATAATTCCTTAATATTTATTATGTAAAAAAATACTGGTTTTACTCGGAGATCTTTTCACTTATAACAATAATTTTCCCATAACTGAAAAGATCTGACAGTGGAACCAATATTTAAAAAATAAAATCAATATTAAAGAATTAATAACTTAAAACAAGCTCCAATAAGTTAATGGGGAATTACTTATATGTTAGTTTTGTCTAATTTCCAGTGTACTACAATATTTGCTCTAGAAACTAGACCTAAATTTAAATTACCTGTATCTCACTGGGATTCCCTGTTTCCCAGTGAGATACAGGGAAATAAACCAGCTAATCATTCAACTGCTTGTCAAAATAATGACAAATAAATAATGGGTTGAATGATGACAGATGTTTAAATATGTGGCCATTGTCATGCACGTTATCGGTTTCAGAAGGAGACCAGCTGCTTTTACACTCACAAAAAGAGAAAAGAAGAGATGAATATTTATGGTTTGGTTCAGCGCAGATTTCTTTCCACGTGTTTTAAACTTTTCAATGGTTTCTCGTTTGGTGACTCCTGCACACGTCCACAGACAAACACGGCGCTCCTTCTGCCTCTGAGGAGAAGCAAAAGGAGGTGTGGAGACATTTTTGAGGGAAATTAATCAAATTCATTGTGAATTTGGCAAAAAAAGAGAGAAATGTATTGAGGAAATGGACGTAAGAAGGAAAGAGATCTCATGCTGGAAAATGCGGTGGTAATGAGGCTTCATTTAGTGCCGGTCAAGGTACTTTGGCAACAAATGAAAGCATGATTCGTAAGCCCTGTCACCCACTGCCTGGTGTGTGTGTGTGTGTGTGTGTGTGTGTGTGTGTGTGTGTGCATGTGTGTGTGTGTGTGTGTGCTGGATAGAAACCCAGAAAAAATGGAATGTATTTGGCTTGATCTGCAGTTCTGTACATCCAAACAGGTTCTAAACAGTGAGGCAAATACTGAAACACAAAACTCCCTCTGTAGGATTTCATGATTATTTTTGTAATTTAAAAAATGTTTTTTTTTTTTTTTTAATTTAAATCACTTATTTTCTGGAGATGCTTTAGAAATATTTGCAAGTAATTTGCCAATATTTGTGATTATGTTTAATCGATCACAGGCTTCAGGGCAGTAGAAGTAAGAAATACTGCCACCTGCATGTGGGAGTTAGCAGTCACTGAAAGTGACCTGTTATACACACCTTTATTATATGGTTTGCACAAAATCACTCATATAATCAGATTTCAGTCTGATCAGTTCTGCCTATTTTGAGCTGTTTCTCGGGTGCCCTGTCACTTTAAATCTAAATAAGCTGCTGCTGGCCACGCCCCCAACTCAATGTTTACACTTGTTGTTGACTTTCTGGATGTTAAAAACAAAAAATGGCTGCTTTTCCAGCGGCCATTGTACAGCGCATACAGTGATAAAACTAGCTGAGCAAACATACCGGAGTTCAGGTTGGGTTGCTAGGTAACCGGCAGAATTCTGCTGGGGTTGCCAGGTAACAACGCAGTGCCTGCTGATTTGGAAATTTACATTCCAGAGGTTTTTCAAATTTTCCAAAAACACCAAAAATTTAAACTTATTGCCAAGAAATGGCTGGGTGTTTTAACATTTTTTTATTTTTATTTAAAGCACTTAAACTATAAGCAGTAGAAACCCAAAGGAAAGTACAAAAACCAGCAAAATGCCAGTTTCCCTTTAAATCTGGATGGAAATCCATTTTGATTGCAGGCCTGGAAAAAACTAAATTGGAAAAACTGATGGAAGTTCAGGATGTCTAAAATTGACGCAGAGGCAAAGTTCCAGTGTTTACGACAGCCATACCTGGGGGACAATGATAATAAATTGTTGCTTTCCTGTAATTTTCCCTGAGTGGGCTGGATGGAGCTGAATGCTGGAGCTCAGGGAGATGAGGAAAAATGACACTGCAGGTGGGAAAAGGAAAAAGTGGAAAATAGGGTTAGGTTTCCTGCTTTGGGCTGGTTCAGGAGTTTGGTTTCTTTTTACTTTATTTAGACGTTTTCCTCTTGCGGGGCTCAACATGGAGGAAAACCGCTCAACGCTTCCCAATGCTTTCATCTTTTCCAATGGTAAACCAACACAAACACAATTCATTAACTAATAATTTATTTATTTTTTTACCATTTAGATGAAAAAGTCAGTGGTTCAAGAATGCACAGGGAAGACATTCAAGTGAAAACTCAAACCTCGTCATCTTGAGGACGTTAATGTTACAGAACATGGCGGCTCTTCTCATCCTGTGTGTGGAATCACTCACATGGATCACCTGAAAGCAATTTACATTTGGGCGTTTTGTCGTCTGGAAAAAGAAAAGGCGAACATTCTGCGTAACAAGCGAACCACGTCTTGGGTCATAATCAAAAAAAGCATATGTTCCTGGTTTTTACATCCATATAACATCCATAATCATCTGGTTTGTACATCCATACACATCAGCCGTCCCACGGCAACACGGGAGCGACCCAGTTCATATTTACAACGTGAGCGAGAAGCAGGAGCCGTTCACCGAGCCGAAAGCGCCAAGCAAATGAAACACACAAATATTCAGACTCCTTCACACAAACCAGACACATTTTACTTTTTAGTGAAGTTATCCTCAAAATTCTGACTTTTTCCTCACTTCTACATGTTCGGTTCATTAATCTGTAAAACAGCTTTTAAAAATCAAACTTTTATGAATTTGCTTAAGATTTACTGCAAAAACACAAATTATAGGCAAGCACTATTTGATCTAGTTTTTAATGCAAATATCTTGAAATAAGATAAACCAGAGGAGGTAAAACACCCAAAAAATTATCCTGAAGTAAGAGTAGCAAAACTTCAACATATTTTTACTTTAGTAAAAATTAAAAGTATCCGTCCAAGAAATTACTCAGTCTCTAAGTAACTGATCAAATTATCAATCATTTAATATTTAAAAATTACAAAATGAAATGGACCAAACTATAACATTGAGTGGATAGTTTGGTATTTTAAGATTACAATGATTTATATAAGTAAATAAAAAAAACAAAATTAGGCACAATAATTTTTTTCCAAATAAGTTTCTTTCAATAAAAAATTTATGAAACTTTAACAAAAATTGGAGGTGAATTTTTGGCTTCAGTGAAATCCAGAAATTTTACTCAAATATGAGAAGCCATACTTGATAATAAAATTACTCAAGTAAAAGTAAAAAGTATTTCGCAGCACAAATATTTCTAAAAGCATTTTTCCCCCCCCCAAAAAATTCTCAATAAATGTAACTGAGTAAATGTAAGTAGTTACTATGCAACTCTGGACGAATCTAACTTACAAGTAACTTTTCAGCAAGATATAGCAGCTTGGTTTAAGTAAACAATTCCTTAACATTGTCACAAAAAAAAAAATTGTTCCACTGGCGCCGTTGCCTAGCAACCCCAGCCAAGCCCAGCCCGTTGCCTAGCAACCAAATTCTAGTTCCATTGGCAGATTATTTCACCTAAAACAAGATATTTTCATATTATTTAAGTGAAATAATCTGAAGTGAAACTAATATTTTATCATCATTGTTGAGGAGTTTTTGATTTAAAAAGAAAAAGTTCCTATATGTTGGCAAAAAGTTACTTATAAGTTAGTCTTATTTCACGTGTACTAATATATTTGCACTAAAACTAGATAAACATGCTTGGTAAGACTTTGTGTTTTTGCAGTTTTGCCCTCAAAATGGCAGCTAAAAAGCCCATGGTAACTCTTGGGGAGCTGTAAAGGTCCACAGCTCAGGTGGGAGAATATTATCGACATGTTAAGTTGTAGATGTGAAGTAAGGCGGCCACCATTTTTACATAAAAGCATAAAATGGTTTAAGAAGGTGCAAGTTGGCTTGAAAACTGTCGGTTCTCAAATCCTCGCCACCTAATCTGGAGCTGTAATAGCAGCTGAAGGTGGTCCAATAAAGTTTCACCTCATGGGGGCTGAATATTAAACGCTGCCACACCTTACAGATGGGAATTGTGTATTTTTTTCCCCCTTTTTTCACAATTAGCTGCCGGATTTTGTTGGTCTGTCACATAAAATCCTGATATAATCCGTAAAAGTCTGGTTGTAACGTGACAAAATGTGAAAAAGGTGAACGGCTATGAATACTTCACAGAGCGCTGCACACTTGTTTGCTCAGCAGGGGTTAATTAAACACAAAGTCACACACATACGCATGTGGATGCTATAAATCCTGCGAAAGGGCATAAACAAAGTATGTTGCCACAGTACCACTGCCAAGCTGCCAGGCTTGTTAATGTAAAACAACAGGAGGAATCTCCCTGTGAGGCTCGCTGAGCCGCATTCACAACAGACTCTCTCTAACTTTCCAAGCACTTAAAAACGAAGGAATTTAGTTCAGATGTCCTGGAAAAAAAAATAAAGTTTTGAGAAGTCTGCAGTGCCTCTCCAGACGGGCCTCAAAGTATTTGACAGGCTATCAAAATGTGTCAAGTGGACCTGAAGTGGCGCAGTGAGACGGCTGCTCGCTGCTACTGTAACTCCACCTGCCTGACAGGCGCGGAGGAAAACCAACGGATGAAAAATTGACGGTTTGGTTCCGCATTTTTGTGAAATTCCTTCAGTGTGAGCGGATCATGGGAACAGCGCTAGCATAAACCTCAGTACTTATTTTGTTCTGTTTTTTTTTTTCCCCACAGTGGGTGAGTGGAAACTGGTTTTGGGTGTTTTTGAACGTCTGCAGGAAGATCCAAAAATCCTTCAGATATCATCTGTGATGCCAGTCAGATCAGATATACGGTGACCAGATATGATCTGTACCGCATTGTTTAGGATGTCTGGAGGGGAAAACAATCAGACCACAGTAAAACTCTAACAGATCCTGCAAACCAAACAAATCATCAAATTTGAAGGATTGTGGGCATTTTCTGTCACTGTTATTATGAGATGCTGTTGTAGATTTACACAGTTAAAAATTAACAGCAATAATTTGGATTGTTTCAAATGGGGGTTCATTTTTCATTTATATTGTCACAAAGTTATTCATTCAGTTATAAATGCCACCGTTTCAAACTAAATATTTAATTAGCAACTTAATATTTAGGTGAAAAACTAAATATTTTTCTCTAAACTGGATATTTAGTCATCAAACTAAATATTTTGCGACCAAGTTAAAATATTTTCCTCAAATATTTAGCTCACGAGCAAATTATGCCGTTTCAAAGAAATATCCAAGTAAAATACTTCGTTTTCATTAAACATATATCTGAGCTAATTTCAAACTAAATATAATGGATTTAGTTTCAAACAAAATGTTTTGTTTACAATAAATGTTTAGCTTTGAACTAACTATTTAGGTTAAAGTAAAAAAATATTTAGTAGAAACTAAATATGTAGCTTCAGACAAAATATTTCAAACTAAATATTTATCTTAGTTTAATATCTGGGCTAAATATTAAGTTTGAATGTAAATATTTAGTTACATTCACACTAAATGTAAGTAAACATTAACATTTAGTAAATATGTAAATATTATATCTAAATATTTAGTTACATTTGAGATTAAAATATCCAGTCTCAAACTAAATATTTAGCTTGCTAACAAAATATTTATGCTGAAGCTAAATATTTAGGTTTTAAACTAAATATTTGGTTTGGTTTTATCAAATTATTGCTGTTTATTTTTTTACTTTACAGGTGGCCCTCCGTACCCTCGCCCAAATTAAAGATAACAAAAGTTTGGTGATTCATTAATCATAAACTTTAGTTTTATTTCAGACAGTTAGTCTGATAAGAAATATTCTAATCTCAGTAAATATTTCACTCAGGAAGGTCATTGGCGTCGCACCGCCTCCAACCTCAGGTTTCTGTGTAAACCATCAGTTTTTTTCTCAATAACTGCCCAATGGAAAAAACAAGTTTGATGATTCATAAAATACTGTTTGCAAAAACGTTTATATATATTTAGATAAAGTTGTTTTCAGATGATTAATTATCTGGATTTAAAACCAACTGATCCCAGAACTTTACCTCAACAGTTGTGACCTATACTTTTAATATTTGCATCCGCTCTATTTTTCATCTACTGCCCAAAGCAATCTCCTTTAGGAAGTGAAATAGGAAACATTTTGAGAGCAGCTGTACGTTTCTAATTGAATATAAAACTGAAAGTAATGATTTGGCAGTGAAATGGCAACGCTGCGCCTCGGGGTGAACACGTCGTGGAAGTTTTCCTTTGGATCTTCAGACTCGCATTGGTTCAGCTCCCGCTCTGCTAACCGTTAGCAAGAAGCCACAAACATGCAAATATATATATAAAAAAGCACAAAAGGATGGAACATGATCCTCTCATGTCATAATACAATCAGCGAGGGCTAAAAAGTTTCCAGCCTCATTGTTGTTGTCATCATACACTACGGAGAAAAACATGGCTGTAATATTTATCTGCCTAATTCCTATTTTTGTACTGCATGAAAAGAAACTCTCATTTCAGTCTCTTTTTTTTGGCAAAGCGGAGCCTGCCAGTCTTCAGACACATTAAACCTTGAAAGAGCATGAAAATTACGTTTTTCCACCAGCAACATCTGGAAGATGGCAACCAGCGGAAGACATTATCCATAAAGCAAAAACATCTCTGGAAATGTTGCATTGTTTTGAAATTCCAGCCATTTGTCTGTGTCACTTCATCTTTTGTCCCCAAAAACAACAAAGACGTGAGTCAGGATGTGTTGGAGGGACTAGTGGCGAAGAGGCGCAGCCTCACATGCACAAACAGGGTCATTCTGCCAAATAGACGGACCGCAAATCAAGACTGGGCTGGGCCGAGAATTCAAGTGAGAAATTAAAACTGTCATCAGCAACAGCATCACAAAGTTGTAGATAAAAAGATCCTACATGAGGAGCAGCAGCGGTGGTGGTACGACTGGGAGAAACGTCCCTGCTGAGGAGCCCTTGGTTCCTTTTGGGACAAAAAGTTTCTTAGGTGCAGTCCGCCAATCAGAACGTGAAGACTCGGAGCGAGTTGGCCAGCGGACGGTCCGGTAAGTTGGCCAAGCTGTTGCTGAAATCAGGACAACTCAGGAAGAGGTGAGCACTGCGAAGTTACGTCCTTGGAAAAGTGCGGAGGACTCAATTTTACGGCCTGCGGTGCGTAAAGTACGAAAGCAGCGAGGCGGAAGACGGTCACTCGCACTAGTTTGAGGTCGGAGTTCAACGGGTTGAACGTTTCAAACCCTTTTTCTTGGTCCCTTTTTAAGGCAAACCAATCGAACACAGAGACAGGTAGAATAATCATACAATGTACACAAAAACATTGGTCCATAAAACATGGAAGGTACATGCAGTTGTTTTTGTATGCGCAGTGTTCCCTTGATTAAAAAAAGGTGATGGGGGTTGAGGGAGCGAGGAACAGTCATGGAGAGGTCGCCAAGGTCAGATCACGCTTTGCTGCATTTCCCCTTCTTCTCTTTGCGCTGAAACTTCCTCAGACGTCTTGTCCAAACGTCCCTCCACTGGATCACCAGGCTGTTCTTATCAGCCACCAAGCCAACTCGCTCCGGTCCGGAGACACCCCCTCCAGGCCCGACTCCCGGGCCCGCCGCCGGGGCCGTGCCGCCCTCTGCGCCGCCCATCACCAGGAATCTTTTGCTCATCTGGATCTTGGGGCATTTGCAGGCCAGGTCCTTCATGTGTACCCACAGGATGTTGTCGCCGCGCTTCAGGGGCTCGCCGCGGCTTTTGTACACAGACACAACGCTGACCGAGAACTTGGCCCAGTCCCCGACCGTCTCCATGTCCAAAACGTTGACCTGGACCGCTGAGGAAACAGTCACACTATCAATCAATCAAGTTTCATTTGTATAGCATATTTCAGCAACAAGGCCGTTCAAAGTACACAAAAATTAAAAATGATATTTTCTGTTCATTCTGTCATTGCACACGAAAATGTTGATTGATGTTTAATTTATTTTGGTACAAAAGCAACACTAAACAGCCAGGATTTTAGTTTGGTCCTGATCTGTGGAGCATAGAAGCTGAATGCTGCTTCTTCATGTTTGGTTCAGAACCAGAAAACCTGCAAGGTCCGGAAGGTTGATACCACAACACCAGATCTTTACGCCATTCAGTGATTTATAAACTAACAACAGTATTTTAAAGTCTATTCTCTCAAACAAACTCCTTTATGTTGCTAAAAAGATACTTGTAAGTTTCTGTTGTCTTATTTCAAGGGTACTAAGATATTTGCACTAAAAATAAAAATAAAAAGATTTTGTAATTTTGAAGTGATAAATTGTTGCATTGTGTCAATGATGAGTGTATGTGAACTTCTGGCTGATAGTTGTGTTTTCTTACCGTAATCCTTCTTGCAGTACTTCTTCATGTTGATCTTTAGGTTTCCTTTCACTGGTTTACAATACGACTCACAATCTGCAAAAACAAAGACAAACGACTTTTACTTTTATAAAACTTCAACTGTTAAGGTTCTCTCAGCACTCACCGACATCCTGCAACATATATAAGCTCTAATGCATCACTGCAAAAACACAAAATCAAACCAAGTATTTTCTGTCTAGTTTCTAGTTTCTCAGTACACTTGAAATAAGACAAAAACTAACTGGCAAGTTAAGCAACAAATAGGAGCTTGTTTTAAGCCAGTAATCCCTTATTATTGGAGAAATAGTTCTAGTTCCACTGGAGACGTTACCTAGCAACCCCAGCCAAGCTCAGCCGTTACCTAGCAACCCAGTTCTAGTTCCACTGGCTGATTTTTTTTTTTTTTTTTTTTCTTCACTTTTATCAAGACATTTTTCTCATGTTATAATTTATTCTTCTGCCAATGGAACTAGTTCTTTGTCATTAGTATTAAGAAATTATTTATTTAAAACAAGCTCCTATATCTTGCTGAAAAATAAAACAAGTTTTGTTTATTCAAGTATAATATTGTAGTTGCACTAAAAACTTGACCAATATCACTTGGTAAGATTTTGTGTTTTTTGCAGTGAGGAAATGCTTCGACTCAGACGACGCGACGGGTGAATCGTCTGTTTACCATTTTCGCTTGGCTTGCCTGTATATTTATAGTTATCATTGTGACATTCAAAGTCAGTTTATTGGTTGATTTAACTGTTTTCCTCAACATAAATCTTGTTCTGTTGGAACCACTTTGATCCAGATTTTATTAATTTTAGGGAACTTGAAGAAGTTAAATGACAAAGTTATTAAATATAGTTTGCAGCTGACACTGATGACTGTGTACACCATTCCTCATGGATGAATAAATTTCCTGATGAGTTCATTCAGATGAAAAAAAAAACCCTTCAAAGGCTCCAGAGCACATGCATGTAATTATTTCCCAAGGTTTGTTTTCTAGAAATCCTGAAATATTTATTTTGTCCACTCAACGATATGAGAGCCGATTCTCTGTGTGATTGCAAAAGACATTTTCTATCAACACAGGAAGAGAAGAGGAAATGCCAGAGACGAAACTGATAAGAAACATAACTGAGCACATTTAAAAAAAAACAAAAAAACGGATGAATGCGATCATGTTGCAAAAACAATATTCAAAGCGCTGGTCCTCTATAAGAGATGTGGATGATTATTAGGAAAGTTTCAGTTTGTCACTGGATTTTGTAGATAATTAAAATTTTATTTCACTTAATTCAACTGAAACACCTTATAAATAACTCAATGTTTGGAAGATTTCAAAATACTAGAAGCTAACTACACATTTTTTCATTTTATGAGTCTGTTTTGGTCAGATTAGTGAAGCTTTTTATTAAATGAAAATACTTGAACCATTATATTCCAAACAGAAGAAAAAACAAATCAAATCATATTTTCAAGTAGTAGAAATTAAGGATTTTTACAATGCTCAAATGTAAGGGAGTTGGTCTGACCGTGTTTGGAGGAAATGACTAAATAGGAGGAAGAAACTGAGGGCCAAAGAGGCCATAAAATGACCAAGCAGACTTGGCCATGAATGCTGCAGGCGTTAAGTAAGGAAGTCAGAAGTAAAGACATAGATGTTTGGGGTGCATGGGGTCCAAAGTGTGGCCCAGGGACCATTTGTGGCCCTTGGACTGATTTTGTGCGGCCCCCAACTGCAATTCAAAAAGGATACAGATCTGTGCTGTAGATGCAGATGGAGACTTTCCATTTGTGATCAGGGTAAATTTGTTACCAACATTATTTCCTTACACAGATAAATGTAAAGTACAAAATAAAGTACTTGTGGTTTTAGAACTAAGTTTTAACAAAAGGTAAAACTGAGTTCATCCAGACACTTTTATTGAAAATCCAACTTTGCTGCACCAAAATCAGCTGTTATTCTTTCTTAAACTTGGCTAAATATAGCAAATATTTTGAAACAAAGTGACCTAAATCCTCTTCTTATTACTGAAAATAAAATTGTTCAATTCAGCCCAAAATAATCTAAAAACCAGAAACTTTTTTTCAAAAATGTAAGACCTACTGCGCCGTGTCAGAGCCATTAAATAAAAAAACCAAGTAAACTTCTGCCAAAATAGTCTGAAATTCTGTGAATAATCAGAAATTTTTTTGGAAAAAAAAATCTAATTTTTCAATTGATCATAAATTAAATTTCTAAACTTTTTGTAGAAAATTTCCACGTTTTCTAGAAAATTTCTGAGATTAACCACAAAAGTTAATCCAAAAGTCAAATTTGTATAATTTTCGAATTGCGCAAAATCAGTCCAAGGCCCACAAATGGCCCCCGCGCCGGACTTTGGACAGCCCTCCCTTAATTAGTCTGAGCAGTGTTTTCCCATGACTGGAAGTTTATTGCTGGTTCTTCACCTGTTAGAGCTCATAGAGAATCAGCCAATGACCCAGAAGGAACCCCTAACTGGCAACCAGAGATCCCCCTTTCAGTGCGCCCTGACAAGGACAAATGGCGCCCACCGCCCCTCACACAAAACGTTGGGGTTAGCTATAGGTTGCTGATGGTGAGGCTTCTCGTCCGGTAGTTTAGGAAGAAGAAGGATGGGGGAATTTTCTGGTGTGTTTCGAAGGAGCTGGAATGAATTGACAATCAGTGACTTGTGTTCTTAGACTTTAACATTTTCCCAAGGAAGAAGTAAACAGGACAGAGCTGCCCCCATTTTTTGGTCGCTAAATGTAAAACGTCCAAATATGGGGTTCCTGACCAGCCTTGGAAACTCTGGAAAATCTGGAATTTGCCTTGGCGATTAAACAAAGGGAACATCATTTACTTTTATTTAAATATCTGACTGTAAGGAACACTGTTAATTAAATTTAAGGCTGGGTAAAGGAAGAGTTGGATAATGATTAGTTGCATTTACTTGAGTAATTAAAAAAAAAAATACTTTTAATATTTTTATTACACTGTACATTTTACTTTTGCTGAGGATATTTAATTATGAGGTATTTTTACTCTTGCTTGAATAAAATTTCTGGATTCAACCCACTGAATAAAAAACAAGTTTTAACCATAAATTCACCAGACACAGACATACCTGCAGTTTTTGTTTAAGTTTCATAAGTTTTTTTTATTGAAAGAAACTGATTTGGAAAATATTCTTTTGCCTGATTATTATTATTATTATTTTTTGTTACCTGTATGAATTATTATTTTCATTCTTAAAATACCGAAATTTCCACTTAACTTCTTTTTTTGGTCCATCCGATGATGTCATTTTAAAATATTAAATGATTGATAAGTACCGGAGTAGGCTTCTCAAATAATTTTTACTCTTGAGTAATTTCATGAATGGCTACTTTTATTCTAGTAATTTTATTATGAAGTATCGCAAGCCAGCAGGCAATGAACCGTTACCTAGCAACCCCAGCAGAATTCCGCCCGTTACCTAGCAACTCAAGTTGATCTCTTGGAAAAGACGAAGTGTTTTTGTTGTTGAATAACCATCTGGATTCCTGTTGGTTTTACAGGAGGCTCCACTTCTGCTTTTCAAAGATGCATGGTTGTATAATTACGCCTCTGTTTGCAGCCATTTTCGGGTGCTACCGTAAACGTTGAGTTTGGGGTCGTGGCCATTGAATGAGCATAAATCAATCTTGAAGCTTAATTTTAGTTAGACTGTCAAGAGAAAAGTTATGATCCATCCAGGATCTGAGCTGTTGCCTTGAAGGGATTTATTTCATAAGCATTATTACCAATATTAAAATCAAGTTTTAGATGAACAGCTGCACAATAACATTAGGCCGTACTGCATAAGGATTGGGAAATGCGAAAAACTTTCTGTTACTCTTCTGTAGTTATATAATAATGTGTCTTGTTTATGTTTCCAAGTTCAGCTTTTAACTTCATCCAAGGTATCTAGTCATTAAATATGCCTTGAACTCTTTAAGTGTTGCTCTTGAAACGCAAGAAAGCACAAATCAAAAGTCTGAACCAAGCTGAGAAGTAAAACTTGACAGTTACTGATTTGAAAAATAAGTATAATGTTTTAGAAGCAGAGGGATGTAAAAACAATAACTGTTATGCTTCGAAAACGCTCTGGTGACGGAGTGGGGAGGGGGGCATAATCCGCAGTTTGAGTGATGATTATATGCTATAAATCAACTAACGAATCAACATTTCCAAATCGCCAGCGCCGTTCAAAGCAAACAGCCACTGCATGAAAAATAAGGACTGGGTAATTGACCGGAGCCTAAGCTGGAGAGTCAGAGGGAGTGACTGAACATATTTCCCCCCAGTCATTTGCCAAGACTCTTTTCACACCTCCGAACTCCCAACTTCCCTTCGATACCGTAACTAATCACGTCTGCAGCCAATCGGCTGGCGGCACGGCGAGCCTTCGCGCTCCAGGGCCGAGCAGTGGAGTTTTAAGACAATGGAAAAATCCTGCCGTCCCCGCTGCTCTCATAACTTCAAACATCCAGACCCGCCCTGCCTTAATATTTATTCCACACCTTAAAAGTCATGTCTAGAAAGGTTGAGAAATATGTTTTTGTTCCTCTCGTAAAGCAGCGGCGCTCATGGGTGAGGTGCAGAGCGGCGATGCTAACCTGCTGGCTCCTCCGTGCTGCTCACCGCAGCTGTGGGGTTCACCACTGGGATTTCTGAAACACACAGGAGACGCAGATTAATGCAGATCCAGAGAGTGAAAACATCCATACAGACACAGAAAACACAAAAAACAAGCAGGCCGGATCAGGCGCAGATGATCACAGTTTGGATTCTGATATGTTTTCATCAGTTTGTTTGTTTCTCAGGTTTATTCTGACAGGATGACACTCATGGGTTGAATCTTGCCAACTTACACTGTAAAAAACCAACTATTTTTGGTCTGGTATCCATTTCAAATATCTTAATACTCTTGGAAAAAGACAAAGCTTAGAAGTAAGTTTTAAGCAAGATATAGGAGATGTTTTAATGTCTTAATATTGATGAGCAGATTATTTAATGTAACTCTATGTTTTCCCATGTTATAAGTGAAATAATCTACCTTCCAGTTGAACTTGAACTTTTTCATCAATGTTAAGGAATTATTTATTTAAGCAAACTCCTATGTCTTGCTTAAACGTTACTTGTAAGTTAGTATCGTATTATTTCATGTTTACTAAGACATTCGTACTAGAAACTAGACAAAACCAAAGTACCTGGTAAGATTTAGTGTTTTGCAGTGTAGTGGGAGAAATATCAAAGACAAAAGAGAAATCCTCCGTTAAATCTGATGCCACTACATTTGTGTTTACATTTGCTGAAGAAGGAAGTTGTGCTCAGTGTCGTCAGAGATTTTTTTGTCGTTTCCTTCAGTGGCTATGGGTGCAGCGCCCCCACAGGTGAGGAGGGGAACAGGTTAGCATAGCCATTGGTGACGGCGAAAAATGGTTGTAGTGTTCCATTAGCACATTTAGCAGTGAGTACATGAGGATGATTGACAGCGGTAAGCCCCTCCTCCTGACTCTGATCGTTTTAGGGTCGTTAGCTCAGACAGGCGGCAGGTGAGATCAGTTCTTCCACAGATCATCTGTCATGATATGGAGACGTTTTAATAAAAGTTACCTACTGCAGCTTTAAGTTTGCCACCCTTCTTCAGTTTTTGCCCCTGCCTCGTCCCCCCTGAGGAGAAGACATCCCGATGCCCCCAGCAGATGCCGGGTTAACTCTGCGGCGTAATCTCCCCGTCCGGACAGACGGACAGATGGCGCAGGGCGTCTTGAGGCAGATGCTGCCCCCTCGTTGGAATTCCTCCTGGACCTCTAATCGTATGCAACCTCCCAATACAAATGCTAATGCTAACACCGCTGTTACCGTAACACAGAATTACCGGAACGCCGCCTTGGCGGATCTGCTTTTGATTTAGTTGAGGGTTTTCAGTCCTGAAAACCCTGTGTGTGTGTGTGTGTGTGTGTGTGTGTGTGTGTGTGCGTGTGTGTGTGTGTGTGTGTGTGTGTGTGTGTGTGTTGGGCGGGGTTTGGTTCTTGGAAAGCTGTTTTGAGGCAACGCAGCAGTTGTCTCTTTAAAATTATGGA
The DNA here is from genome assembly GCA_922788865.1 of Poeciliopsis turneri. Lineage (NCBI taxonomy): Eukaryota > Metazoa > Chordata > Actinopteri > Cyprinodontiformes > Poeciliidae > Poeciliopsis > Poeciliopsis turneri. The sequence goes on from CAKLNU010000459.1 coordinate 42,771, forward strand.
CACCCTGCCAACCAAAACAAACAAGGGTGTGCAGAGGCCTTGTGGCGACCGCCAGGCGCAGCTGCTGCGCCGCTCGGAGTCCCCGAGCCGTCACCGCCTCATCTTGTGCAGACGGACAGATGATGAAAGGATGGTTTGGATATGGGCTGCCGCCTTCATACTAATTGGCTGCTCAATGGGCCTGTCTTCTGTCTCAGGAGGCAAAAATGACAATCAGGAGACCATTTAAGGAATAAAAAAAAAGCAAAATACATGACAGGATTCAATGCTAATAATGAGAACAGTTCCCTGCAAAAAAACATCCTTATTATTTTTAGTAAATATAGACGGAAGACTTTTATCAGGCAGTTTTTGTTAAAGAGGGAAACGAGAAATTTTTCTTTTCATTTATCATATTATTAATTGATTTATTGTTGATTGTGACAGGCCTGTTCATGACAATAAACATTCAGTAACATCAGTGTTACTCTTAAAACTAACTTTATCTAAGCTAGATATGGGAGCTTGTTTAGAGTCAATAACTGAATATTGATAAACTAACAAATTATTTCACTTAAAACATTATTTTCATGTTATAAATGAAATTATCTGCCAATGAAACTAATAATCAATATTCAAGAATTATCGACTTAAAACAACCTCTGATATGTTGATGAAAAAGTTACTTTGTAAGCCAGTTTTCTCTTACTTCAAGTGTACTAAGATATTTGCAGTAGACATGAGACCAAAAATTCTTGGTAGGATTTTGTGTTTTTGCAGTGAAATCCCAATAAAACACATTGAAGTGGTTGTACCATAAAAAAATGAGAAACACTCCATTGTCTGGCTCTGCAGTGAATCCAGCCATGTATTTTGTCTCAATAAACCAGACTACAAACACACATCTACTGGTTTCCTTCCCTTCCCGGACAGGTCAGTGTCACTCAGAGTCATGTGTCGTTGACCATCCGTGTCCGCAGTCGTCTTTCCCTTCATGCCCATCTGCCATCTGCTGCAGGGCTGCGTGTGACAGGAGCAGCGTGGCAGCCTGCGGCACCGTGCCGCTGCGAGGCCGGGCGGGGCCCCGCTGCAGTCTGAGAGCCAGCAATGTGGCGCTCAGTGTGGCGGGGAGCTGCCCTCACTTACACATGGCTGTGTGTGCCAGGCCACTGGTGAAACTCGCAGCCCACAAGGACACACACACACACACACACACACACGTTTGTCACAGGAAATTAAACACCAAATCTACTGCATATAGAGTGAAAACACGCACACTACAAGAGAGTAGAATAACAGTGCCAGCTGTTATGGATCGGGACGACAAAAACACAATATGGTACCAAGTATTTTCTTGTCTAGTTTCTTGTGGAAATATCTTAGTGCACTTTAAATAAGACGCCACTAACCGAAAAGTCACTTTTCTTCAAGAAACAAGGCCTTATTTTAAGTCATAACATAGGAAAAATGTCTTGCTATCAGTGAAATTATCTGCCAATGGAACTAGAACTGGGTTGCTAGGCGACGGGCTGGGCTTGGCTGGCGTTGCTAGGTAACGGCACCAGTGGAACTAGAACCTTTTCATCAATATTGAGGACTTATTTACTTAAAAGAGCCTCTTATATGTTGCTGAGAAGTTAGTTTTTTTATTTTATTTTTTTATTTCAAGTGTTCTAAACTGATTCCACTGGAAACTAGCACAACAATTCGTGGCAACATGTTGTGTTTTTGAAGTGCAGTGACTCTCCAGAAATCAGCAACTCTTCCCTTTACTTCTCTACATGTTTCTGCTCAAACCTGCAGGTCGTCTACACTCCTGACAACATTTTGTGCTAATTACTACATGTTTTATTCAGAGTCACTGGAAATCTATAAAAACTAAAAGGTTATAGAGGTGTGTGACTGGTGTGTGATGCAGTGTGTATTCATCACTCACTGATGCAGGGGGCCACGGGTGAGCGGCTCTGCTGGTAGCCCTTGGCGCAGCGGTTGCAGGTGGCGCCGGTGACGCCGTCCTTGCAGGGACACTGGCCGGTGGTTTGGTTGCATGTTTTGCCTGCGGCGCCCACAGGGTGGCAGTCACACGCTGGGGGCAGGTGTGAAGGGGGAGGGAGAGTGTTATTATAGAGACAGAAACAAAATATTCAAACTAGCTGGTTGAATTTGCTGCCAAAATCATAAATAGAGGGGAGTTATAATTTACATTTTGCAGGCTTTTGAACATCCATTTGGGTTTCTACTGCTCCTAAACAAACCATCAGCACTTAAATGAATCACTCTGACATTGTTTGGCATGAAGTTCATGTTTTTTGGTGTCTGGAAAAGAAGTCATTTTAAAAATGTCCATAATGTAACGTCATAAATCAGCAGGCACTGTCCCGTTACCTAGCAACCACTGCAGAAATCCACCTGCTACCTAGCAACCCAACGGAGCTCCAACATGTTTTTTTGTCAGCTGGTTTTCCCGTTGTATGCGATGTACAATGGCTGCTGGAAAAGACGAAGTGTTTTGTTGTTGACCTGCCCCCAGAAACCACTTGCTGGTTGTGCAGGAGGCTCCGTTAATGCTTTTTAAACATGTACGGATGTATAATTGTTCATATGTTTGCAGCTATTTTCACGTGTGAGTGTAAACATTGATTTGGTGACAAACGCCCTGAAAGAGTTCATTCACTGCAAAAAACACAAACTTCATTAAATATTTTTGTGTGTTTCTGGTGCAAATGTCTTTGCACATGAAATAAGACAAAACAAAAACAAAGCAAGACAAAATCAGCAACATATATGATCCTGTTTCAAGTCCATAATTCCTTGGTTAAAAGGTGATCGATCCACTCATAGTGCGGGAAAACCAGACGTTTAACAAAACACGTTCACTTGTTAAAAGTGAAATAACCTACAGATGAAAGTAGTTTATCCTTAATATTAATAATTTATTTACATAAAACAAACTCCTGTGTTTTGCTGAAAAGCTACTTGTAAGTTAGGTTTTGTCTTGAGATATTTTCTGTACAAACGAGAGAAAAATACTTGGTGAAATTGTTGTTTTTTGCAGCGTTTTGAAAGACTAAACTCTCTTTATTTTGTGGAAAAAGCGTCACAAACATGTTCTGTTTTGCCCACAGTCCTTTCCTGTTCAGGGAAACGTAATCGATCACCTTTAATGCTTTAGTGCTTCACAGAACTAAAACTGGATCAGTTTTGATATATTTTATATTTTTTATGCTTCAGGAAAGTTATGAACTTTTGCTTTTCACTTCCTGAAAATTGTAAGAGATTCCTCATGCTGGTCTTTTGTGTGGAGCTGGAGGGTGAGTGTTACGTTCAGTAGAATATTAATGGGAAACCCAAACGCGATGATGCATCTTCATCTCCCGTTTCTGCTTGTTTCCTTTCTCCTGAACTCCGTTTGGTGACACACGCTGCGTTATTTCATCACTTCCCGAAAACTCGGTTCATGCCCGGCGAATGCCAACAGCAACACGGCGCGCTCCACTCACCTCGCCTTGGCAACGCTTTCCGAGTTCTGGGTGATTTATTTAAGCTACTTTATCCAAAACAAGGCGTTTTTGGCACCAGGGAGTTGTTAGATACATGATCCAGGGTGTTGGTCAGAAGCACTTTGACAGATATTTACAAGAGAGTGCAGAGGATGACAGGAAGAGGGAGAGAGCCACTCATCACAGTGAGGGAAACATTCAGCCTCTCGTGGCTCCACAGAATAAACAAAATCCAACTGAACTGTCACCAAATAGGGCGTTCGTTTTTTAACAAACTAAACCTGAAAAGTGTGCTGTGCATTTTTAATCTGCTTCCTTTGGAATTACTAATTGATATTAGTTAGACTTTGGGTTTATCTCCACCACCTTTTCACATCTACACTGCAAAAACACAAATCTTACCAGGTATTTTTGTCTAGTTTCTTGTGGAAGTACCTTGAAAAAAGACCAAATTAATTTCAAAAAGATGTAAGCGTTTCCTTTGAGTCGATAATTCTTCAACATTGATGGAAATGTTCCAGTTCCTAACAAAACATGAAACCCCATCAATATTTAAAAAACCATTCACTTAAAACAACCAATTATGTCTTATTGAAAAGTCACACAGGTTAATTTTGTCTTATTTCCAGTGTAGATATTTGGAATAGAAACTAGACCAAAAATACTTTTTAGATTTAGTTTTTGTAGTGAAATCACTGGCAGCTGCTTTATGTCTAACTGCTTCACACAAACACAAAATCTTACCAAGGATTTTTGGATATTTGCATCGGAAACGATGAAAAATTACAGTGTAAATATTATATTTCTGTACTTTCGTTCTGTTCTAAACAGCACATCAAAGCAGTGCATCTTTGGCATCATTTACTCATTGTCCTTTTCAGTCTGAACCATCTCATTCTCGGGGACTTTTCTGAAACATACACTCATGTAAAATTTGTAAGTGTCAAAATTTATATTAAAAAGAAAAAAGCGTAACTCTAACGTTACATTTTGGGGGGAAACCCTGGAATCAAACAGCGAGTGATATGGGACTGCAGGAAAAGGCGTCTGCTGACATGCCGCAGCTTCTTCTCTCAACATAACAGCGGCTTCGCATGCCTCTCGCTTCTCTGTTGGCTGCTACAACAAAAGCAGAGGACTATACCATCTGTTGATGGGGGCAGGCGGGGGTTTAAATGGCCCACTCTGACCCGGCAATGATTGTGTGCATCTGGCGACAGGGTAGGGAAAGATTAACTGCAGCCCAGATCTTCAGAAACACTTCTGCCTTTTCCTGCAGGGCTAATCGGTCCACAGGTGTCAGAGTGATTGTTTTCTATTTGAAGCTATAAATCAGGATGCATTCAACCCCCCAACGCTCCGCTTCAGTCCTGCAGGCAGCACCAGGAAACCATAACCTTTGACAAACGGGTTGCTGCACTGCAAAAACACAAATCTTGCCAAGCAGTTTGGGTCTAATTTTAGTGCAAATATCTCAGAACACTTTAAATGAGAGCAAACTAACTTACAAGTGATAATTATTTGATTGAATAATTCCTTAACCTTGACGAAAAGGTTGTAGTTCCACTTCGCTGATTCTATTTATAAGATATTTCTCCTATTGTAAGTGAAGTAATCTGCCAGTGGAACTAGAACTGGGTTGCTAGGCGACGGGCTGGGCTTGGCTGGGGTTGCTAGGTAACGGCGCCAGTGAAATTAGAACTTTCTCAATATTAAGTAATTATTCACTTAAAACAAGTTGCTATTTTTTGCTGGAAAAAAAACATTTTTAGTGAATTTTGTCTTGTACTGAGATATTTACTGAAATATCAATCAGTTGCCAGTAAGTTCAATGTAAAACTAAAAAATCTTGGTTTCTAGTGCAAATATCTTAATGCACTTTAAATAAGACAAAGTTAACTTGCAAGGAACTTTCTGCAAGCTGTAGTTTTGTTGTCAATAATTTCTTAAAATGAAAAAACAAAAGTTTCACCAGTAGACTTATCATTAGTGAAACAATCTGGCAATAGAACTTTAACTTTTTAAAATTAATTTTAAGGAATTGTCGACTTAAAACAATCCTGGGTATCTTGCTAAAACTTTAGTTGTCAGTTAGTTTAGTCTGATTTCAAGTGTAGTGAAACATTTGCTCTAAACTAGACCAGAAATACTCAGTGATATGTTGTGTTTTTGCAGTGTGGCACAGCCACAACACCAGCAACCAGTTGGAAATGCATATCAATCCTAACATTTCCGCCTGTAAACCTGCGGTGGAGGTTTCAGGCATTTAAAGTCGATGATTTGTCAGTGGCAGCTGCTGCGGGGTCATTAAAACGCAGTCAAGTCGTTCTAATCACAAACAATTCGACTGCATGTTTACTCGTCTGTAAAACGATGTTTCCAAACCCGGGTTACTTGATCCGGAAGATGCTCCTCTCCTGCCTGCAGAGACTCGCAGCGAAGCACCAGCAGGCCGTTGTTTCGTGTGTTTTGTCGGGCGCACACACTCCTTCCTTTTCAGGAAGACTTCGCGTTGATCTGCGAACGGCCAGATACGATGGAGGCTGGGTGGGACGGCTGCTGCCTCTCCGACCCTTTTTCTGGGTTTTTATGAGTCCGGCTCTGAGCTGTAAAACAAACTCAGATGGCTTTTCAAGCAGACGTGACAGGAGGCCCCGACTCGACCGCCGTTTGTTTTGTTTCAGCAGATTACTGCTGTTTACGATATCAGCCGGTGTAAATAAATTATTATTTTTTTGTTTTAAATATCTGAGATACTGCCAGCCTGGTGGCATAGACAGTTTCCTCTCCATGTTGTTGTTTTACATTTTTAAGATGTTAAGAGGCAAAGTGGGAAAACTAACTGCTAATGGCTGCACTGCAAAAACACAAAAGCATATTTTTTGTCTGGTGTGGCGTTCAAATATCTTATTCCACATGAAAATGACTCAGACCAAAGTGATGCTGACCGTGACCGAACACGGTAGAATTGATCTTATTGTATTTTGTCCTTTGCTTTAAATTTGAATTCTGTTTTTTCTTTTTTTAACGAAAATATACAGTTTTAGGAAAATACATCTGCCTTCCTTAGAGGGACTTGATGCGTCTCATTGATAATCTTTAACTGCTTTAATTTTCAGAAAAGTGACAGAAGTTTCGGCCATTTTTTCCTCATCATTTTCCATTCACCTTTTCTGATAACGACTTTGAGTCATCGAATCGTTTCTCCTTCGCTAATGTCAGTCTGTTAGCATATTGGCTCAAAACCACACTTTTCTCGCTCTCTGTGTCGGCCATGCTAGACGCGGGCTTGTTCCCATAGCAACTGACAATAATGCCACTTTATGTTTGAACAGAAAAAAACTGTAACATTCAGTCTGTTACAGTTTTATGTTTTCAGGCTTGATGGTTATTTTGTGATTATTAATAAGTGATTGTTGTGGTAGATTAGCTATGCTGCTATCAGCTAAGCTAACACATTGGTGGTCTTTATAACACAGATTCCTCATCACATGTTCAGGTTCTCATAGTTAAGCTAGCATAACTGAACTGCTTCCTTCTCCCTTGCTGCTTATTTTTCTTAATTACAACTTTTTACTGACCTTGTACATTTATGACTTTGCACATCATATTGGTAACTTCACAGCTAAAACTAGCCATTGCTAGCAAGCAGCTTTTTGCCCTCCAGCAGGGAGATGGAGGCGGGACTTGATGCTTGTGACGTCACGCTGCAAAGGTCCATGTCTGGCTGATAAGTCACTTGTCAATTAGTTTTGTCTCAAACTAAAAACTGCGAAAAATACTTTGCAGTGTGGGAGTTTTTTATGGGTTGTTTCAAGAAGCAGCAGTACAAAAACATGCAAAATGTGAATTTTGCATAATTGGTGGCCTTTGAGATCTTAGCATGCGTCTTTTCTGCGTGTGTGAGAAGTCTGAACACCTAGAGAGCAAACTCCCTTCTCAGCTCTCTATTCTAACTTTAATCAGAAACAGAAACGGATCAGTCCGTCTCTTTTCTTTCCCACAGAAGACACCTGCGTTTTATTGTCCTCTTCCAGCTCTGACACTTCGGCCATACCTCCAACTTTAATCACGACATAAAGCACAGACACTAGTGAGAGTCAGAGAATAAAACGAGGGATTCAGTGGGAAAAGACAAAGGTGTTAAAGGTTTGCGGTGAGTCAGGGCATGAAAAAGCCAGAAGTGTTGGAGCCGCCGGTGTTATGAAACATCTGTTGAGCTGGAGATGAAATGTAGGACTGACGCAAATGAGCTCCTTGAAGGCCACGGTTCTGATCCGCCTGAGTCAGACGGACCGTCAGGAGCTTTAGACATATTCCAACTTACATTTCTGTCAGATCTGGAGCCATTCACAAAAATGGCTCCAGATTAACCGTTTACTAAAACTTTTTCATCAATATTCAAGAATTATTTTCTTAAGACAAGCTCCTATATCTTGCTGAAAAGTTACGTATGAGTTAGTTTTGTTTTATTTCAAGTGAACTGAAATATTTGCACTGGAAACAAGATCAACGATACTTGGTAAGATTTTGTGTTTTTGCAGTGCAGTGGAACTAGAACTTATTTTTGACTTAAACAATCTGCAATATCTCACTAAAGTTCCCTATAATTTCTCCTTATTTCAGATATACTAAGATATTTACATTCAAAGCTGGACTTTGTGTTTTTTTGCAGTGTAGACTCTGTAAGAGTTGTTACTCTCTGGTGATGTCTTCTTATGCGGGACTTTTTTCACCTTGATAAGGACCAGCAGGATGAAAAACTCTTCTTCTTCTTCTTCTTTGCTTTTTATTCAAACGTTGTGCGGAGCATCAAGTTCAGGAAGCCAGTGTTATTTTTGCTAAGCCTCCAGCCTAATATCTGGCTGAAAAACATTCACTGCAAATGCGAACTAGTAAAATGCATTTTTTCCATGAGAGATGCCGCGTTGAATAGATACTATTATGTGGTGTGTGAGGTTACGGGGAACATTTGGTGGGGAGGCCAGGGAAGCTTTAGGCATAGTATCAATTTAATTCTAAGTGCAACAGTATGCCAAATCAGACATGCTGTTATTTTTTTATTGAAAGTTACCATGGCTGCATATGTTTTCCATTACTCTTTAGCATCTTGCTCCTCTTAAAGTCCTTCAGCGCTGACATGATTATCACAAGTATTAACAGAGTTAGGACGTCTCATTTGGCTGTTTTTGTTTTACAACTTCACTTACAGTGAAACATCAAAGTCAGCTTAAAGGGAACATGAACGACGACGTGGCGACTTTAATAACGACTGACTGACACTGGATTCTGACCACAATAAAGATGGAAAACGTCCCGTAATGTCGCTCGAATGTCACTTCGTCTCATGAAGCCTCGTTAGCAGTAAATGCTAATGAGGCTTTAGCATTTAACTTCTCTCCTGCAAAGTTTCCTCGCTGTCTGCCTTCTTTTAGTTTGAAATGAGACAAAACTAACTTGCAGGCAAAATGTAGGAGCTGTTTTAAGTCAATTTTTTTAAATTACTGATTTAATTTAAAAAAAAATCGACTTAATACAGAATTGAAGTAAATAATTTAGGAAATTACTGAAACACACTTTCTGCCAATGTATCTAATTGTTTTTTAATCAGTATTAAGAAATTACTGACTTGAAACAAGCCTCTATATTTACAGTTTCTTGTAAGTTAGTTTTTCCTTTTTTCAAGACTACACCAAAAATACTAGGTAGCTCAGTTCAGACAGCGTTATCTGTCTGAATGGTTTGCCGTTACCTTTGCAGGCGCGCCTGTGGCTGATGGGTCGAGCCATGTCCCGGTAGAACCCCTCCTTGCAGTAGTGGCAGTGGCGTCCGGCCGTGTTGTGACGGCAGTTCATGCAGACGCCGCCGCTCTTCCTTCCCGACAGCTTGTACAGCTCCATGTTGAAACGGCAGCGGCGAGCGTGGAGGTTGCAGTTGCACGCTGCGAAGGGAGGAGGAAAGGTTTGAAATAAGACGAGTTCACAGAGGTGAGGACCCAAAACTGACACTCAGCGAAGAGGAGCAATACCTCTTACCTCTTACAAGACTTTTACTCAACTGAAAGTAAAAGTAGATGTCCAAGAAATTACTCAAGTAAGAGTAGAAAAGTATTTGGTAAAAAGTGCTGAGTAACTGATCAAATGATCAACCATTTCATATTTTAAAAATACATCATCAGATGGACCAAAATAGAAAATAAAGTGGAAATTTTGGTATTTTAAGGGCCCAAATGACAAAAATTCATAAAAAACTAACAAAAACAGACAAAATAAAATTTTTCAAAATCAGTTTTTTTCTACAGAAAACTTATGAAACTTCAACAGAAACTGCAGCTCTGTGTCGGGTGAAGTTTTGGTTAGAGCATGTTTGTTTTTCATTCAGTGGGTAGAAAACCCAGATATTTTCCTGAAATATGATTGAAGGTACTTTATAATAAAATTACTCAAGTAAGAGTAGTGATACTGTAAGTACAGCATAGAAAAAATACTCCCAAAAGTGATTTTCTTTCCAAAAACGTTACTCCAGTAAATGTAATTGAGTAAATGTAACTTGTTACTATTTGACCCTGCGTCTGCAGACGTAAACGTTTCCACTACATGTAACACTTTCCAAATGTGTGGTCCTGTAAAAACACATGTAGCGCTATCGCAGGAGAGCAGGCAGACATTTTCCAGCGAAGCGGCGTAACGATGGTGAGCGGTTTATAATCGGAGTCTGGCTGCTCTTCCACACTTCATCCATCAAAAGTCCTATTTGCAGAGCTCATTTTCTCCATTTCATAATTAATAAATTCAGCTTTTCCCAGCTTATCAGATATTAATTTCTGGCGAGAGAGGCATTAATTTCATGAATCGGTGATGAGAAACAACTCCAGAGATCTATCAGAACCGAAGGCGGCTCAGATGTGGAGGTGGGTTCTGCTAGCTGTCTCCTAAATGAGGCGAGCAGAATAATGGGAGACGGGACTTCAAGTTCTCCCCCACAAAATGGCTTCTCCGTGTCACCTTGGCTTAAAAGTCTTTCCTCAGACTCCTCTGCACTCACAAGCTGTGACACTATTGATAAACTCTTGTCACTCTCTACATGTGAGGTTTGCATCTGAGCAGTCGATTGTGAAACCCGCCGCTCCTATTTGTGTGAAAGAGTTTGATTTAGACCCTCCACTCTTTAAATCAGAGTCAGACCCGGGACCTGAAATCTGGCCGCAGCTTCAAAGTGGAGCTGCGCTCCGGTCCAGAGTTACCCACAGATAAATTAGAAACGGGTAAACAACGGTGGGGCATTTCACCAAAAATGTCAACAGTTGAGGCATGGAGGATTACAAGGTGATCACAAATAAAGCTGGTATTAGTTAGCTTAAGTCAGGAGGGAGTCTGCTGGACGGAGCGGATTTCAATAACAGGGAATGTTTAAAATTGAATAAGACAAAATAATGGGGAATAAGTAAAGACAGGCAGGAGGAAACACTGCAGGCTTCTTCACATCCACTGAAACATCCACTCACTTATTCATTTATTTCACATAAAAAGTCTTTGAACAGCATAAATGGAGGAAGATAAGACAGTTTGCATGCAAACTGTGGCCTTAACTTGCAATTGTAGCAAAAAATATGTAATAATTTACCAAAATATAAAAATTTTTTCAAATATAACACGGCAATTTTCCCACATATAATTTAAAGGTGACCTCTTCTGACTCTATGGCCTATTCAAAACATGTTCATTACATTTTTTTCATAAATCTTAGATGATAACATTTTAGTCCGGTCAGTTCTGTCAACTCAACATTTACACTTATGCAATGGAACATCTTTGAAAAGCAAAAGTGGAGCCTCCTGCACAATCATCAAGAATGTAGCAAGTTGCTAAAAAGTGGCAGAGTGATTTTTTTTTTTTTTAATGCTTGTCTGGAAAGGAGTGGGAAGTTTATTCTTTTAAAACTCTCACAGCTTTTGCCATTCTTCAATATTCTTCACTTATATTAAAATAAATGTGCCAGCATACATACTAATATCCTACATAGAAAACATAATTTTTTATTATTTGTAACCGAATCATAGAAGAATATCCCATATTGTTTTGTCTTCCATATAACTATTTAGAAATATGTTTCTGTACCTTTTAGTGAGTGTTTTTATTCTGGTTTATCTCTGGTCATCATGTTAAAGCAGAAGCTGTAACTTTTATTGAAAAATCTTTTTTCTTTTCACTTATTTGTTAATTGTTGCACTGCAAAAACATAAAATCTAACCTGGTATTTTTGGTCGTGTTTCTAATGCAAATATCTTAGTACACTTGAAATGAGACAAAACTAACCTAAAAATATTTTTAAATAAAAGAAATATAAATTGGCTTTAAGTCAATAATTCCTTCATATTGTTTTTCAAAAAGTATTAGTTCAGGTTATTTAATTTGCAACATATTAAAACATTTTTATTAGTAGAAAAATCTGCCAGTGGAATTAGTCATTATTAGTCAATATTAAAGGATTAGTTATTTTACATTTTTCTTGTTTTAGAAGAAATTAGGCAAAGAAAAAAAGACCATTAAGATTTTGTTATTGCAGTGTGATGTCTTCTTTTCTTTTAAACTAATTTTTAAATAATTTCACTTTATGAACCACCGTAATTTGCTTTGATATTACATAAATTTTAACATCTCACCTTTGAGTTTTATTGTAAAGCAGTAAATATGAGCGAGAGCCGAGTTTGAATGGCTGCTTTTGAAGCAGAAAAACATAAAAAAGTAACAAAGTCTGGCTTTAAGGAATAATGAAAGCAGTGAACATGCAGCCGCATTCACAGTCAAAGAAAAGCCTGGCACCTGGTGCGTTTGGAAAGAGGCCCACTTTTCCCTGCCCCAGACTCTGGAACGGGGGGAAGAGCGCAGGGTAAGGGCCACATTCCCAGACTGTTTCCCTACCCCATCTGGTTATTACATGCTCCCATTTCTATGGAACTCTGCTGCTAATGAAGTGCTGCTTTATGTATAAATTGATATTAAAGCAGCAGTGTTTGTGTGGAGACACTGCTTTTGGTTTCTTTGCTCCGCTTTGATGAACTGATGAGCCTCAGACCAGAACTGACCTCCTGATCCAGCAGAGGAGCACAAAGTGGATCAGTGGGCGGATCTGAGACTCTCGTTCTCTGGCTGGACATGAGAAAAAGGTTTGAAAACTGAGTTCAAAGCCTTTAAGGTTTCATATATGCACATTTGAAATGATGTGGTTGATCTCTTCACTGCAAAAACACAAAATCTTTCTAAATGTTTTAGTCCTGCTTCAGTGCAAATATTTTAAAACACTTGAAATAAGACAAAGCTGCTGTAAAATAACTTTGCAGCAACATAGAGGAGCTTGTTTTAAGTCAGTAATTCCTTAAAATTGATTATGAGTTAAAGGCGACCGATTATGCTTCCTTGAACAGGTTAGGATGGATCGATGGCCTACACAAAACATGTTCATTACATTTTTTGCACAAAATCTTTCTTCAATAATGATATTTTAGTCTGGTCAGTTCTGCCTATTTTGAGCAGCTTTAGGGCTTTCTGTCAAGCTGCTGCAGTTCTACAACCGTATGTCTTTGAACAGCAGACGTGGAGCCTTCTGCACAACCAACAGGAATGCAGCAAGTGGTTTCTGGATGGTAAATCAACAACTATGTTGACGCATTGGAGCTCTGGTGGGTTGCTAGGTAACGGATGGAACTCTGCTGGGGTTGCTAGGTAACGGCACAGGGCCTGGTTTTTGAAATGGCTCACTTTCCACACACCAAAAAACATAAACATATTGCCAAAAACCGGCTGCTTTGTCTGTTTTTAGAAAAAGTAAAGGCTGAAATGAAAGTACAAAAACATGGAAAATGGAAATTTTGCATAATCCCATTTAAATAATCTACCAGTGGAATTACTATTCCATATCTATAGTCAAGACTGAACAAGCTCCTACATCGTCCTGAAAAGTTCCTTGTGAATCAGTTTTGTCTTATTTCAAGTGCACTAAGATATTTGCACTAGAAACTAAACTAATTTAAAATTCACTCAGTAAGATGTTGTGTTTTTGCAGTGTCCTTAAACATCCTGAAAAAGCGTAAAATCACCGTTGGGTTCCTCTGTGTGTTCATGCAAGCAAACCGATCCTCAGGCTTCCCCGCTTCCCCTGCAGGAACGTTGACAAAGAACACACGGCTCAGATGGATCACCAAAGTTATGCAGGTCGGGAACCGTGGTTACGATCAAGCCTCTGAAGCGCGCACAGCTGTGAGCAGTTGCGTCCATTAACACCTTGTAGGGGGAACATGAAAGCATCGGATTGCCGTTTCTCCCCCAGCTGAGGGAGCGTCGGCCTTCTCACGGCTTCTTCTCGCCTTACTGCTGTGCAACACAATCTGCCGACAAAGCCCGGAGTCAGAGGGGATATGCTCAGGTGTGGAGAATGTGAAGAAATCTCTCTGAAATTAACCTTTAAATGATTTGACATGTGTAGCGGCGATGGCTTTAAGTCCACCGTGACATGGAGAATGAAAGAATTTGTGTCTGGGATGAGAGAAAAGCTCAGTGATTGGAAACGGGACAGGAAAAGAGAAGGTCAGAGGTCACGTTACTGTATGTTAGCAGACTAGAAAGGTGAGGACTCATATGCGCACGCGTGTGTGTGGTTTCTGTGGTTTCTGTGGTTTTTCCTGCAATGTTTATGGGTTTGTTTTTAAGTGTTTGTCCAACCTGCTCAACCAAATCAGATTCAACAGAAATAATCCAACAATGGCTCCGTTTCTACTACAAATGTGAGCAAAACTTTGTCAACAAATGCTGATAAAATGCAACTTCATAACTATGGTGTTTCCATTAAATACAAATTGTAATCAAAATCACATGTGAATAAGTTTGTTCACACAGTAAGTCATTAAAAAACACACATCACCTCATCCTCTAACTACTTCTTGTTGTCGTCTTCTTTGTCGTTTCTGCCAGTAGTAACTTCTGGTTGTTGATCATGTGACTCGTGTGATGTGAAAAAAATGTTCTGTTCCAGGTTTACAGGAGAAAAATTTCAATGCAGCCAAAAAAAACCCACATCTTAGCGACAAAGCATTTTATCAAAAAATCTGACTTTTTTCGAAATTGGCATATTTCTTTTAAGCAAATTTATGTCAAATTGCAGAAATGCAGAACTTGTAGCTACTGCAACAAGTTCAAGAGTTTCTGAGAAAATAAACTGGCAGTAGAACTAGAACTTGGTTGCTAGGTGACGGCTGGGCTTGGCTGGCGTTGCTAGGTAATGGCGCCTGTGGAATTCCAAATTTTTCACGAATTTTAAGGAAGTATTTACTTAAAATAAGCTCCTGTGTCTTGCTAAACAAAAAGTAAAACGTAAGTTTCTGTTGTCTTGTTTCAAATGAACTTATTTGCACTGAAAACTAAACTAAAAATAGTTGGTAAGATTTTGTATTTTTATGTGTTTTAACCAAAAACGAACCAGACACAGACACACACCTGCAGTTTTAGTTAAACTTTCAAGTTTTTTATTAAAAGAAATTGATTTGGAAAATTTTTTTTTGCCTGATTTTGATATGAATTATTGTCATTTTGGTTCTTAAAATCCTAAAATTTCCATTTAACTTTATATTTTGATCCGTGTGATGATGTAATTTAGGAAAGACTTTATGTTTTTGAAGTGAAGTCACATCTTATCCTTCTCTCATGTTTGAAATAAAGTCAGTAAAAGTATAAACTTCTAAGTTTTTACCCCATTACAAACCCATTTTACTATAAACTTTGCACAGATTCAAAGCGATATCAGGTTCTGCCGTCGCAGAACCATAACAGAAAGAAGACACGCTCTTCTAGATGCGGAGGGAATCTGACGCTTCTGGAAACGTTGCAGATATTCTCTGATCTTCTGGCTCAAGGCTCAGAGTTCAGCTCAAAGACGCGTAAACCTCGTTTCTCACGTTGTCGTGGAAATCCAGCAACAAACACAAGCTTCAGACTTGGCAAAAGGAAACGATGCTGAGACAAAAAGGGAGAGGAAGAGCAGAGAGGAGGAAAATATTAGAGAAGAACAGCGTTTCACCACCTTGTCAGTGAACCGACGTTGCCAAATGGTAATTGTTTTAGGGGAAACTTCCCTGATCTGTAATTGCTACTTCTTTGTAATATTTTTCACATTTTAGTTTTTATAATGCCAGAATTTCCTCCACACTTCTGATTTTTCTCAGTCTGATGTCATCATTTCTAAACGTTAGATCAGGTGTTGTGGTCAAACGGTTGACGGGTCTCTTTCTAACATTTACTTCGTTTTGCATTTGATTAATTTCTTGGGCGGCTACTTTTACTTTTACATGCTGAACTAGTTCTGCTCTTACTTGATCATAATGTTTGGTAAATTATTCCTCACTTTGAAGGCTGTCAGAGGTTAAAAAGAATAACAAATTCTGACTTTTTCTTTTTTGATCTTGAGAAAAAGTCAGAATTTTGAGATTAAAGTCAGAATCCTTAAAGGTTTTTTTTTAGCGTCTAATCCTTTTTCATTTGCTTCTGGACAAAAAAAGAGCTTAGTTTGACTTTTCTTCTGAATATCAGGAAATAGTTTTTTTAATCTATTTTAACAGGTGCCCGCTCTGAATGAAACCCCTCTCTCCTCTGACTGGTGACAAATTGGCCCTAGAAGCCCACTCTCAACGCATAAATGCCAGCGTATTAGCGGAGCGCGCCACCTCTCCTTCCCCTCTCCGTATGTCAGGGATAAATCTAACCTCGTTTCTCGTCCAGCGTGAAACACCAAAGCCAAGCCGGTGAGCGCGGCCAATTGATTTTGGATGCCTGTGCAAAACCCAAATCCCACGGCTAAAATTGGTCGTTGAAAACTGGAGGGCTCATACCGCCACCTTCCCCCTCCGGGCCGGGCAGGCGTCCAGACGTGCTGCTGCCCCCCTCGGGCGCTCTCTCTGCCTGGCAAAACATGCTACGCTACAGTGTGTGAGCTCTCTCTCTCTGTGTGTGTGTGTGTGTGTGTGTGGGCTGGGTTCCACCTGGCTGCTCCAGCCACCTGCTCAGGGCACCGAGGGAAACACCCGGTTAATTAGCTCCTCATTATAGCCAAACCAGACCAGAGAGCACACTAAAAACACTCACACACACACACACATTTTGAGGTGTTGTGTCCACGACAGAACCAAGCGACTGAAGGCACAGAAAGGATGAAATGAATCTCGAACAGATGTAAACTCTTTGTGCGCTAATGAGCTGTAGACAACAAGCTGAGCCCAACAGATAAAAGACGCTAACGAGAAACTATAAATCCGTTGGCTTCTGCCTCTCTGTAACAAGGCAACTACAGGTCCGCTTTCTCCTCGTTTAGACGCGTCTTTGACCACATTTCAGTCCCCCACTCTCTCCGCTTTGTGGTTAGCCTCAAACTGTGATCTTAAGAGCAGTCTCTTTACAGCTCTCTTCAACCTAAAGCCCCCCTAATTCTCATAATTTCTCCTCTTTCGCTCCACTTTCCACACATATCAAATGCTGCAGTGAAAAGATCCAGAACTGGATGATTTTCAGACGAGTCAAACTCAAAATTATGATCTTTTTCAAAACACTGATCTCACCATATTGATTACTATCAGGTAGAAAACACTGTTACTGCTAGTTCTATTCAGTATCGATGGTTTATTTAATGGTCTGTTTGCACCAGTTCTGTTTTACACACTTTAATCCGACTCCAGTCCGTTTGTCTGGAAAGTCCGGTTCGCTTGAGGAAGTGTGAACGCTAACTCTTATATGGACCAAAATAACCGAACTCTGATCCATCTCCACACCTTGTCTCAGTTTGGTTGAAGTGAACTCCGATGCATAGGTGAACGCCAACTGTACCAAAGACCGATCCAAAAGCAGGAAGTGGACTACAACACAGGGCATTGTGGGTAAATACAACTAAATATGCGGTAGATATGGACTATCAGGTGTGAACAGACTCTAAGAGGAAACGCGTTTCCGTCAACTTGTGGATATTTTGAAGTGTTACATTAAAAACGGTTGATGGAAACGGTAAAATCTGAGTTTTGCAGGAAAGTTTTTACTCTTGCTTGAGGTTATTTTTGGTCTGATATTGTAAACGTCCCATCTAGTGGTGGCTTTGTGCCATGCCAAATAGACCGCTCCAAAACAAAGAATTGGGTAAATACAACCAAAACAAACGCACTATTCTAGCACTAGCGGGAGAAATGGCACATGGTCTTTATTCTACAGCCACTAAAATCTCCAGTTTTGTTCACATTTTGTGAATAAGAAAATTGTTCTCAGTGTCTTTAGAGGTTTTCATGTTGTTCCTTTCAGTTGTTCTTGCTGCAGCGCCCCCGCAGTCACATAAAGACCATTACAAAGTCAGTCTTCTAGCACATGAATAGCATTTCCGGGATTAAAGGACTAAAGTCTCAGCAAGATCTAGAGAAACTCCTCCATTGATTATTGATTACTGCAACAGACCTCACGTCTGCCTAAAAACACCACAGATTCATGAACTTTTTACAACTTTTTACAACTTTCTATCTCTAGAAGCTTGTTTTCTCTTTCTGCATGGCATCAAACAGGAAGAAACTTGAACTAGATTACCCCAGAGAATTGCCAGGTTGGTGCAGAGTCGTGTCTTCGGCTCTGTTCTCTTTCACTGGTCCAGTTTGCTTCCTCACATCTAAACATTGTTATCTGCACTCTGCTACCAGTTTTTCCAGCCTGCAGGCTGAATCCTGCGGAGGAAACTGCGTCTGCAGTCAGATCCGTGTGTCAGTGTGAGCCGAGGGAAACTGGAGCTGCTCTATGTCTGACTCTGCTGACGGCATATACAACTACAAGGACTTGGCTGGTTTGGGAAAACAAAGTGACAGATGGAATATACTGTTTAAATTCATTAACTCTGCCAAAGATAACACAAATAGTTGAGAATTAACTTGAAAGTTCACGTTTAAAAGGAGAAAAACACAAAAAAGCAGAAAGAGGTAAACAATAAGGGGCCTGAATTTCCCTCAAGTGAAACAATGAGTTTTAAAAAAAATCTTATTAGAACTATTATGTTTGGTAGAAAACAATAATGTTTTTCCTTTAGTTATGGTTTATGAAGAAACGCTCTCTCATAAAAGGAAGCTACATTTTTACATTTCAAGATTTGTAGCCAGTTATTAAACTAAAATCTGTCAGAAACTGTGGTTTCTGACAACATCAAACCTAATTTGTTGATTAGTGCCTTTTCAACTTTGAAAACATTTACATCACTAATCTTCCCTTAAATTATGTTTCAGATACAATTTGTAGTTTTAAAAACATTCAGTAATAAAGTTAAGAATTCCTCAAGATTGTTGCGCGTTTATATTCATGCTCTTATTCTGAATTAAAACGTTTCCTGGCCTTCTGTATGTGTAATTGTCATAGCGTTGACAGTTAGGAGCAAGCACTGCATCCTTTCTTTATATATCAGGGCGTACATTAAAGATTATCGTGTTATTTTGACAACAACAGCTAAAACCAAAAGCCAGCCGCTGTTAGCGAGCAGCGTTTGCCCGCCTGCAAGCGCTTCTTTGTGCATGTGACTTCACTGTTAATTGCATTAATGTTTTGCTTCTATATATTCTAAGATACTTTGTGTGCTGTGCATGCTGCACTCATAACTTTTCAAGTAAAAATAATAATCTTCACAGCTCACCACTACGCACACTTTGTGCTGCTCTGTCACTCTGGAAAGTCCAATAAAATGTGTTACAGCACGCGGCATGTAATTTGACACATAACATAAAAAAGGTTCAAGGCGATGAATACTTTTGAAAGGACGAGATGTTTATCCTATCAGGTCTCAGTTCTGGCTGCAACCAGAAAGACCGACAGGCAGCCAAAACACACATTTGCTCATGCTCTGTAAGCCAGAGGGAGTTTGCAACAGCATATAAATTTTCACTTCTAAAGAACTCCAAATTACGTCATGATATTTGATAG